>JAWWMU010000106.1:147996365-148013698 GCA_035048155.1 Cinnycerthia olivascens
GAAGAGAAGAGAAGAGAAGAGAAGAGAAGAGAAGAGAAGAGAAGAGAAGAGAAGAGAAGAGAAGAGAAGAGAAAAGAAAAAAGAAAAGAAAAGGAAAATAGAAAAGAAAAGAAAAGAAAGAAAAGAAAAGGAAAAGAAAAGAAAAGAAGAAAAGCTGTGCAGTCTTCAGGTAAACTAAGGTGATTCTGCCCTGTTCAAATGGAGAAAAGGAACATTTTCACCCCTGGTTCCTACCCTGTTATAAAATCTCCTTCACTGAGCTGCAGTTTTCCTGTGTGTGGAAACACCTCAGACAGGATGAAGCAGCCTCTAATTCCTCCTGTTTTATTCTTGAGGAAATAATCTATATTTTTGTATTCCAGGAAGAAGAAAGAAAATTTGGGATAAACACATACTTTGGATATGGAGAAACTGCAGGGAAGGCTGATCAGCAGGTCAGGCACCAGAAAGACCTTAAATAGCACCAGAGAATAAAGGAAAATTGAGTGATTCTGAAGGTGCTATTTCCATTGTTCCAATTACTTTTTGAGGGGTTTTTTTGGGATTACAGCAATTCACCAGCCAGAGATTTGCGTTCAATATAGAATCACAGAATGGTTTGGGTCAGAAGGGACCTTAAAGATCAACTCATTCCAAATCATGGGCAGGGACACCTTTCCCTAGACCAGGTTGCTCCAAGGCCCATCCAACCTGGCCTTGGACACTTCCAGAGGTGAGGCTCCCTTTTGGGAATCCCTCTTCTTCTGGGCATCCTGATATGTATGGGAATCCACTCCCTGCTCAGCAGACTTCACCTTCCAACCACAAAAATCTGCTACCTCTGCTAACAGTAGAACATTTCCTTTTGTGAAAAAATGTGAAAAATTGTGGAATTGAACTCTTGGCTCATTTTTATACAGTCAATAAATCTGTCCCTAATAAACTTCTTTTCCTCATCTTTACACATTTCTTGTGAAAGAGTTATAATCCCTGTTATCACTTTCATCTTGATTTTCTGTGGGTTTAGATCTTGGTCTCTGAGGAAGAAGTAGTGAATATAATTGACTCTACCAGTAAATAGCAATACTAATTTTTTATCTGCCAGTATCCTTGAAAATGGTAAAAATGGTAGATTTGCACCAGAAATTCCCTGGAATTTATCATGTTGTTTGTGAGTTTTTTTGACACAGATCATATTTGACTTTGATAATCTCAGATAATTTTTCAAACCAATAACTATAGATAGTGAAAGTTAAGGTGTTTCTTGGTGCTCAAGAGTCTACTTCGTCTCTTTTAAATGCTTTTTTTCCCCACATTGGTGTTTCCCAAAGTGAAGCCATAGCTGAAGTTCTCTCCTTGTTCCCCTCTTCTTCATTATTTGAGTTTAGTCTTTGATTTGGGTCTTTGCAGGTCTGGTCCCACATCTGACCTGTTTCTGCAATTGTGGTTTGTCATCCTTGAGGAACTCCTGACTGCATTGAAGGTGTCTCTGATCCTTTTGGGGCCAAGACTTTCCCCTTTCTGCCCTGTGAATGATAAAGCATGTGAACCCTTTCATCTATTCACTCTTTCACTGCTATGTGTGTGTGAGCAAGTTCTGAGTTTAAATGAATTTAAAACCAAAAAGTTACTTCTGTTTCTTTGTACTTTTTTTTAAATTCCCTGATTTCTAGAAAAGATTTTCCACTTTTGCTCTTTTACTGATCCTGTGTCAGATGTCTCTTCTTAGCCTTTCTTCTTCTTTAAGTCTCCCTGAGCAGCCCCGTGAAGTGCCATATGCCATGTGCAGAGCCATCAAGTATCATGTATTTAGCATAAAGTGTCAGAATTCTCACTTTACTTGCTTGCTAACTTAGTGAATACAGATGGCTAAGTATAAAAAAGTGAACCCTTGCTAGTGCTTCCCAAAGAAAACTGCAAAGTGAATTCAGTGTGCATAAACCAGAACAGAATCAAGACAAGAGATGCTTCTAACCCATGCATTCATTTTATGGGACATGAGAAAAATGTAACTACAGGACAGGAATTTCTTTGTGAATCCCTTTCAATGAAGCTTCTACTTTCATAAGAAATATAAGGTTTCAGTTTTGAATTTTTTTTTTTTTTTATTCATGAATGTTGCTTGCTCTTGAACATTTTAGCAGTGTAAGAGTCACAGTCTTTTACTCAGGTTTTAGGAACATTGTTCTCTGGCTCCAGCTGCACCAGCTGAAGAAGATTATGCCTTCAGCTGCCCCTTCCCAGGATTTTCTGTCTCCTCTTTTCTGCCAGATGTGTTGTCTGAATAGTTGTAATCCTTTTCTGTAACATGTACAGTGCAAGAAAAGCTCATCTACATGCTTTAAACCAGTCTAGGATTTTAAACCAAAAAATGTGTGGAGAACAAACAAGCCAACTACTCTGTCGAGAAGTGGTTGGGACGTGGTGTCCTATGATCTTTGGGACATCACAAAGAAAACGAGGCAAAAGTGAGAAATACATTCTTACATAACGAGTTTTTGGTATTCGGACTGAACTCACTGAGGGATTATGGCTAAATGTGTTCCAATATTGTTCTGAATATCACTGATTAATCCCATTTCTTTCCCATTCACTACTGCAAGCAACTAAAATAAAAAAAAATAGGGTTTGAATTATGATAATCCAGGCTGGAAACCAGGACAAGGTTGAGTGCAGGAGTGACAATTACTGTAAACATCTCTTATCAAATCCAGGCTCCTACTCTAAGCTGTTCTCAGAGCATCAGCAACAATAAAATTGGGCCAGACAAATCTTCTGTAGCTGTGGTAACTGTCTTCTACACTGGGCCTCTGAGAGCCCTTGCTGGAAAGCATGAGGTGTGTTTATCCTATTTCAAATCTATGGGGAGAAATCTTCCTGATCCCTTCAGGATGTGGCCTGCTTTTCATGCCTGTGATGCTATGTGAGACTTTGGATGTTGAAATAAAGGCTGCCTGTTGGATGCTGGCACAATCAGCTTGAATGACTGATCAAGCTTATTTGCCTCCTGCTTAGAAGCCTATCAAAAATGCCAGGAATTAAACTCTGGGATTAGGAAACCTGCCATTTCCAAGATTTGTGGCTCCAACAATGGACTTCATGCCTTGGTGAGGAGCAGACTGGAAAAGGGTTCACTCGTGTGTCTTCTCTAATTGTTTGTCAGGGACAGGATTGCCTCAAATTCCTATGAAAACTGGACAAAATATCACAGTGAACCCAAGCTTGGATTCAATCTGAGCCAAGGAATGCTTTAACACCCTCACTGATTATTGGATGTTTCTCATGCACATGGTGTTGTACAAAGACCAGTCTAATAGTCTTCATGCCACATTTGTGAGACATATTTTGCTGTAAATTTTGGGAACCCGTTTCCAGCAGCAGTGGAGCAGAGAGGTGCAGGATAAGGGAACTGAGTTTAGCAGACTCCTGCCATTGATGTGGTGCACAGCCCTGGGTTGGGATTTTCCTGCCTTTCCTGTAAGGCCTTGCCAGCACAAGACACTCCCTGTCAGTTTTTCGTGGCAGCTCTGCAGAGCTCCCTTGGGCAATATAGAAGAGCATTGGGGAGGGTTGCCCAGAGGAATTTTGGATGTCCCTACCCTGGAAGTATTCAGGGCCAGGATGAGCCACCTGGTCTGGTGGAACGTGTCCCTGTCCATGGCAGGAGGGTGGAATGAAATGATCTTTAAGGTCCCTTCCAACCCAAACCTTCTATGATTCTGTGTTCACATCTGCAACCTCTTCTTGTCTTCTTCCTTCTTTTACCCAACTCCAGCTCATGAATGTCTTAGGCCAATCCCTTCTGTTAACTTTGATTTAACCAAGGCCTTGCTAGGAAAGGACATTTTGCTGACAGTTCCTCAGAGAGAGCTTTGTGCAAAGCTGACCAGGACACCATGGGTTTGGTGGGTCTCAGCAAACCACTTAAAAGGTGGGAGATGATTGAGGAGTTATTCTGCTCAGACAAGCCCTGGGGGAGACACATCTAAAGTCACAGGGTGCACATAGGAGAAATCTGCCCTTCTGCACAGGATTAGGCTGTGGAAAGAGGTTGATGCAGCTGAATAACACCACAAGTATGGACCTGGCTGCTATAATTAGCAATTTCTGATACATGCTTCAACTCACCCTGCATAACAAGGATGGTGTATTCCTCTCCATGAGATTATCGTACAAGGAAATAATTTTTGCTTATGTTTGTTTGGCCCCCTGAGTTTTATTTTATAGCAGAACCTCAGCAGATAAAAGTTAGCGTAGTCCCACTGTGATGCTGGTTTACATGAAAAATCCTTTGCTCACATCCTCAGGGAAATATTTGTCCAAGGACAATCATATTCCTTATTCTCAAGGTTATTGTGAGGTGGAAATCACTGAGTGTAAAATTGTTTGAAGCTGTGGAGTGAAATAACAATGTCTGATTTTATGCTATTTATTATACCTTGCATCCACTCTGTCTTGAATTGACACTTTTTACTTTTTCCGGTGAAAGCAAAAGCTGGAGAAGGGGCTGAAGAGTGGGCTTGGATGTGGTAGTGGTAAAAATTGGACCAGAATGCAGCTGAAGTAGACTTTAATAAATGATTTTGGTAAGAAACCATGATAGGAAAGTTTGTTTGTGATATATGTGCCCAGTGTAGCCCAACCTCCCTGTACATAACTGTAGATACACCAATCAATTTCTATTAATTTAATTGCTTTCTTGCAGAAAATTGAACAACAGCAACAACAACAAAGAGTCAAAATGAAACAAACTGCAACAGAGGACAGAACAAATGTCTCCTAAACTGAGTGCCACTCAGAGTTTTTTTTCTTGGCTACACTGTGTGATATTTTTCTTCACGTTTTCTGCTCCGATTAAGAACACTTTCATCTTCTGTAAGGTTAGTAGTGCGTGGGCCTGTACAAAAGCATGCACACAAATGAAGACTAAAGCTTCATCTCTGTTCAGCAGCACTGGCAATTTACCATCAATCTTGTTTCTGTATAATATAGAGAGAGGGACAAGAAGAAATGCATCTTCTCAGCAATTCAAGATGTGTGCTTTCAATGCTCCAGTTAAAAGAAAGACAAAGACATGAAAAACCTGGATCAAACCAAAAAAGACTATGAGCAGCAATTCAATCCAAAATCTGGGCATTGAATACTCTCACTAAGGTAGAGAATCGTTGCAGTTTCCTGTCATTATGTGACAATGTCTAAAGCTGTGTAAGTACCTGGAATTTTAATACAGAGGCACATAATAGAACACTGCAGTATTGATGTTCTGTGTGCCTCATCCATCTGCTCATACTCATGACAAGTGGGATCTCAAGGGTGAGTGTTTTACCACCTTCAGCTCATGGTGGGCTGGGAGTCCTGTTCTTGTGAGTCACTGGATGGACTAAGAACAAGAACCAGGCTGGAAAGCCCTCCTAAACTCCTGCTTTTAGAGTGCTCACCCTTTAAGAAGAAAACCAACCTCTACCTTCATTCCAGCCTCCCAAGGGAGCGCCTTACCAGCGTTATAATTTAATTACTTGCCTCTTAGACACAGCTGATTAGGGAAATAGTGGATTGTTCAGACTGAAATTACCAAGCTGCCTAGAGCCTTCTTGTTTGCATCCCTTGCAGAAGACCAGAATTTGTGACTGCTGAAGGCATGGTTATACATCTAGGAACAAAGAGGGTATCCTGACCCACAACTCAGGGAGCAGCACTGGAAAGTACCTGCATGGCTCTTATTTAGTGTTCCCTGGACTGCAGAGCTAATGGGAAAACAGTGCTAATGAGGTCTGGGGTGCACAAAAGACAAGCTGATGTTATTTCCCCACCCACAGCTGTGGCAATGAGGACACCAGCTCTGGAAGTGATGCCCAGACATGATTTCCAGTCTGGATGTAAGACTGGGCACTGATCAATGTAAGGAACTCAATTGTTTCAGTTTGTGAAAGAAAAAAATGTTAAAAAAAAGGCCTGCAAAGTGCTTTGTACACAAAATATAAAAGACTTTTACAAAGACAAAACACTGGGTGGTAAAGAGTACCTTCAGCCTACCAGAAAAACACATTTCAAGGCAAAGAGAGATAAGCAAATACTAAAAAGTGGCATTTTTTAGCAGTAGGGACTATTAGTCACTGCAACAAACAAGCAAGGGAAGCTGCATGTTCCCTATCTTCTAGTATTGTCAAATCAAGTTTGAACATTTTTGTGGAAAACACACTTTTGTCATGCAGAAACACAAACCAACTCAAGTTTAAAGAAAAAACCCAAACCAACAGCTAAAAAGGATGCAGAGTAGGACAACTCACACTGCTGATGGAAAGAAGTTAACTTCATGGAGAGATGATATAAAGTTGGGGAATCTTCAGTTTAGAGAGGAAAAATTTGAGGGGGGTATCCTCAAAATTATTGTAATAAGTAGATGAGATCAATTCAATCGAGTGAGTAGAGAAAACTCCTTGGAACAAGAGGAGATGGATTTGAAACAAACAAACAAACAAAAGAAAGTACATCAGTGAAGTGATTCAGCTCCTCTACTGCACTCTGCATCCAGCTCTGGGATCCCCAGCACAGGAAGGATGTGGAGATGTTGGAGCAACTCCAGAGGAGAACACCAAGGTGATCAGAGGGATGGAGCAGCTCTGCTGTGAGGAAAGAATGAGGGAATTGGGATTGCTCAGTCTGGGAAAGACAAGGTTTAGGCGTGAGCTAATTGTGATCTGGTGCCTAAGGGGAGCAGACACAAAAAGACAGAGAGGGACTATTTTCAAGAGCCTGGAGTGACAGGACAAGGGGGACCGTCTTCAAACCAGCAGAGGGCAGGTTTAGATCAGATATTAGGAAGAAATTCTTCCCTGTGAGGGTGGTGAGAGACTGAAAGACTTCCTGGAGCAGCTGTGGTTGTCCCATTCTGGAAATGTCCAAGGCCAAGTTAGATGAGTGTTGGAGCAACCTGCTCTAGTGAAAGGTGTTCCTGCCATGGCAGGGGGCTGGAATGAGATGATCTTTAAGGTCCCTTTCGACCCAAGCTATTCTATGATTCTGTAACTCTATATGTGTATTTAAACAGAGTGGCTATGAATGTCTGGAGCTTTGTTGCAACAGGACTTGTGAAGACTGAATATAGAAAAATAACATGGCCAAAATCATGTCAGGAAATATCTGTGAAAGCTGCAAATAGGCGGGAGTTATATTCTTTACCATGTCTAATGCATGAAGTATGGAATTTGTGATGCTGCAACAGGAGAGGACTGTAGACAGTGGCCATGTTTGTGTGGCCTCCTTATTTACTTCTTTTGGTACAGATTATTGGACCCAGTCTCTTAGAATATGTTTTATGTTCATATGTTCTTCTTTTAATTAGAGGACAAGGTGATTAGTGGAGAGGTGGCCTATTCCCACATGAGATCAGATGGTGCCAGGCCTCTGGAAGTGCTGTTTTTTGGCCAGATCAGCAGAGTGAGGCTGAAGCAGCCCACCTGCCTCCTCAGGCTGTGCCACTGGCCTTTGTGCTGGGAGGAACTGTATCCATACTGGGGCAGACTGTGTCCGTTCAGAGCAGAAGTGGGAATTCTAATGGCTTGGTGGATGGATTTGGGAGAGGCTCCATGATGTGGATCTTCTAAAGGCAGCAGGGAATCCTGTGACCACACACAGGTTCCACCTGAGGCTCCATCCTCAGGTGTTTCCCTCCTGTCTCATCTTCAGAGGAGTTGTGGGTCAAAGGGAGGACCCATCTGGGGGACCATTCCAGGACAATGAATCCAAGAGACAGAAGGAGGAAAGGAAGCCCAAAGCTCTATGAGGGGGCCACACTTCTACTTTAGATGTAAAAATCTCTTTCTAGTAACTCATTCTGAGAAGCAGATTTATTCCCTCATGTCAGTCAGAGCAGACTCTTGATTCCTTGCTAGTATATAAAAGCTGTATCCTCACGTGAAGGATTATGGATTCCTTCTGATTTATAACTATATATTCTATATCTCTATTGAACTGAGGAATGGAGAGCTTTGTTGTGTGTTGAAGTCAGGTATAGCTGGGAAGAGTTAAAGCATTTCCAGGTAAATTTCTTTTTTTCCTTAGAAAAACCTAAGTGACCAAAAGAACCAGGGAAGTAGAGGGTGTGCTTCTAGACATACACACCCCTGCAAAAGGACTATTCCTGCGTGTTTTTTCTCTGTGTTGTCTGCAGAATTTCAAGCACTTTTCCCTCTCAACTTTCTCATAAGCATCCAAACGTGTTTGAGTTTTGTTTCAGAGTGCATCAAGCCCAAGATTTACTGATGTTGTACCAGCACTCTGACATGTGTGGTTGGGATTATTCTCTTTTGTCTGCCACAGAGCCATCATGTCACATTTTGCTTCATTGCTCAGTTGAATTACTGAGATGAAAAATTAACATTTTTGTGGATTAGCACAGGAAATGTAGCCCCAGGAAATGTTGGCTCAATTCCCATCTTGGTCACATCAGCAGAAAACCCACCACAAGCCCTTGATCTATGTGGAACCAAATTCACTGGCAGAAGAACAGTGAAACCTGCAGGTCTCACTTCTCTGTTTGTTAATGAAATGGTCATAATAGCCAAATCTCTTGCAGTGTTTGAGGATTATTTACCCAAACACCCTGAATACTGAGCTATTTCTCTATTGAGTATTATATAAGAATCTGGAGGCAGAAGCTAATCATACATGAGGGAAGCAAGTAGGCAATGGATTATATGAGAATAATTCCATGTGCAGCATAGTCTAATAAAATTAACATTTGAGTAGTGACAAATAGAGAGCCTTTGGGGATGAGAATGCTGGAAACAAGGAAATAATAAAGAGATTTCTAAGAGGTGAGAAACAAAAGGAGATCTATTTTTGTTCCCTGCTCGATGCTCTTACATTCAAGATTTTCTTTCAGGTATTGAGCAGTAAGTGATGCAGACAAAACCATCTGTGTCTGTGCCAGATTTTATTAAATGCTTATCATAGAAGTAAATGGACACATAAGGGAGACAGAACAGTAAACTAAATACAAATCACTGAATAAAAGAAATGGCATTTTATCATAGGCCACATCACAAGAGGTAGTTTCCTATTTGGAGTGGTAATGAGAGCACGGACATCTTGACTTCAGATGTTCCTGTGAGTACAAAAATCCCACAAATCAACTTGTAGGGGAAGGGAGAAATTTCTTGGAGTCAGAGACCAACAAATACAGAAGGAGTTGTTGGAGATCATTGGACATAAGCTCACATTTGAGAATAGGTTTTGTGGGTATGAAAGGAGAGGATAATCCAACACCCCTTGTACCAGTGCAAATTCTTGAAAACATTTCCCTTGCAGACCATCCTAGAAGGTTCTTGTCATGTGAAAATAATGTAGGCACACAGAATGAAGAGGTTAAGCCCTGATCCTACTTGGAGAAGAGCAGAATTTCCAGCATGGTCAAGGCTGGCTGTGAAAATGGCTGTGCCAGGAACATTTCACAGAAACCATCTCTTTCCTAATCTGTGCAAGGCCAGATGCTGCCCAGAACAGAGAATTGTCTTCTACCAAAAAGTGAAGGCATCAAGGTTTGGTTTTGTTCCATATTAAAAATAAAGGAGCACCATTTGAAATCTTGGAGGGAAAGGACAGTTTGGCAAGCAAATGCCAGTTCCTGCCTCCTTGTAAGACTTAAAGCAGGAGAGACTTCATTTCCCCCAGTGCTCAAAAAGCTGTCATTGACTAATCTGGAGTGCATTTAGAGTCATCTTACAAAAAATATATCTCTGAAAGAGATAAACTTTTCCCGTTTTCATATATCATTAAAGCAGAACAATCTGAAAGAAGAAACAAGCAAATAGACCTTCAAGAAGCTAACATTCCTATCAAAGCAGAATTGACAAGTGCTGCACTGCCCTGTATCCTGCCCTGACCTTGTGTTGTTGGCTCCACCTTAATTAAGTCAACTTATCTGAGCTAAACCATGTGTCTTTAAGAAGCTTCCCTACTCCCTGTGTAGCTTTAAATACCCAAAGGGGCTCCAGCAAGTCTGTGCTCCCTGCTGAGACATCTCTGAACACAGAAGGAAAAATGCATTAGCTGATGGAAAGATATTAATAGCGCAGAGAAAGGTAAAATTCTTTCAGCTCTACCGTAACATATCCAGGCTGTTTGGAATATTTGGCTCTGACTGTGTTGTGTGTACCCAGTGAAGCGTTTACTTTGATCAGGACATTATGGCAACAATCTCCACTGATAAAATGGGCTTCTGTTAATGAGATCACCTGGGCCAGTGACTGGATAAATGACAACTGTGTATTCCTTTCTAGGTTGTACAGATATTCCCTGCTTCGTGTTCTGCCTCCAGTCACAGAGTCAAAGTAGATATCCATCAACTCCACAACACTTCTTCTCTGAATTTCCCCTTGAAATCACAGTTTATTTGCATTGGACAACTTGGCAGCAAACAAGAGGTAAGACAAGCCAGGGGAAGAAAATGTGCAATATGCACTATGCCTCAGATTTCTATTTGTGACACATGGAATAAATTAACTTGAAACAATCACTTTGATTCAGATGTTGATAAAATTAAGGTCATTATTTTACCTTTCCAAGGGGCGGGGAAAATCACGGCATATTCAGGGCTAAGAGAAGATAATTCTCCATAATCTAACTCCTGTACAGGTTACAGGCCAGTGGAGAATAAGAACAGCTTGGATCATCATTTAGAGTTGCTCTAAATTATGTCAACAGCCATCAGAACACTCACCAGTAGCTGGGAATGAGACTGAAATGGAAATGCCAGTGCAACTCTGATTACAGTATTTACAGCATGAAAATTGCCAGAAGGATGATGTTAGTAAAGGGTTTGACTCATGAAGTTAAATCCTTGGAAATCCATTCTGCTGCTTTAATGTTTGTGTTGTTACAACGTCAGTACAACCCCTAGGAGTGTATTAAGGGATATAGTTCAGTATGAATGATATCTGTGGTGCTGGTTTCCTTCTTTCTATTGTCCTTTTCCAAGAAGAATTGTATAGGCAGCACAGGATTTCCTTCCAGGCTCAATTGATTTTCTCCTATATTTATGTAGGAGGAGGTTTGTACTTTGAGAACTCTGTAAGGCACTCGAGGGTCCTTATGCCTTGGTGGAGATCATTCCACAGTCCTTGACAAGCTCTTCTGAAACCTCTGCCTTTATTTGAGTCAATAATGAATATTGACTCGACTTTTCTCCACCTCATGCTGTGCCAAGCCAGCAGTCCAGACCCCTGGTGCTGAGTTCCTGCTGAGGATCAACAATCCTGGAAGGGAAGACAAATAGCTTTGCTATAGCATGACAGATTGATTATAAGATCTGAAGTTTTCAGCTCAGCACCAGAGTAGATTGAGCCCATTTCTGCCTGTGGGTTCTTCTCCCTAAGTAGAAATATTCTCCTAGTTACTACATGATGAAATCATCAAGTATTATATTCTCTTTTATCAGGTACTGGATTTTCTGAGCTCCCTCCTGAAATTCTAGATATGAAGATAAAGACCTGGAAAGATGACAGCCTTTAATCTCATTCAGTCTTATAAAAAAATGAGAATAGTTTTGTGTTACACAGAATTAATGCTGCTGTGACTGAGTCTCCAAATCCATTCTCATTTCTCTCCTTTTTTTCCCAGGACTTCATAACAGCACTTTTGGGATTGAACAAGTGAGCAAGGAATTTTGGAATGAACTCACTGCCCATTGAGACCTTATTTGTTTTAATTACTGGATTGTACCAAGCATGATCCTGACAGCAGAGCACTGGTGCCAGAGGGGAAAGTTGGCAGAAATTTTCTATTCTAAACTCTAATATTTGGTTATCTACAACAACCTCTTCTTACTCATAGGTTGACATTTCCCACTTGCCATTTTTTTAGCAGATAGTGTCTTATTATCTTTTATTTTTAGACAAAGTGGGTTTGCCCATTTTCAGGAGACAGGTTAGTAAAATATTTCAGTTGTTTCAACATTTCTGAAAAATCCTGGAGTTTTCTATACCTTTTGCTTCCAGTGAGCATTTCAAAAGAGCTTTTTTGTCCCTGAAAAACCACTCAAAATCTGAACAAAGTGCTGGTCCTTGGAGATTAGACTAACACTAAAAGCAGAATTCCCAAATAACTTGTCTGTTCTGAATATCTTCCAGCCAAAAGCTGGGCAGGATTTTCTTTGGACTAAGGATTCTGGGCTATAGCAGGTTGAATATTGCAGATGAACTGTTTTAATTGTGGTTCACAACACAGAACCTCTGGAATCCATAGGCCTGGGTAATGTGTGATCATGTTTTGCAGAATGGAAAGGGTTAACAGAGCTTTAGATGCTAATCTGAGAAAAATATGATTCAAAGTCTCACTGTTCTCCTCCCATCATCAAATAATAGCAAATATCATCAAATACCAAGTTTCCTGGTGAAATTTCCCAAAGATGAAAGCAAAAAGATATTTCTGTGTTTAAAAACTATACGAATAATAGCATAAATATATGTGGGATCTAAATTATGTTGTCAGATTGTATTAATAATTCATTAATAGTTAAAATCCATTGTAGCATTTCCAAAGCTAGGAGTGCTTGAGTTAGTAACTGTATCAATGTTCTTTTATTGTTTGTTTTTTTTTTTTTGGTGTGTAATTATAGTGTAGGCAGATGGGAAAGCAGGAATAAATGAGAATTGTTGGATGATGCTCATTCCTGTTGACCTCATTGATTTGCTTCATGGGGAGCAGAAAAACAACAAGATTTCTGTTCTCCTATTTTAAAATCTTTTCTAGCATATAAATATTTTTTCTAGCAGGCATGTAAAGATTGTTCTTATTATTTGTATTTAAAAGACTCCTGACTAGGACAGGAATCTAACATTTTAATCCTGTCGGACATTAATACGGAATTTTCACTTTCTATATGTGTGTTAGGAAATGCAGTCAATGACACAGAGAGGTGGTGAGATATTTCCACAGTTGGATTTTTCAAAGAAGTGCCAGATCAAGAGGATAATTCAAGGGTCCTGTCTGCCACCCTCACACAGGTACCCATCATATGCTCTGAGAGAACTCTGAAAGTTTGTCTTTAAGGGTTTCCTCCATCCCTGGGTGGTTGACATATGCACTGCATTTGAGCAGAATAAAAACACCTCTGTTTTTGCAGAAAGACAGGAACTATTTCTTCACAGAAAGGGCTGTCAAGCACTGGACCAGGCTGCTCAGGGCAGTGGTGGAGTCACCATCCCTGGAGTGGTTTAAAAGATTCATGGATGTGGCACGTGGGGACGTGGTTTTGTGGTGGCCTTGGCAGGGCAGGGCCAAGGTTGGACTAATGATCCATGACTAATGATCCAATGGTTGGACTAATTGATCCAGCCTAAATGCTTCTATGACATTAATTTCCCCCTCAATTCACACCTTTGCCTCAAGATTCTTCTTCCTAGGAAGAATTCTCAACTGACAGTTGGTTACTGCCAGTGAAGCTGGAAGCCTTTGGTCTCGTCACCAGCAAGGCAGGTTTGGGCTGTTCAAATACCTCATCACTGACATAGTGCTTACCACCATCATCATTTATTGCTGGGAAACTTAATAAATGAATGTGATAGTGGCAGAAATCTCCTTCATGGAATGCAGGGTGGTTCCCTGGCAGATATAGGAGGGAAGAAGGCTTCTTTAATATCCTTTAATATCCTAAAATAACCCTGCAGAGAGAGGGGGGATGCAGGGAGAGGGGTCTGAGCATCCTTTCTTAATTATTTCTTCTTTGTGTCCAGGATGGTGAACTACCAACTAAACTTTGATGATGTGTTTATTTGTAATAGGAAAGAAGGAAAATAATATTTCCTTGACTTTTTGAGATTAAAGTCCTTGGAGGAGGATGAATCAGCCCTACAAATGTTCTGTCTGCATATCAAAGTGAAACTATCATTGCTCCAACCAGTGGTGCTCCATCTGCATTTGTGGCAGACAGGAAGCAGCTGGAGAATTTTGCAGCAGGATAAGATTTCCTAAACTACAGGAGAGCCTGGGGAATCCTTAAAATCTGCTGAGAAGCTTCAGTGAAACTTACTCATGGATAGAAAAACCTTGAGTATCAGTGAGGAAAGATGTTTAGGGAAGTTGTCAATTCTGAATAGAAACAGTCAGATGGGAGAAGGGATCATGACCTTGGATCCCAACACAGTGTCCGACAGAGCTATCCAAAGTGCCTGCTAGAATAGGAGACAGTATAATCTCACTTCACCTTTTATTGGGTTTTATGTTTCTCTGTTTATTTCCAATTTTGCTATCATGTTCCTAGAGCTTTTTTTTTTTTTTTTTGGGCAAAGATAAATCTCTTATCTTCCTCATGTTTGTCTGCTGTCAGGAGTAATATCAGGTGAATCTGAAAAGCTCAAGGCCCCTCATTTTCCCAGGAACTAGAAAAAAAGCCCCAAGAGCCGACTAAACAAAACCTTGAAGGAGGCCTCCTCCAAAACTTTATGGCAGGATATGTTTGAGACTGACAAATCTGGGGGAGAAATGTTCACTGTTGGGTATAAACCAATGTTTTTTCAGTCAGTGTTGCTGCTCTCATTTGTAGTAGGCACATCCCTAACCCAAGAAGGATGTCCAGGGCCTGAAGCATTAGTCAGGAAATAATTTTCAACTTAGTCAAAACCAGGAATCCCAGGAAACTATTAATTCATGGAAACACTGCAAGATAGTCACTTTAATAGATTTGCTTTTCATTCTCCACTTCTTGAAATATTTTTTGTTCAGGTTTGTCTTGATTTGAACAACAGGTGTCTGCTAAAGAAGGCAGGCACCTCCCTTGGAGTGGAGAATGTAAACCTCCTCCCTCCAAATTATTATAATTTTGAAATTAAGGGTCTCTCAGGAAAAGATATGGGAATAGGAACAACAGTTCTTTATTAGAAGAATTAAAATAAAAATGCATTAATAAAAAAACCAAACCCACTCAGAGTCAGAATACAACCTGACCCCCTGTGGGTCAGGGTGTTGGTGGCAGTCCCATTCAATGGTGGCTGCAGTCCTGCCGTGGCAGATCTGGCTTTGTTGGAGCAGTGATCCTGTAGAAAGGTGTAGATTTCCTCTAAAGGTCCAGTGGTGGTGATAGATGGGCCTGGTCTTCCTCTGAGAATCCAGCAGAGAAAAGGCTGCCTTGTTCCAAAGCTCGGATTATATCCAGGTAGGAATGCTTGGCTCCTCCCCCTGGATGGAGCATTTTCCAATGCTCCATCCAGGAATTTTATCAGTGACACTTACTGGCCCATGAGCAGAAGATCTCTCCCTGGATGGAGGATGGGTTGTGGAAGAGATAAAGAAACTGCCCCAGCTGGTTTTTAAGAGCTGGACCATTGACAGAGGATCACCCCACCCCAGTTCCAACAGATGGTGACAGAATACACACTGCTGGTGAGATCTTGCACTGCAACCCAAGACAAGGTTTAATAGCAAAGGAGCAAGTTCATGGTGTGGACTAATGATGCCCTGCTTGTCTGCTTCTGAAAATAACTCCCAGAGCCTTCAGCTCCTTAAAAATATGTGGACCAGAAGAATTTCTATAGAGAATAAGGATCTCTGATTAGACACCCTGTTTTACTGAAGATTTGCAATGACCAGCAAGCCTTCAGGAAAACATGAATTCCCAGAAGCCAGACTATATGAGAAACCAAGCAGTGAAATTATATAAGTGAGGAAAATAAATAGATTTTTTTTTTTTTTGGAAAGAGTGTTTCAGAGCTCTCTTTTTGTTCCCTCCCTCCCCCCCATTTTTTTTAACCTTCCTATTGTTCTTTTTCCATTTTTTCAGCTACTTTCCATTAGGACAAAAAAAAAATCTGCAAAAATATGGAGGTGTTTTCTCAACCTTTTTTTTTTACTGTTGTTCTTCAATCCATTAACCGTCTGTGCTGAGTGTCAGGGGTTTTGTGGTATGTATTGTTCCTTGGTTTTTCACCTGAACATCTTTTCTGTCACATCCTGATCCACTTCTTATCTTCTTACTTCAGATTCTTGTCCATGCTTTGTTAGAGTGTGGCTTTTCCTCTGAAATCAAAGCATCTCTGCCCTGGTTTTATTTTAAGCAGAAAAGGGGATTGCACAAGAAAAGGGGTATTTCAGTTCAATGACTGACCTACAAACAAATAAACAATTTCATTTCAAATTGACCAGAAATGAACAATTCTTCATCCCTGTGGAAATGGCTGTGTATCCTTATAATCGGGACAAAGTTAAGATAGCATCAACACACAGGATAAATTCCCTGGATCAGACAAAGGATTTTAATCCCTGTTTCACATCAACAAGCTTCACATCCTCTTGTTTTGAAGGCTATAATTTTCTATCTCCATACACACATTCATGAACTCAGCCGTGCACATGATTTCTTCAGCCAATATTCCTGAAGAATTTATCCTAGAATCATGAGTAGTCTAACTTATCCATTCCCAAATATATTGATTTAGAAAACTAAAGATACTGAGCTGATATTTGAGCTCAGTCAGAAGAGTTGCAAGTTTAATTTCTAGAATGCCACTTGAATTGAGCAGCTGTTGATTAACCTAATCATTTTTCTAATTAGAAGGTATGTTGTTTTAATTAAAATAAGTCTCAAGTTTTGAAAAATGAAAACAGAGTGATTAAAATAAGATAGAAGCAAAAGATACTTCTGTTTTCAAGCCAAGTGCTAACTCCCAGAGAGCTAATCTGAAGATATGGCTTAAATTCACTCTCTTGCCATCTCTTTCTTTCTGCCTCTAAAGACAACAATTTCTTTTCAAGGTGGATATGACACAACATCTCCATTTCACCATGCCAAAGAGACTGGAAGAACAAGTTTGTGAGCAAAGAAATAATTTGACTCTGAAACATGTAGCCATAATTTTTCAAAAATGTACCTTCGAATCAATTTCAGTTGGTAGTACCATCCACACAAAGATGTAGAGTCCTCATCAGAATAATTTTTCAGGAATAAATAAATGGGGAATTTGGGAATATGTCAAGGATATGGTGTGTACACAGTATGAGATGTCCGGATAGACATTTGCAAGCTCCACCTCAGCTGCTCCTTGTCCTCACATGCTGTGTGCTCTTACAAGGGGTGAATCACAGCCTGGTGACTCCTCAGCATCTTCTCTGACCACCTTCTTGTTTGACTCACACCATGGGGCACAATAAAACTCTGCAGTGATTTTTGAGAGGAGTTATGAGGTGATTAAAAGATCAGAGAATGTGAGAATAGTTTGGATCATTTAGTTCCAGTCCCCTGCCATAAGCAGGTACAACTGTCACTAGATCAGGTTGATCAAAGCCCAATTCAACCTGGCTTTGAACATTACAATGGATGGGGAATGCACAGCTCTTCTGGGCAATAGAAGATCAGGAGATCA
>JAWWMU010000106.1:148014223-148042222 GCA_035048155.1 Cinnycerthia olivascens
TCCTCTCCCCCATTTCTCAGTCTTTCCAGACAGGAGAGGTGCTCCAGCCCTTTGATCATCTTGGTGACCTCTCTGGACTCATTCCAACAGGTCCACGTCCTTCCTTGTGCTGAGAACCCCAGAGGTGGACACAGCCTTCCTCAAACCCGTGCCTGAACCTTGGTAGCATCTTGTGCCTGTTATTGCCCCAAACCTTCATCAGTGACAACGGCTCTGCAGAACAAGAGGAAAACTTCCAGCCTTCTCATCTGCTTAGGGAATCTGTTCTTTTCCTCCCTTAGATTGGCAAATGAGGAGATCTTGGAGTCAAATTGCTCTGAGTTGTGAGTCAGCTCACAGCATAAATACAGCTGGAATATACACAAACGATTCTGCTCATTCCAGTGGTGCAATTTCCCATTATGCTAATTAAAGTTTCCTCTGAAGAGATGAAAGCTTGTATTCCTCATCCCTATAAAGGGAGTTGTGGTACAGATGGGGGCTGTCCTGATCCCACTGAATACATTTGGTCAGGCACTTCCCTTGCACTGCTCTGTTCCCTTTCCAGGGTCTTGCTTGCTCCATGTGAGCAGTTCTTTCTCATATCACTTGTGTGCAGTGGAATTCCTAAAGTGAGTCCTGGTGTGCAAGGTTTGCAGCATTTTCTTTCCAAAATGTGATGTGGTGAGGGGATAAAGCCAGAAGAGACAGAGGTTATGACTGGTTCTTCTGATGTATGTTTTACTAAACAAGAGGAAAAACCCCAAATACTTCTCTAGCAAGAGTTTCCTTGATTCTTGGTGTTGTATCAAGTGGAGTTCTTCAGAGAAGCTGACTTTCTTCTTCCAGGTCTGTTTCTCATGATACACTTGGGATCAGTTCAACTGTTTTCACTCATTCCTCTCTCCTTTCTGACGCAGAGGTACCAGAATTAGAACCACAGAATGGTTTGGGCTGGAGAGGACCTTAAAGATCACCCAGCTCCAATCCCCTGCCATGGACAGGGATACCTTCCACTATCCCAGGTTGCTCACAGCCCTGCCTTGAACAATTCCAGGGATGGGGCAGCCACAGCTTCTTTGGGCAACCTGTGCCAGGGTCTCCTCACCCTCACAGAGCAGAATTCCTTCCTAATATCCAATCTAACCCTGCCCTCTAGTTTAGAAATATTCCCTCTTGTCTTGCCACTTGAGTTCCTTGTCCAAAATCCCTCAGCAGCTCTGTTGGAGCTCTTTCAGACACTGGAAAGGGCTCTGAGGTTTCCCTGGAGCCTTCTCTTCTCCAGGCTGAACAGCTCTAACTCTCCCAGGCTGGCTCCAGAGCAGAGGTGTCCCAGCCCTCAGAGCATCTTCATGGCCTCCCACACTCATCCTTGTTCTGTGAAGGTTCTGTGCTCTGTTCTGCCTTTTCAAGAACCAACGAGACCTTCCTTTTCCCACACTGCCCCTGAGAGCAGCAGACATGACCTTGAGATTCCTGATGGCCACTACTAACCGGGATGCCTCCCTTGGATTATTTCTGAGGAAAAGGGTGTCAACTGGGACATTATTGGCAGAAACAGACTCTGCTCCGGCTGTACTTTTCATTCTCTACTTGGGGTAAGGACCCCAGAGAAAAACCAAGGAAAAATTATTGCCCTTTCTTCAGGCATTAGAGTAATAATGATATTTTTTCTGTAAGAAGCTGTTGAGCATCTTGCTGACTGAAGTGAGAGCATTTAGAGATAAAAGTCTGATGTGCCGCTTCTGCCTTGCCAGGGCAATAACAGATCAAACCTCTGCAAATCAGGAGCACAAAAAAAGGTTTTGCAGAGCAATCCATGGCAGGGACTGCAGGAGGGCTTAGCCTGCTGTGCATATCAAAGTTTCCCTGGTTATGCCTTGTCTCAGTTGCAGCTTTAAGAAATTCCTGAGGAAGGGCCTCTGCCTTAATAGGAAGTTGTACCATTTTTAAATCCGCATTTGTATCGCTCACACAGCAAGAGCTCTTGTCACACAGAAGCCATCGAATCAAAACACTGACATGGCAAGAGAATAAGACAAGATAATGAAATGAGAAATTAAGAGCATGAAAAGTAAATGCTGTAGAAAAGCTGACACTTCATAATACTCCTACTGAACACTTGCCTGTATTTCAAAGTCGACCGATAAGAAATTATTTGCTTTTCTTATATAACAGAAATAGATAAAGGATTCTGTTTGGATAGGAGAAGATTCCACTAGGCTGCAATTTACGTATGAATGCTCAATATTTAAAGGAATTGCTTCTTTCACTTTGTCAACTGGCATAAATGTATGCTAAAGAGGGATTCATTAGAAAAAGCCGTGCAATGCATGAGCTCAGCTCCAATAATCCTGATCTTGCCAGGCAGGTGTTTTGCATCCTATTAAGAAATGGCACATGGAGCTGCCAAGCAGGAGGCTTGCCACATGGGTTCTGATGTTCCTTTCTGGAGACAGAGCAAGAGGATCTCACCTCTCTCCCTTAAAACAAAATGTCATTTACTATCTGTGTGCTCATAGTGGAGATAGTTCAGAGGAAAATGCCTTCAGTTTGTACCCCTGAGAATGAGAGGTGAGCCATGGGCTGCTGTCCTGCACTCTGTCCTTCTCTGCCACAGAGGGACTGAGCAGTGCTGGCTCTGCCTGCAAGGGTGGGACATCACAGACCTGCACTTTGTGATGGTTGGGTTGCAGCAAATCTGCACCTGAGAGCAGCACCTCCACCCCTGAGTTTGCCATGGCAAGTGCACTCACTGACCTGCTGTCCTTGTTTTACCCAGCTCGGGGTTTGTACTGAGCTGCACAAATGCACCTCTCAGTAGCCTAGCTGCAAATCAATGATAATTCTTCCTTATCTTGCTAGGCAACTGTTAAAAAAAATGAGATATTTCCTGTAACGTCCCTTGTGCTAATCTGTTTGTCATACGCTTTCCCATGATTGCTTTGATATAAAAATTAACCCATTTTAAATCTCTGAATGAATATTCCCCCAAAACATGCTTATTTTGAAAGGATGTAGAAGTGAGTGAAAGTCAAAACCAAAGGTTACAGTCACTTTTCTTCCAGGAACAGCAATAAGAGAGGTTGTTGGCTGCCTAGGTTGGATAACCCAAAGACCCAAGAACTTTTCCCTCCCTGTTTTCCACATGTCCTTACTTTCACAAGTGAAGTTTATCATTCATGCTTTCTTGGGATTTGACCTGCTACATCTCTTGACAATTGAAATACAAGAATTTCCATCAAAACCCCATTTAAAATTTCCAGCCATTCAAGGCAGCTGGAACTCAAGCTGTGGGATTTGAAGTGCAAACATATACACATAAATATATATGTTATCATGTTACTTATTTGTTGTGTGTTTTCTTCTATGTTTAGTGCACATACTGTATTGCCAAGTAAAGAATAATTCTATTTATTTTTGGCTGCTTTCTTCTATATTTAACATTGATACTGGCTTGCCAGGTAAAGTATAATGCCCTTCTCATCACCCAATCTCAACTGCAAGCTACCTGAAAAGGACATAACATTTATTTGCCTATATCTGCTGAGCATTACACATAAAGAATCCTGATCAGACCCCTGGGGGGGATTTTAAATTTGCTTTTCTTTTTTACTTTTGTTCGGTTTTCATGGAGTTTTGTTGTTGTTGGTGGTGGTGGTGTGTTTTGTTTTTGTTTTTTGTTGGGTTTTTTGTTTGCTGGTTTGTTTTTGGGTTTTTTTGTTTGTTTGTTTTTATTATTCCATACTTGCGAGCTTTGGAAGCTGAAGATAATGACAAGGCATAAAACTTCCCATCTACACCAAAGCTTAGTGTTCTTCTTTAATGGTTTAGTATGTTCTGAATTGGTTAACAGGGAGAGAGGGAGGCTGAAAGGGTGCCTTGCATGTTGGTGAATATATTTCATTACTGCACAGCATTTCCTGGAGCTGTTCTCCAAGGCATCTGAGTGCTTGTTTACCAAGAAGCAGCTGTCCCCCATTGTAAAGGAAAAGCAAGAGAGAGTCCACTTTAAATTCATTCATTTCTAACAGAAAGGACACAAACAAAGGACAGAAAGAATCTGAATCCTATTGGTACATGTTTGCAAATAAAGAGCTGCTGTTCAGAAATACCTGAAAGGTGGGTACATTGCCCTGAGAAAGTCAAGTAGATCTGCTACAAAACCGGGTTCTTTATGCGCTGTATTAATATCAAGAGTTCAGTAGCAAAGCAGATAGGAGTGGATTTTTAAAGGTGTTATTTCTTAAAGGACCACATGGAAAAAGTCCAAGTTACCAATAAGTAATAATCCCATGTCTGTTTTATGCATTCAAGAGGGCTGCAGGATAAATGAGGATAGGAAGACTATTTTGAATGCTGCTGCCAGCTTAATATATAAAAGTCTCCCAGGATGAGGTGTCCCCTTGGTTTGACTATTCCTGAGCAAAACATTGAGCTCTCCCTTCCAGTTTGAGAAGCTGTAAATAACCTGTGTGCACTTGCAGTGCTGCAAACAGGAGGAATTAAAAATAAACATAGAGATCATAGAATCATGGAATAGTTTGGCCTGGAAGGGACCCTGAAAATCATCTAGAGGTGTTGGAATAGATTCAGCATTTCAAGCAATTATCACGTTGGAAAAAAAAAATCTTGAAATTATTTAGTTATTTGACTGTTTTTAATCTGAGTTTCTATCTCAGTATTCCATGTTCTTTTTTTTTTTTCCCTCTCATCATCTCTCTCTATTTATTATCTGAATGCCATGCTTTGCACTGAGCTGGGAAGTGAAAAAGCTGCATTTGGCAGACCTTTCCAGGTGTGTGTGTTTGCAGCTGATGAAGATTTTTCAGGAAAACTATTTCCTCTCATTCATTTTCTCTCACAGTTAGATACAATACCACTTTCCAGCTCTCAATCTTCAGGAGAAGTAGCATCTCTTTGAATTTCTGATGGCTGTCAGCTTCGTGTAGATGCTGAGGAGATGAACATTGAGAAGTCAATGAGAGACTCATTTAAGGGTCTTGAAAATGAGAGACGTGTGAGTGTCAGGAAGTAATTTGTTTTCTCAAAGCATAATAAACCTGCAGGATAAACTTTCATCTCCAGTGATCACAGCAAGGTGGTGGTGATATCTAAGAATAGACAAGCAGATTTCACTGTAACAGGATTGCTGGAAAAGCTAAATAAAAAGAAATACTTGGCATTACCATCTAGGCCAAATAACAAGCCAGATCTTCACTCAGTTGTAAAGGCAGCAGAAGCTTTGACAGGTGCAAATGGAGCCAAAGCTGAATATGTATATGAGCGATTCACTGCATCTTTCTGTTTTACAAAAGCCATGGCTGGACTCTTAAAAGAGGCCAACGTGTACCATAAAGGTCTCTATGTACATTTCTAGGGCTTCTACTAAGACATTTCAGGGAAAGTCCCAATTCATCAGCCCTGAAGTGTTTCCTCTAAATCTTATTAGGCTTGATGAACTTAACTGAATTCAAGACAGGGTTTCCATGGAAACTTGTCAGTTTTTAATTTTTGATCTGTGCTGCTGAGGAGCACAGCTCTGAGGCAAATTGGCCATGTGGTTTAACCAAGGGCTCTTTCCCAGAATCATGGAATGGTTTGGATTGGAAGGCACTTTTAGAGATCATCTTTGAAGCCCCCTGCTGTGGGCAGGGATAATTTCCACTGGAACAGGTTGCTCCACAGCCCATCCAACCTGGCCTTGAACTTTTCCAGGGTGAGACATCCAAAAATTCTCTGTGCAACCTCTTCCAGTGCCTCATCATCCTCACAGGGGAGAATTTCTTCCTAATATCTCATCTAAACCTGCCCTCTGTCCACTTAAAATTATTGACCCTTATCCTTGTCTCTACAGACGTTGTTAAAAAGTCTCTTTATGAAAAATTCTTTCTGTTCGGGCTCTGAAGCTCAGGGAGATAACATCCCTCATGGGTGGCCTTGGGATGGAGAAGCCAGCTTTTTCAGGGGCATTGAGCTGTTGCAAAGTGTTGGGAAGGTATTTTTACTGAGTGTAAGTTTAGATATAGGAGTCAGGTAACACCTGTGGACTGGAAACAAAGTGAAAAATTATAGCCCCAGATCACCTTTGAATCCATAAACCTTACTGAGACATCTAAAATTTCACTTAGGTCATTCAGCACACACAGTGGTGTCCTGCTCTCATCCAGATTTCCACAAGGTTGATTTTCCCAAACAGTGTTTGCCCTCCTGGTGACTTTTATCAGTACTGAGCTTTCCAAATGAAAACACAGACTCTGAAAATAATGATAAAAAAAAAAAAAAAGAGTGATTGTAGGTTGACTGCGTTTGCAAATATGTACTTATTCTATGTATGTTTTAAAAAATGAAAATCTCATTTTTAAAAGACTATTTTACTTGTTGATAGCTTGTCAGTTTTTGGTTGGATTGTAATATGTTAGGGAGATTATTTCTGGCTGACATTTTCACAGAGTAAAATCACTGATTTATGGGTGAAATATAGGGAAAAAAGGATTTTGATGACTCTTTCTTCCACCTGTGTGATCACTCCATGGGATGAAGAGAGAGTTAAAGGAGCAAATTATAAAGGAAAATTGTTTTGTAGTAGGACCAGTGAGTGTTTGCAGAATGTTTTCTGATGTAGTTGTCACATACAAATGACAAAGTCCTTGATGTCACACCACCAGACTTTAGGGACACTCCATAATAATCTGATAGGGACACTGCATATGTGTGTGAAATACTTTGGAAGGCAAAGGTATGTCAGAGACTAAATCCATTGAGAAGTTTTTTTTTTCCTGTGAATTTTGGCTGAAAGGATAACCTGTAAATAAAATTATTACAGTACACAAGTAGAGTTCTGGAGTCTATACAGAGTAAAAATAAAATTCCACAGTAGGAATGTATTTCAATTCTTCTTATAAAGTCTTTCATTCCTTCTCTGGATCTTTCATTTGATGAAAAGCTTTGAAGAATCTCTACCTTTGACTCAACAGAGCAGAAAATCAAAATCTACAGGGACAGAACACTTCTGAAAAAACAACGTGAAATTTTTGTATCAAAGACAATAATTAGATTAAGGTGTCTCATCTGAGAAAATACAAGTCAATAAAGATTACCCTAAATATTTCTGTGCTTAATTCTTCTCATCTTCACTGTGAGGATAAAGAGCTAATATCACATTTTTCTCACCCACTATTAATGTGCTTTAAAATCTATTAGATTACAAAATGTATATCTAAATATATTTAATATATAGTTATTTTTTCTCATCAACTTCTAAACCTTTCATAGTTTCAATGGAATGGTGTCTACTTTGGATCTCTTTCCAATCTTGTACAAAAACCTATTGCAATTAAATTTGCACAACAAAAATATTGAGGATCAGATTAAACTGATTCCCTTTTTTCATCCACTCCAACCTGGATACCTCTCTAAGGAACATGGACATCCAAGGATCCTCAAGAGTCAGTGTAAGCAAATATTTCAAGTGGATTATAATGTCTGTTTACTGTCCTAATCACAGGCCAGGAGCTGACCCTGCCTCTGTCAGACAGGATAAATTCAGGATATGATTTAAAGGGTCAACAGTGTTGAATGATATGTTATTTCATGCGGAAACCCTAATCAGATTGTGTAAGTCCCCCCAAAACTCACAACATTCCATTTGCTATGTCATTCTTATGCTCCACTGGAAACTGAATGACAACACCCTCGTTATGAATTGCAAATTGAAGAGAGAAATTAACCCATGAGTCTTTCTTGAACTGTTTTGCCTGCTAGAAGCAATGCCAGCAACTGGCAGGGGAGTGATGAAAATTCTATTGATGTTCATTTAAATTGCATGTTGGAAGGTTTCTCCTTACCTTCAGAAAAAGAAGGGGACATGTTTTTGGATGTAAAATAAAAGCATACTGACTTAGGAAGATCATTTTGTTATTGGGGAGACTGCATTCAGAAGCGTAGAGAAGTGTTACTGGAGCAAGAGAGGTTTGTGAAAATTCAATTTTTCATTGAGGCTGCTATATATTATCTCTTGATCCAGTTCACTGCTAAGACCCATGAACTGTTGGTTTGGCAAAGCTAAAAAGCTGGTGTGTGTCAGTGGGATGGAAGGAGGAGTGAAAAGTGGGGTCAAGAAAAATCTGAGTTTCACAAGATGTGAGGATGGTGAGGCCCTGGCACAGGGTGCCCAGAGAAGCTGTGGCTGCACCATCCCTGGAAGTGTCCAAGGCCAGGTTGGATGGGGTTTGGAGCAACCTGGGACAGTGGAAGGTGTCCCTGCTTGCAAAGGGTTGGAATTAGATGATTTTAAGGTCCATTCCAACCCTAATTTTTCCATGATTCTCTGATAAGGTTCCATGTTGCTATGATGAAAGACGATTACTATTTTTCATTTATATATATATATACACACATCAACATTCCACTGTGATTAAGTAAATTCATGTGAATACTACAGGTACATCAGACTTTGCATTTCTGAAGATTTCTATTTTTTAAGACAATGTCCAAAAAGTAATAGTAAAAAGGAAAAAAAATGGTCTAAAACCTGTCATCTGATTCAATTGACGTCAGAGCCATTTTCCCAAGAGAGTAAAGCTCACCACAAGGCCAAAAGCCAGCTGAAGGCTTAGCATCACTTCAAATCCCTCCAGAAAATGAAATTTCACTGATGGGTAAGTCTCAGAGCAGGCTTTTCCACAGTGGGGATTTTCACAAATGTGGAGGTTTTATTCCTTTGTGCTTTCTCAGTGACCTTTGACTAAATATGTCTTTTCTGCAGCAATCAAGCAACATTAGGAGTAAAATAGGAAAGATAAAAAGCACCTTGAGAACATTTGTTTTTATTGCAAGGTGTCCCATTCCCTGCCATCCTGGGGAAATGAAGCCTAGGAGGGATAGCAGTAGAAGCAGCACTTTATTGAATTGGCTCTTCCCACTCCCATTTCAAAACAATGAGGGATGAAACAAAAATTTTAACACCTAGACAATTCATTTTGGCATAAATACACAGCTTTAAAAATTATTAAAAAGCTATATCAATTACAAAAGTGATTTATGAAGCTCAATAAATTTTGTCACCTCTCACTTTTTTGCTTGCATGGTTGCTCTCTTTTTCTCATTGACTTTCGTGCTTCTTGTATGCTTAAAACCTTCATGATCCTACAATAGACTTCACAGGGTTTGACAGCCAGAGAATTTTGTTACATTATCTTATTTATTCTCCTTTTTTTCTTGTTGTTTAGGGAAATAATTCAACTCTCAGTTTTATTCTGCCTTCATTTACATACACATGCAGTCAGTCACCTTGGATACTTGTCTTGTTCATTATTTATCATCATATATGTGGTGATGTTTGATGCCAGAAGCAGAAATGGGCTCTCGTTTGCCTTTTTCACATACAGAATAAAATATCTTAGTTCTTTTTCCATGAATACTGTAAATTTTAAGCTAGATTGAATTCCTGTGTGATAAAATTCATCTTTATGCAGCCTTAGTGTTCTGTAATACTCTTCAATCTCAGCACAAATAGTTTTGAGCTTAAATTTTTCCAAACAGCTGCCATTTTGGTGTGTTTTTTTGGGGTTTTTTTTTGTTTGTTTGTTTGTTTTTTAATTTATTTCAGTTTTGCAAAAAGAGGAATTTGGGCTATCAATATTACATGGAGAGCTATTTTTTCTCCCTATTGATGGAGCTAAGTGGTTTTGATGCTGGAAACTGTTCTCACTGCCAGTCAAATCCTTAGTGGAATTTACTAGAGAAATATAATATATTTTAAATGAAAAATAACTTCTAGAAAAGCATCAGACAAGCTTATAAAAATAATTCTCCTGCCATTAAATAGTGTGATATAGAAATAAAAATCATATATATTATAAAAATTATAGAGACCTTGACAGAAGTCGCATTCATGGGTATTCTTTCACCCTTTGTTATGTCAAATATTATTTAAGCTAAGCAAGCCCAAACTCTGACTTTCTCTTTTTGAGAAAACAGTTTAGAAGCAGCAGCAGCCTTTCCACTGCCTGTCTGGGATTTCTCAGCCAGCCCTGGCTGATGTCTCAGTGCCATTCCACAGGATCTTGTTTCCCAAAGAGTAAAGTTCCATATGGAGCAGAGGTGCAGCAAGTCCCCTTTGACAAAAATCTCTTCTCAAATGCAGAAAACTCATGGAAAAGTGTTGATAAGTGACAGGCTTATCCATTTCCTGAATTCCAAAACTCTGAAAGCAGGCTGGAAGAGTTTCACAATTGCTGTATGAGCCAGTGAACTAATGGAGGCTTTTCCCAAGATGGTGCTCTCGGTATCCCAGAAAACATCGGTGACATTGGGTGCTCCAGGATGTTCTTGGAGCTGAAATCTGCTTCCAACCTTGGATACACCTTTTGAGGTTAGATATGGGCAGGTGGCTCAGCAGCAGGAGTGCTGAGAGCAAATTCTCCTGCAGTTTGCTCCCCCTCCACACTGCATTGCACCCCTGCATGCGAATTCATGCATCAGAATTCCAGCCAAATCTTTCTTTTGTGTTTAGGTACCTGAAAGAAAATGTGACATCATAGAATCATAGAATGATTTGGGTTGGAAGGGACCCTAAATATCATCAAGTCCAACTCCTCTGCCATGTGCCCCATCCAACCTGGCCTTGAACATTTCCAAGGATGGGGAATCCACAACTTCTCTAGCCTAGCTGTCCTAGCTCAGTTCAACCACTGCTAAGTAAATCCTCTCCTTGTCTTTTGTCTGTGTGAAGGTTTTCTGCCACAGAAATTTGCCAACAGAAAATTAGTCTCCAGACCTCCCTAAAGGCAGCTTGATGCAATGCAAATTTTATCTTTTTGATGTCATCTCTCTGCTTAATCCTAAGAGAGGCTGGGAAATGTGTGTCTGTCTCATGGTATCACTTCCCTGTAGTGACTCTAATTGTACCAAACCTCAAGGGATTCAACTATAAATACTGAGTGCTGGAAGAAGACATTGACTGAAGGAAGGGAATCTGTATAAAACAAATACATCCCTCTCATAAAGAGCACTCAAGTCAATTAAAAGTTCTCATCACAGTTAGAGCTAAATTGCTCATGTCCGATGTATATTTTTGAGACGTTAACTTAAAAAAGATGGAGCAGGAAAGAGAAGAACCCTTAGTCCTCGAGTTACAGGAAAATATTTCAGGACATGCAAACAGCAAAGAGGATGCTCATCTTCCTTTGCATCTTTCTGGTATCATTTAGGCATTAAAATTGACTAAAATTCAGGCGCTGAGGCTGATGAATTCTGAACTTGGTATTTCAGCAGTGCCATTGAAGAAGATGGTGCTGCAGTGGAGAGGGAGAGACCTAAACCCTCAAGCTTCCACCACTCCCAGCAATTAACCTCAGGAGAGGAGATAAAATGTAGGAAACTGGAAATCTTGAACTTCCCTCTCAAGCTTCATTACAACTGCTCTTTGGAGGAGAGCAGTGAAGGAAGGTGATGGCTCAGTGCAGGTTCTGAGGAGGGGTGACAAGGACAGGGAGGAGGGGTGTCCTGCAGATGCCCTTGGATCCCAACTATCTCCATCACCTGTGGTGAAATTGTGAGTTTAGAAAACTTTTGTGATCCTACTGGCTTGGATTCAGCCTTTGGTCTAACATTAACCATTTACCAAACTTATATTCAGTGTTTTCAATATCTTTTGTACAGTTCTTTATTTAGAAATTATAACTTGTACATTGAGCAAGACAAATGGAGAACTGAGGAAGCAAAGCACAATCCCTGGTTTTTCCAGTTTTATATTTATAGATATAATATATACTAATGGGAACAGTTCCCTGAAAGCTGACACCTGAATCTAGTGCACTTCTGTGCTTGGATTTTTGATCCCCATGATATTTCAGGCAAATTAAATTTTGCTTTGCATGGGACAAAGCATTTTGCTTTGTGGTAACTGCTACAGCAGGAGCAGGAAGGTGTTAAAAGAGGTGAATTTTTTCAGGACCTTCGTTTCTTAGTGATATTTAAGAATCTAAATATTTAAACATGGGATGCTATAACAGTCTAGATGGGAATTTTTGTAGGACTTCTCTTTTTCAGCCCAAGACACCCAGTGGTTTTACTCTAAACATATTTTGTGATTGATATTAACACTGCTTAGACTACAAGACTCTCCAAAATGTTCTATTTATTCTAATGAGAGGATGTAGATTTTCCATTAGCATCGACCTTTAATGAACAGTAAACACCTGAGACTTACTTGAAGAGCAGCAAGGACACAGATGAGATGCATTTATGGGTAATTAAATCATGGTGAAATCATGAGCAGCTCAGGTCTTACTATTTTACCACTTAGCCCTTTTATTTCTTTCCCAAAATAAACACTGTGGTTTTTTTAATTCCTCAAAATAAGTCAGTGTGACAGTCAAGAACAGCAGACTTTAAGCCAAAAATATTTTTGGTTTCTGTGGGTGTAGCCGCTGCTTTGGGGGCTGTAAAAGAACTTCAAGGCTGGTCCTGATCTCTTGAATCATTTTCTCTGTGGTGTTTTGCCAGACAGATTGCAGACCGTGCATTGTGTCACAATAATAAATGCCAGACATTTCTCATGTAGATTGTGTCCCATGGGAGCTCTTTAACGGGAAAAATGAAAGTCTAAATACATGGGCACTTCAGCTGAGGGCAGGGTTCTTGAACTCCAGCAGAATACAAGGTGACCCTGCTTGTCTGATGGAAGTGGAGATTGGAGGGAAGCAAAGTGCTTTTCTCTTGGTTTTTCCCTTTTCTCTGATTTTTGATCTGTGTTTTAAGGCTGCTGTTCCAAGGAAGAAATGTAATTCTTTTGCATTTTCCACATGATTATGTGCTTCAATATAACCACAGATTTCACTAAATGGAAGCCATGTTCTTCAAATTGCAGCAATTTGGCAACCCTTCGCAAAATACTTTCTGGCAAGGGTGAAGCAGAGGCTTTTAAGATTTATTATGAAATGTATTACCAAAAGGCACTCAGTACTGTAGAATTTTGCTCCGGGCACACCTGAATCTGTGGAAAAATAAGACTACTACAAGGCTTTTATGACCTTAGAGGAGAGAAGAATCTACAGCCAGAGTAGCAGTGACTGCAGGTGCCATAACAAGTAAATACCACAATAAATACCATCAAGATTTGTACTTTGTAGTCATGTGCCACATTTTGTAACATATATTGACACCATTTATTTATATTTTCTATAGTTTAATGTTCTTAGGGGAAGCTTTTTGATCAAGATACTAAAAGGAAGGTCCCAGCTCAGTGAATTATTTTGCTCTACTGTAGTTCCTGTAGGCAATCTAGGGGATTGTTCTCATTTTTGAGTAAATACTTTTTCAAGTTTGAAAAATTCTGCTGTGTAATATAGAGGAGTTTAATGGCTTCACATTCAGCCCATGGACAGGTAGTACACAGCCACAGGAAAAAAACAGTATCTAAGATGATAATAGGAGGAAGACATAAAAGAAGGATTCAAGTAGAAGAAAAAATGTTTAGTATAGACACCAATATAATGATTACAACACCTACAAGAATGGTTCCTACCTACAAGTCATTCAAGTTCTATTTCAAAGAAAATTGTCTTGCTCCTACTTCCTCAAAGCAGAGCTAGGCAGGGAAAGAAATTCCACTTAGAGGAATTCCATAATTTCCAACTGTTTTATTATTTGGAAATGGAGTAAATATATTCTATCTCAATAAAACTTCCACGGAAGTGAAATTGTAAAAGAAAAACTTTAGTTTGGTACATGCTAACTTTTGGAATTGCTTTTTAAAAAAATTCATTTCTTCTGCACCAAAAGTGCATTTCCAACTGTTTAATTTTCCCTTTCCAAACAGAATTTTAACTTCCTTTTCTTATTTCAAAATGTTTTCATTTAAATGAAAATGAAAGTGTATGATGAAAACATCTTGTGATTAAACAGCCTAACCAACTTTTTCCGAGAACCTCGTTAAGGCTTTTGAAGGTTTTGTTCCAGCCCACACACTCGAGGAGCTTTGTGTGAGCTCCCTTTAGAGGAAGAAATGAAGAGCTTGGGTGAATAACAATAAATGAGATTTCTAAAGCCCCATGTTTGCATCTTTCCCAGTAGGTTGCATCTATTTCTTTCAGAACCTGGTCCTTTCAGTCAGATCTCTGTCTGCAAAATGCTGTCTAGAGAGCTTCACCTTCAAATTAGCCAGAGAGTAAACCTCTTTTGAAGGAAAAATAAAACTGGTGGTTGAAATGCAAGGCCAGATCAGGATAATTGGAGAACTGTGAATTGTAAAAGTCTTTCCTGCAGTTGGAGATTCCGTGTCCCTGTCTGAGCCACAGCCTCCTGTTATCATAGGGTTGTAGGAATGAGTAAATTCCATGTTTTTGAGACAAATCATGGAATCACAGAATGGTTTGGGTTGGAAAGGACTTTCAAGATCATCTCCTTCCTACTCCCTGCCATGGGCAGGGACACCTTCCACTATCCCAGGTTGCTCCAAGCCCCATCCAGCCTGGCCTTGGACACTTCCAGGGATGGGGCAGCCACAGCTTCTCTGGGCAACCTGTGCCAGGGCCTTACACCCCACAGTAAAACATTTCTTCCTAACACCTAATTTAAATCTCTCCTCTTTTAGTTTAAAAACCATGCTAAAAGGAGAGGTGTAGTTATACATGCGAGATCAGTGTGTCCTTGTTGGGAAAGTGTTACTTTTTATTAGGCCTTGTGATGGGTTGAGTCTGGCTGGACACACGGCACCCAACAAAGCTGCTCCATCACTTCTCAGCTGGACAGGGGGGAGAAGAAATAATGAAAGGCTTGTGGGATTAGATAAGGACAAGGAGAGATCTCTCATTCATTAATGTCATAGGCTAGGCTTGGGGAGATTTATTTAAATTATTATCATTTAGATCAGACTGGGAAAATGAGAAAGAAAAACAAACCTTAATAACTCTTTTCCTTGTCCCTTTCCTGTTTCCTGGGTTCAGCTTCACTCCATATTTTCCCTATCTCCTCTTCCCCAGTGGGTCAAGGGGACAGGGCATGGGGGTTACAGTAAGTTCATCCCACATTTTCTCTTCTGCTGTTGGCTCCACCTTGCTGGTAAGGGTGGAGTGAAGTTTATGAGTTCCTGAATGTCTGGAATCCTGTGTGAGGATGGAGATGCTCAAGCACTAGTGGCATAAGATGGAGAGTGCAATGAAGAATGATTTGATTTAAAGTTGCCATCATGCACTAGAGGAAAACACATCAAGCAAAATCTGAGCTCCACATTTATTTCAAGATGCTGACCTGCAGTGAGATCTGGCTGTAATATCTTGGATTTGTTGACCCTCCATTAAATAGAAGAAACATGACATGGCAATTCAGTTCCCAGATTGTCAGCAAATAGAAAGCCCAAATATAAACTTATTTTTTTCTAAATTGCTGTTGCTTCCATTGATTGAAGTGGTATAGATCATACAGTCTTCAGAGCAGGAACTACTGGCAGAACTACTCAGGAATTTTTTTTTATCATATGCAAAGTTCTTTGAAAGTAGAAATTTATTACAATGGAAACAGAGAAAATTCTCATTAAAAAATGCCTAGTCCAGGATACAATAAAACTACATTAAGAGAGGGAGAGAAAAACCATTGACGGGAAAAATGGAATGGTATCTTTGTCTCCTTAGCACATTCCCTGTATTTGCATAAAATAGGATTTGTGAGACAGGAAGCAATCAGAAAAAAATTCCAGGGAATGGTAGCTGGTTGCCTTTCCTCTCAAAACCAGCTCAGGGAGTGTCCAAATGAGAATTTGAAATCAACCCCCTTACAATCCAAGTCATTTAACAAAAAAATCTTCTTAAGCAGGACAGTAGCATTTTCTCATATCTCATGTTCCAAACAGCAGATTGACAGATAAGAAGCCAGTGAGCCACACCTTAGCTCATCTTGTTTCCCAGTCTAATTTTTGCCTTCTTTGATGCAGCGGGGACTGTTTTTATCTTTTTCCTCTGCAAAAGTACAATCCTGCCTGACTCTGGGTCTGCAATGACACCCTGTAAAACAAAATAACGAGGTACTTCCTTCCTCTACAAACTGTGCCCCAGTGGGAAACTCTTCTGCTGTTTAAAAAGATTGAAATACTGGAACAGTATTTTTCTCATGCCTTTGTATGAGCCAGAGACTCTGCTTTAGGGACTTAAGCCCAAATGCTGATCTCTTCAGTCAATCTAATGATAGCTTCAAGTTCAAAGAGAGTTGCTCATTTTATTACCAATCTTACTGCCACTGTTGTAATTATTTTGTTCATCTCACTGTCTCTAGAAAAATTTTGACTAGTTATTAATATCTCAAGACACATCTAAAACGTCCATCAGCTTCATTTGAGAGGAAAAATTGAGGGTTTTGTTTGCAACCGAGCCTGCCATCCTTTTCCATTTGGGTTTTAATTTCACTAGAAGGTGTTGGGTTGCCATGGCAAAGCTCATCTCTTCCCTTCCCTGTCTCAGTAGGTGCTTTGGAGAGGGAGGTGGTCAGAACAAGAGGCAATTTGTGCTAACGAACATCTGTGTCCCAGGAATGTGTTCATACAGCGCTCGCTTTCAAGTTCCTCCAAAAAAAAAACCACCCCCACAACCAACCCAGCAAATTCTCAGCCAAGGGGATGCACAGAATTTTGTAGAAGTTAAATCCAGGCAGTAAAAGGCTTGGATTCAGTTTTTCCTGTACCAAGCTGGTAATGGTAGCAATAAACATGAGAACCAGCAGACCAAACACTCAAATCCTCACTGGTCTTTCCCTAAAGTTAAGGGAAGAGCTGGCTCAGGACAGCCACCAGCCACACCAATGATCTGAATTTAATGGTTAAATGATGCAACAGAGAGAATCCTTTGTGATACTGGGTTCATGTGGAGTCCTTCTTGGCAGAAGTTTTGGAATGAATTATATTTTTCAGTGTGACTTCCAGGATGCAAAGCTGAAAAGAGAAAAGCATCAAAAAACTTATTTCCTTCTTAGGAGGAATAGCTGAGTAATGATTCAACTTAGAGTGTGGAATAGTTCTGTGCTACCATTAGGTTATAAACTCTTGGAGGCACAGAATTGCATTTAGAACAAGGAACACTGAAATTTATGTGTATTTTAATAGACTCATAGAATGGTTTGGGTTGGAAGGGACCTTAAAGATTATCTAGTTCCATCCCCCGTGCCATGGACCAGGAATATTTTGCTTTATTTCAATAAAATCTTTTACACTCTTGTTTTGGTCTTTCAAAACCTTCACTATGACTGTGGAAAATGAGGAGACTCCAATGGCAAACTAATGCCTGTTCTGAGGATTACTTTAGGAGGATTTTAGAGGTGAGATGGGGATCTGTAACAAAACTTTATGCCTGGATATATTTTTCTCCAGTTCCTGGGATGTCTGTGTTTTACTCACTGTTACAAGTAACAGGACTCTAAGCAGCAAAATATGTTGAGGGAGCTTTCAGACAAGTTGTGCCACTGTTATGAACGAAGAGCAAAATTCTCAGTAATGTTTATTTGCTGAGTTACTCTGCAGGCCAGTGAGGAATCAAAGAAGTTGGAACTCCAATATGGAATTCCCTAATCAAAACTTCTGCCCAAGACAGGGCTGATTTCCAAGGTAAACCTCCTTCATCTTGGCTGGTGCAGAAAAATCTGAAAGTATTTGAGTTTTCACAGGTTCTCCAGCCCCTAAATGTGTACTTAACCATTTTTTCAATGTATTCCCAAACAACTGAAATTTGTAACCACTGCCTTTAGTGGGGCACATCTCAAAGGAGCCTGTATCTGCCTTTGCTCTAATATCACTAAATTTTGAAGAGATTGAAGTTAATTACCCCTAAGCCTTCTCTTCTAGATAAACAAGTCAAAATATAAAAAAGGCATCATTATATATGGAGACTATTAAGCTATTAGAGTGTGTCTGAAGGAGGGTAAAGAAGATGGTGAATGGTCTGGACATGAAACCATAAAAGGAGCACCTGAGGTCACTTGGTTTATTCAAGTGGAATAAGAAGAAGAAGAGACTTCTGGAGAAGAAGAGACTGAGGGAAGACCTCCTTGTAGTTACAACTTCCTTGAAGAAGAGAAAGAGTAGGGGCAGGCACTGATCTCTGCTCTGCGGTGACCAGTACCCAAGAGAATGGCCTGAAGTTGTGTTGGGGAGGTTTAGGTTGGGTATTACAAAATGTTCTTCACCCGGGACGTGGTTGAGCAGTGGAATGGGTCCCCAGGGCAGTGGTGACAGCCCCAAGCCTGACAGAGTTCAAGAAGAGTTTGGAAAATGCTCTCAGGCATGTGGGGTGACTCTTGGGGTTGTCCTGTGCAGAGCCAGGAGTTGGACTCGATCCCCACGGGTCCCTTCCCACTCAGATATTCTGATTCTGTAAGTCTCTTTTAGCTTCTCCTCATAAGGATACTCTGCTGCCCCATCTGCATCTTGCTCCCCAGCAGAACCAGGTGAGAGAAAACAGCCCTGCTGCCATCCTCCCTGCCTCTCCTTACAAAATGCTCTGTCCATCACAGTGCTCCAGCACTGCGAGTTTCCTCCAAATCCCTGTAATTCCAGGGTCACAGCTCTGCACCTGCACATGGCTTTCTCATTCCTCTTGTTTGTTTGTGGTGCTGGGTGTTTTCAGGTACTCAAAGGAGAATATCATCGTCTTCTGCCGTGTGCTTTGCTTACTTCCTCTCCTCCCTGGTTTCTGGTTATCCCAGGGTGTTGCTGTCCCTAGCCCAGCAAGCTGAGTTCCAACTCCTGCTTGCCAGGTTAGCAAGTTTCTTTCCAAAATTGCTCTGCTCTGTCCTCACTCTTTGAAGCAGATCCAGTTGTCACAGACTCTCAGCTGTTTAGAGAAGATTTTTTTCCCTGTCTTTTTTTAATTAAGCCTCTCTAAAGTGCACATGCCATTTCAGACAGTGGGGCTGAATTGCAGTCATTAATGACTAATGAGGAACTGAAAACTGACCTGCAGGAAACCTCCAAATTGAATATTTTCTTTTCAGATTTAGCACGATTAAACAAATTGCTTTTGTGTCCAATAGCTAGCTTTACGAGAGAATTATTTTCCAGCTGCTCTGTCCAAACCCACAGAGACTAATTTAGATAGCATTAATTAGTAATTTCCCAGATCAAAACCTTTAATCAAATCAATAAAGATACACTCTGAAGTGTGCTGATTATCATTTATAGACATAAAATATTATTTGTCATGTCTACCTGATAATGATGTCAGAGGAATACCAAGACCAACAAGGAGAGATGTCCTGATACGTTATAATATGTTAATTAAGCAAATGGTTTCCCTCAATTATTTGCTTGCCAGGGCATGGGGGTTGTCCTTGCTGTAGGCTTCCTTTAACTCCAAGATTTATTGGTAGCCTAAACATATATAAATTACTGTCAACAACCTCAGTTGCAATTCCTATGGAGACATTTTAGGAATGACATCAATAATTATATTGTTGTGGAGAAGGGGGAGGGGCTAAAAGGCTCAACAAATATTCATAATTTATCTTAAGAGTGTGTTATGTGAAAAGTGACCCAATTTACATGGCAGGAGCAGCTGTAGAGCTACATGGTTTTCCCACGTCAATACCAAACCTTGATTATTTTCCTCTTCAGAGGAGAAAATTTGATCTAAAAGCTGTTGGTTTACTGTTCTTGTTACAAACACCAAACAGTTCATGTGATGAATCCAAAGCCTCATAGAGGAAAGTGACCAGATCCATCGGGAAGGGCACAAAAAGAGCTTTTGCAGAAAACAGGTGAAAGCCACGTTTGCAATTGCCCTGCCCTTTCTGACCCCTTGGACCTCTATTTTCCCACATTTATTCTTCCCAAACCCCTTTTCCATGCCTTTGGGTGTTCCTCACCTGTAACACACTGTAACACAGCAGTGCAAGGTGTCCCTGCCCAGGGCAGGAGGGGTGGAATGAGATGATCTTTAAGGTCCCTTCCAACCCAGACCATTCTAGGATTCTGTGACTGTATGATTTCTATGATAACTTCTTTTTCTAGATCTAGCATCAGCCATAATTCCTAGGGAATTGTCCCATCATTCCTAGGTCCTATACGTTGTTTTCCACCTGTGGATCTCAAAGCACATCCAGCAAACCCTGATGTCCAGAAGCCAAGAGAGGGAAGGAGAGCAACTCACCCATGACACGAATCCTTAGATCCCAGCTCAACAAACCCACTCACACTTTTCATTATCCAGTTATCTATTTTTTTATTTCTAGTCTCACATTTTTGAACATGTCAGAAAATTTCCCCGTTCCTTTGGCAAACCTGCACTCGTGGAAGAAAATGTATTTTCTGCTTTGTTTTGCTTTGTTTGTGCATTCTACATTTGGGAACAGGGTGGGGAGAGCAGGGAATCAACAGCTCTGTGAAGACCAGCTGCTTGCAACATGCTTCCCTTGCAGCTTTCCGTCAGGAATCTGACAGCTTTAGTTATTGTGATGGAGAAATAATGAGGTGAGAAAAGAGCTGTCAAAAAAAAAGATCGAATCTCTTCTTCCAAGGAAGTAATTTACTTTTTGTGTGTTCTGTGGTTTCCAGAGACAAGAAGATGTAAGCACTCCAGTTATAGGGAAAAAATTCTGTATTTCCCTAAACCAAGGCAATTACCAAAATAAAACAGGAAAAATCATAAATTGTCTACCAAAAAAATGAAGCCAATTAGTTTTGTTATGACGAATTTAATTAAATGTGGGAATTAACAGCACTTGGAATATGTGATTATTGGTGATGAGATCACCATGGGTTGTCTTTATGGTTAAAGAGGAAAGACTTAGCAGTGTTAATGGATTTTAAGGCTAATTCACCTCATCCTAAAACAAATTCCTGTATTTGACCAGGTGACTTTCCCTCTAAATTTCCCTCTAAATTGACTCTGCTAATCACCTGAGATATCTGGTGCCAGCTGAGACCTTCCATGGGAAACTGGCAGATCTGACATAGGATCTCTGCACTGCTAACTGGATCCAGGAGGATTACCCTAACACATCAAAAACGGCTCTAAAAACTTGTGTTTATGCATCTGAAACATGCACGAGTTCACAGCTTCTAAAGAAACCTGACACTGCCTTGAATTATGTATTTCTTTATCTATCCAGCCTGGCACCACAAGGACAGAAACTGCAGGACCTGGGGTATTTCCTGTGGGTGTTTTTTACACCTCAGACATCTGCAAGAGGAGTCTCAGGGCATCTCACACAGCACCAGGTCACCTTTGCTGAGACAGCTGAACCTCCCTCAGCTGATGCAGAGGTGTGTTGGAGAACATTTCAGGTGCAGCACTGCAGGTGAGGTCTCATCAAAGCAGACTAGAGGGGAGGAATCACCACAAAAGCATATTTTTAGACACATTAATTATGTCCATAGTGGTTTTCCAGATTATTGGATGCAGTGGGCTGCTCTGATTAGTTCTGGTTACATTTAAGCACTGATGCATATCTACAGGTAAACACTTAAGTTTCAGCTAAGTGGATTTCACTTAAGATAGATTTAAACACTGAAAATTATTTGAGATCACCCACAGCATGACTGGACTAACAGAGTTACCTACACTTTACACACCTAAAGAATGGTGAAATGCTTTTAAATTTTAGGATTGAATTTTAGACACAGTCAACTTAGTAAAACTTAGTAAAGTCCCTTGATAAGTCTGATCATTTACATGTCTGTACTCTGGGATTCTCCCTTGAGAAGGTGGAAATAAAATTTCAAAGAAATAGGTCATGTTCTTAAATGGTGCTTGAATGTTGAGTCACCCTCCATTGCACCATCACTGCTCCATGAAATGATGATGCTGAAGACACTTAGAGCCACATTTGGAAAGAAGGTTCCACACTTTTATAGCTTTTACAGCATTAGAAGTGCAAGACAGGCAGAGTTTTGGGGATTTTTTTGGATCCTCTCGATTTGGCATGTTACATATGGAAGGAAGATACACTTTTCATTTGCAAATGAAGCACAGGCACCTTTGAACCTGCACGTTCTCCTACATATGTGCCTGATTTTTGCACTAGCATGATTAGCAGAACCAATCCACGTTCCTTATGCTTTGCACACAAACCTGAGACTCCCTCTTGAACTGCAAATATTCCCTGAAGCAGTATTTACACTTGTAAGACAAGTGGATTGTCACTATCCTCCAAGCCTTATCCACAGTCAAGGGATCATGGCCAGTGGAAAGAATAAAATTGTTTCCTGTGCTCCACTTGCATGACAAATTTTGACTTATATTTTCAGCGTCCTCCTCTTTTTGTTCCCATACCCTTCAACTTCTTTGTCTGGAAGCAAAATTCTACCCCTTTTCCTATCCTTCTTCGGATATAATGAATCAAAACAAAGCATTGGTACCTACCCGTTGGAAAGCCGCTTGTGTGGACATTTGGTGGCACAGCTAGTGACATTTTTATCTTCAATTTTTGCTTTTGTTCCTCCCCAGGTTCACTTAATTGCATTTTTGGAATATGTTGAATGAGCACAGGAGTGAGAGATGCCCTTAATATTCCAGCATCCTGCCTCAGCACCCAGCAGCACAGCTCTAAGTGATATGACACTGTAATTACATCAGCAGCCGTATTAGATGCTCATTTTCATGCCTTAATTGTACAATAATTTTGATCAATGCCTGATTTCCATTGTGCTGACTGTTGTGACTGCAAAATAAAAACACAGTTTAGGAGATGTTGTGCTTACATCTGCTTAGACATTCCTCCACTTGTGCACAAATATGTGTTTGTGTGTGAGAGACAGAGCGTGAGCAGTCAGGGCAGCTGCCTCCCAAAAAGTTCCCTGCTTGCAGCTGCAGGGAACTGACAGAGGAGCCCTGGATAATCTTGCCTTGGTGGTTTAAGAAGTCACCTCTGTCAGTCAGCAGCCTGTGATCAGATCTATCCCCGGGCTGGCAGCCTGGAGGATGGATGCCGGTGTCAGAGTGAAATTTGGTGATTTGGCTTTGTTCTCTCTGAACGGCTGTGGGCTGGAGGATGGGCTTTGACAGAGGGTTGTACTGCAAACCTGCGCTCCTCGTTCAGCCCTGCCCTGGGTGCAGAGTGGCAGAGCAAAGGAGTGCCAGCCTGTTGCAGGAAGAGCTGCCAGGACCTATTTGTCAGTGTCCGTGGCCTTTCCTGGGAAAGGACTCTTCATTTGCTATGCTCACATCCAGGGAAAAACACTGATGAGCCAAGGGAGGAATGAGTGGCAATCACAGAATAATTAAAGCTGGAAAAGACCTCCAAGGTCATTGAGTCCAACCTTTGTGTGATCCCCAACTTCTCAACCAGACCAGAGCACTGAGTACCACATCCAGTTGTTTCTTCAGCATCTCCAGGGGACTCCACCACCTCCCTGGCAGCCCCTTCCAGTGCCTTTGTAACGGAGAATAAATGAGAGTAGACACTGTAATAGGATAGACAGAGGACATTAACCTGGAAGGACAAAAGAATCAAGCAGGAAAATCAGTTCAGATTGGTTTGCACTCTGTCAAACGTGAAGCACACAGCGAATGCACCAGTTGTCACCTGTTACATACAGAAATTCAGTGGTGCCTGCCCATTGTGGGATATTCAATGGCAACAGACTGTGAATGCAACTGAAAAAGCATTCTTTCTCTCACAGCAGCGCCTAAATACAGCTCAGGATGATGTTTGGCAAAGGAATACCATCCCTTGATTAAGTCATCCCACTTCCCTTTAAACTGAGAAGTCATCAACAACTTCTCAATCTACTTATTAGAGCTGAAAAAAATTCAGAATATCCTTTGTATGATAAATGCTGATGTGTTTTGAAGAAAAACACCATTCCAGACCAGAATGAATATTTACAATGAGAAGTAAAAAATCCACAAGGAAAAAGTTTTGAAACTATGCCTTTTTTTTTTTCAATTTCAACTTTGCAACATGATAAATTATATCCTTACATGTGATGGATTACAACAAGCAGCACACATTTCAAAATGAGAAGTAATTAAAAAACAAAAACAAACAAGCCCTGCAATGAGCTGTTAAAGCTGAAAATCTCCCAGCACAGCATTTTCAAACAGCTGTACTGCTAAATTGCCTGTTCCCTTGATAGCAAAGAACAGAGAGAAAACTCCTGCTAGAGAGTTCAACTAGTACAGCCTCAGGTAATGTGCAACCACCAGAGAGAAAGTGGGAGAGAAACAGGAAACAGGCAGGCTGCTCAAAGACACGGATTTAGGTTCAGGTGCATGGGGATTATTGGAGAAGTGACATTCAGCACAACAAATTGATCCATGAAGGAAACCCTTTTAGAGAGGACATTACTGATATGCATCCAAAAATAAAAATACCAGCTGATATTATCATCTTAGTTCAATAAACAGACCTTTTCTGGGTCTGTATTAGCAATGATTGATCTTCAGACCTTAGGCAGGTGTGCGCCACCACACCTGAGGATAAGTCCCTGTTGCAATGACCTCAGTTACTACAGCCCAAGACTCTGAACATCCCTCCTTGATTCCAGAGTCCCCAAACAGCTCTGCTTAGACACCGTGGCTGTGTTTGTGACATAAGGATTTATTCCTGCACCCACAATCCAGAAAATGCCAACATCATTTGGAGTACAGGTCTGATGAGGAGTGGCTGAGGGAGCTGCAGGGTGTCAGCCCAGAGAAAAGGAGGCTCAGGGGGACCTTATTAGCTCTAAACCGACCTGAGAAGAAGCTGTAGCCAGGTGAGGGTCAGTGTCTGCTTCCAGATAAAAAGTGAAAAGACAAGAGGAAATAGCCTCAAATATTACCAGGGGAAATTAAGATAGGTTATTAAAAAAAATTCTTCACTGGAAGGGTGGTCAAGAATTGGAATGGTTGCCCAGGGCAGTGGTAGAGTCACCATCTCTGGAGGTGTTCAAAGGATGTGTTAATGTGGTGCCTGGGGACATGGTTTAGTGGTGGACCTGGCAATGTTGGGTTAATGTTTGGGCTTGATGAACTTTTCCAACCTTAGTGATTCTGGGATCCTGTGATCCGTATGTACAAGTTTGGTGGAGAACAATGAAGCCAATAAATGAAGGAGAATTAATAATGCAGAGCCACCTGAGCTGGAATAGCTTCTGTCAAAAACAGAGAAAGAGAGAGAGAGAGAGAGAGAGAGAGAGAAATCAAATCTTTCATTTTTATTGTCTTCTTTGGCAGAAACTTAGTTTTCAGCATGGGTTAATGTGACAGGGAATCGATATAATAACTTCCTGGAAGATTATTTTCTTTACAACAACAACAATAAAAAAGAGGAATGTACAAAGAATGAGGGCTAAATTTTGCACAAAGACTCTTTGATTTGTTTTCTGCTCAGGTTGTATTCTTTCTTCTCCTCCATGAAATCCTGACATCTTTTAGGCCTTGTAATTCCTTCTCACAAGTCTTCATAGTTTTCTGGTTTGGTTTTGATAGACTCATCCTTTGTTCTTCAGGGGTTCTCCCAAGTCTCCAAATGAGTTCACAGGATTCATCCGGCTCCTCTTACCTTGGGCATTCCCACACCCAGCCACAGGAACCCCTTCTTTTTTAAAAATTTGAAACTTATGACTCCAAAGATCATCCCCATGCTGTCACACAGCTTGACACATCCTTAGCCCAGCCTATCCTTGACTTTTCCCTTTCAATTTCCAGCAACAACATTAAAATCACCAAACTCAGCTCTTGTTTTATTTACTATTTTTTCCACCTTTACTACTGATAAAAAATGGCATTATAGTTATCCAAGACAACAAATCAATTATTTGGGTTCTGATTTTCTAGGAAACAAAATACGAAAATCTCCTGACTACTTTCTTTGTTGCACTTTCATGAGCAACCTTTCTTTTGTGTCTATGTATCATCATTTATTTTCCCACTTAGCAACATCTTGCCCATTACAAACAAATCTCAGTGGAAAAAAAATCCTGCTGTTCAGAGAATGCGCATTTTTCTGAACTTATTTTGTGGGGAATTAAATTTTCAGACTAAAAGTAGTCAAGTTGATAATTTAAATCATTCTTATCATTTTGATAAGTCAAAGGACTTAATCTGATCTTAGCACCATTTACTTATGATTTATTTATTATTTTTGATATTATGGTAATGGTCTGTTTTTATATTGCATTGAGACCAATGTACATTAGTGCATTGTCAGAAAGAGTTCACTTCTTTCTTGACCAAATGAAAGCAAAATTGATCTGCCTTTTTCTCCTGATAGAGTTTCATATTTCCTGGTCACACTCCTCCCTCCCTTACTTTGTCCATGTTGTCAGTACTTTGCACATTCTGGTCTCCAGCCAGGACAGATGGCAAGGTCTTAGAGTTCCTCATGGTATGAAGATTCAGTTTTACCACCACATGGAAGTACAGTCTTCTCTTTGACCTAACTTTGTGGCACTTTGTCCTCTCAGCTTTCCTTAGACCCTACAAAACCTCATTGCTCTGGTTTTCTAACCCCATCAATGGGGCTTGTGAAGGACCCCTGCAATGTTTCCTGATGGTCTTCCTTCCATATCATTTCACCTTCCATTTGTCTTTGTCTCCAGTCATTTTCCATAAGATTCTCACTCCAATGCTGACAAAAATATCCCAGGCTACTTTTGAGGTGTTTTAATTTTTGTACTTTTGCCTTTAGGTATTTAGTAGTGTGTGAAAAAATAATAAAAATCTCAAATACAACAAAAAAAAGGAAAACACATGACTGGGATCACGTTTTGAGGGAGTGTTTAATTATGTGATTGCATTCAACCTCAGATTCATACTTTATTTTGTGCCCAGAACATAATGATAATTTAGGAAGAAGACAGGCAATATGTTGTTTCTGTTTTCCTGTTCAGTGACTGCAGCAAGTTTATCCCAGTTTATCCTCGAACCTTACTCAACCCTGTTCTAAAGATAAAACTAAAATAGCTTATTGGGTTCTTCTCTTATGCTGCATACCATGTCTTCTGAGGATTTTTCAAATTCTTAGGAGCCAATTTTCAAAATGTTTCTGTTTCTGGGATCATGCTGACTGGAGAGGGAGATATCTGATTCACATAATTAAAGGCAAATGTTTCCTCTAATTTTTGGGTGCTGAATTTCAATGGCCCTGTTTTGATAATAACTACAGCTGGGAACACAAATTAAGAGGATTTCCAGAAGAGCCTTATGGTGCCCCAGTGATAAAATAATTGGTTCCTCTCAGATTTGTGGGATCTATGTAGACAGCTAGCACCAGAACCAGAGGTTAAAGACATGGATGTGTCTCCTCCAAGGAAGATCTCTCCCACTTGCTGGGAACTCTCTGATATGCAGAAGATATGAGCTTATAGCCATGAATCTCACAGTGGGAAGGATTTATTATACCAGAAGTGAAAAATCACCAGCACCTTGGCACTTGCTGAGTGACAGGTCGAACTTTGGTCAAGACCCTGACATTTAGGGCAGGTGAACATTTCTCATCATGTCCTGAGCAGCTGAGCAACATTTCAAAGAAATGCTCCCGTGTGACCTCTGCAGGCATGGTTTTGTCCTACTTGATTTATTGATCCCAGATGGGTGATGAATAAATCTCCACAGTGGCAGTATTATGGTGCTGGTGTTCAGAAAATGCATCCTTGTGTTTTCTGGGTTAGCTTTCTTCATGGAAAGCTGGTAGCAAAACCTTATATCCTCAGGAAAAGGAGTTGGATTTGCACTCTCCTGTGCCATGGATCCTAATGGATTATACACAAAATTTGGGCCCAGGCACATCACTTCTTCATCCAATAATGAATCTAGAGCTTGAAATTTTCTTTTTTCAAATCACAATTTGAAGAACACTAAAAGGAAGAAGTCCCTGAGAAAAGTTCTCCTGGTTTTTATGTGTCCTGGTTTAGAGCAAATTTGGGAGAGGAAGAAAACAAACCTCTGGATCAACCACTCCTCCCCTTAGCTGAATCGGGACAGAAAAAAATTTCCTTGGAGGAAAGTGGAAAAAAGTTGTTTATTTAACAGTTAAAGCACTCCCCAGCACAACAAATGAACAACACTGAACAACAAACCCTCTGTGTGCCCCGCAGAGATGCCAAATTCA
>JAWWMU010000106.1:148042322-148062971 GCA_035048155.1 Cinnycerthia olivascens
CCTTTTGGGTGTTTAGTCCAGAGCAGGTTCAAACAGTTCCAAGAAAAAGGAAAAAAAAACCACAGTCTGGAGAACTTTTCTGCCTCAGCCAGCCAAAAACTAACAAAAAGTAAAGGAGAGCTCTCTTCTGCAGTCCACACACCGCCCGCAACACAGCCGTGTGAAGGAAAGCTGAAAACTCTGATTTTTATGTTTAGAAAACAATCACCTCAGACATTCCACCGTGTCTCCTTCACTCCCAGATCCAGTTTTTTAAAGGTACAAAACTTATTTCTGAGCTAAACAGATGAATGGGGATACAATTTAGCATCAAACCAGGACATTATGCCATTTTCTTTTCTGGAGGAGGTCCCTACTACCTTGTCTCCCACATTGGTAAATCCAGAGGATATTTCCCTAAACTTCAGTGCCATTCTGCAACCCCTCAAGAAAAGCTGAACTTTTCATAATTCCAGTCCTTTTTTATTCTGAGTGCAACAGCTCTGCTGTGGTTTCAGTAACTGATGAAAATAGACAATTTGCAGCTTCTTGAGAGAACAATAGAAGGAATAAAAAGACTAATGACAACAGCCAAGATTTGTGGCCCAGGGAAAGGAGGGCGACATCATTTTCCCATATTCAAAGTTGGAAAACATGAATCCAATTTTCTTCTTTTCATCATCAGCAAATAATTCGGATGTTTCCCGTCCCTTAATTGTGCCTTTGTTTCTGTGATGAGGGGAAATCATTACCATGAAAATCTGTTGGCTAAATTTTCCCCGCATCTGTGGAGTTTTTCACCAATGAGCCATTTGCCCATTTGCAGGCTAAGGAACAAGAGGAATTTCAGATTCTTGAGATGGAGCTTGCACTGGGAGGTTGGGAAGCATCACATTTCAGAAAACAGCTTGGGCTGGGCTAGGAGAAAGATTTTATAGATTCTGCCAAAATATGGCAAATGATGACAGGTTCAGTCTTCCTTTGTGAATTTTGGGGGAAAAAAAAAATCATGTGTTTTCAGGACCAAGAGATCTTTTTATTCCAGTTCTCACAACAGGTCATGGCATTCCCTGCTGGAATAAAAGCCCTGAGGATTTCACTTGGCTGTCACTTTCTTAAGGCTCAGAGCTCCACTAAGAAAATTTTTTAACAGCCAGCACTGTTAAATATTTTCACAACATCATCTTCAGTGGTGGTATCCAAAACAAACCTCTCCAGGTTTCATTCTGTTCACCAAGGTTTGTACACACAATAGCCTCTTATTTCTCTACTCTCAAAAGAGCTGGCTCAAGGTGAAATTTTGGGAAGCTGAACCCTGCACTTTGATTTTTATTCTCAGAGCTGCTGGAGAGACTTAGGAGAACACAGTAGAAAAAAAAAAAAAAAAGAAAAAGAAAAAGGAAAAAGAAAAATCAAGGAGTTTGTTGTTAAACTGTTCTTTAAGGAGTTGAAGCTGTTCACATCCCAGACTTCAAGAGAGAGAGTGTGGGATGAAACTGGGGCACTGGCCAGGCAGAGGACAGTGTGAGGGGTTACAGCCTGGGTGATGGGTGAAACTGGTTCCTGTGGTGAGGAAATGTGCTGATGGAGGTACAGGGGACACAGAAAGCAAAGGACAGGCAGCTCTGTGATCCTTCCCTGGCCAACAAGGGGATTACACACTCAATCACAGCCTCTTTTACAATTTAGGAACAAAACATCTCCTGATATGTTTCAGTTACTGGCCAAATTAGAGTTTCACTAAGATCCCATTCAATCTTATTCTCTTATCTGTCCATAAGCACTTCCATGCTACAATCCATGTTGTGAGTTGCAAATAAATCACCAAGATGTGCATCAATGTGCTAAATTGGAGGGATCAGGTTAGTCTCTGGACCAGAGAGATACAGGGATAGAGGAAAACAATCCCTCTCTGGGATTGCTTAAAGCAGACAGAATTTGGTCACTCTTTTAAACTGTTTCCAAACGTGAATCAAAACCCATCATGGTTAAAAAACTAGGGAATAAACAAACCCTGTGTGCATTGTATTGTTCCATGTTCTCTTTAGGGTAGCAGGTGGCTTTGAAGTCATAATAACAGGAATTAAGTGTTCAAATGGCAAATATTCAAAAGCATGGTCTCCGTCTCCACACGCCTGTATCTGTGTTCTAGCCCTGGGATAAAAAGGAATATTTTCTGCAAGAAGATTCTGTGCCAGCCCCCTGCACATGGCTTTGCAGCTTGGGTTGCACACACTGATGTTATATCCTGATATTCTCTACAGGATATTGCAAATGTTTCCTGCTAGGTTTTTAATATACCAGGATATCTTGTATATGATTTCCCCCTCCTCTTTATAGACCTTGGGTATGTGTTTTCTCTTCTCAGAGTCTTGGATTGACATTTCAGCCAGGAGGGAAAAGTCATGGGAAGTCATTCATTTCACAAGGGAGAGAATTAATTTCCTTGCTGTTTTAAATTTGTGAGACCCTTTTTCAAGAAACCTCCCAACTGCTGTGCAATTTTTCAGGCAGCAACAATTCCTTTCAGGCACGTCTGGTCTCAGATTTGCATCTTCATCAGGATTGGAACCTGGATGCCTTTATTGCATCACTGCCATAAAATTGAGGGAGTTGCTTTGTTCAAGTGGCTCACAGGCTGTTGTCCTCTAGCAGATTAATCACCAGAACTAAATACAGCACTCACTCTGATCATCTGCACTCTTAAATACATCCACCCTGACAAATATCTTAGTTTTTATCTTTGAATTTAGAAATGGCAACATTAAGATCCTGGTTAGCAAGGTTTATAACAGAAAAAGGAGGGTGGAATCCAAGTTTTAGTTCAACATTTTTGAGGAAATTATATTTCACTATAAAAAAGCCCCTTGCAATTTGAATGTGTCTTGCTGCATTTAGAAAAAAGAAGTCACAACAATTTGAAGTAGCCTAACACACAGAAATCTGAACTTGGTAGTACTGGAGTTTGTGTATCCAAGCAGTAACAGGAACACTTCAAGTTCACAGACTTTTTATTCCTCTTTTTTTCAGGGCACCTGGTAATACTGTCACAATTGGCATTATACAGAGTGTCAACACTGCCAAATGGCATCAGAACTGCTCAGGATGTCTGGGAATGGTTCTGTTCCTGAAAATCTGTCCCAAACGGAGGTCCTCAGATGACTTTGTTTTTTCCAATGGAAAATTATGGGAGTTTAGAATCTTGGTTTTTATCTAATTTGAACAGAGATAACTGGAAAATACATGATTAATGAATGATGTGATGAAGTTTTATAAAGTTATGAATGATGGAAAGAGTTATGATCAGGAAATAATTATTCATTGTCTTGCTCACTACAAGTGGTGGAGTCACCATCCCTGGGAGTGTTCAAAACACAGAGTAGGTTGGGCATTTTGTGGTATGGTTTAGTGAGCATGGTATTGTTTGGTCAAAGGCTGGACCTGATGACCTTTAAGGTCCTTTCCAACCTTAATGATTCAGTGATTCTAATATAGGGCTGGGCAGTGGAGTAATCAGACCAAGCAAAGAGAAGCAATTTCTCAGGCAGCACTCAGTGACTTTATGCATGTCTTCCCCCCAAAAAATACAGTGAAATACAAAATAAACTTCAAACCGTTTTGAAGGGGAATGAACAGTCTCATAATGGATAAATCTGTGATTGGCTGCTAAACACTGAAATCTCCATGTGGCTTGTGCATACAGGAATCACCTGCCACAAGGTAAGAATTATCCTGTTTTTGCCTCTTTACTGTGTGTTTTATCAAAACAGCCATTCCTGCCTTTTGCTGGAAGTATTCTGCCTAGCTGGACCATTGGTCTGTGAAATAATTGTATTTTTTGATGTGACTCATTTTGCCCAATGTGGAGGTCTCATACAGACAGGAATCTTTGGCAGACACTGATGGGAAGTGTTGGACATCCACAACCACTGAGCCATTAAATTGTTCTGCTCCGTGGGGGTGAGGAGGCCAAATTCTCATTTCCATGACCTCAAAACACTTGAAAAATATTCTGATGTGTAAAATGGGGGGGAAGTAAAGAGGCCGAGGAGCACAAAACTCGAGTTCTTCTGTCACTGGTAGCTAAATCATAATCATTACCATTAATTATCAGTACTTGAGAGTCTTAGTAATGAATCATCTTGTCAGGAGTGTTAGTGGGATGAATGGCTGAATGGTAACAGATCTTAAATCTGATCATCTCCACCTGTTCTGCAGTTCCTTCCAGATTATACTGGGCTGCAGCTCCTGGCAGTGCATCTTTGCTGCTGATAAACAGCACCATTCTCCCTTCAGGGCTGTCAGTCCCAGGTCTTTTAAGCAGCATTGCATTAATTGAAATTTAAAAAAAAAAGCAAAAAAGCCTAGAAACTAAATCATGAAAGATAATGGAGAGGAAATCGATGTTTGGAGATGAGATGATTAAGTCAGGAAAGAAGAAGCTTTGTGAATGTGTAGCCACCCCTGGAAAAATGCACACACAAACACACAAATAAATCTGAATTGCTTAAGGAATATGAGTGTAAATAAATGATATTTTATAGTCCACCAAACTGCCAAACATGCCATAACCCTGTGAAAACCACTTATGCTTTAATGGCTGAAAGGAATAAAGCTGACGGAAGAATAAATTCCCGGAACACTCTGACACCCAAATACATCTCCTATGGAAATAGTTCTGTTTTCCTCATTGGCTTCAAAAAAGCCACAGAATAGGGTGACTTTAAAGGTAGCCATGCTTGGTTTTGTAGGGCTGTATATCTTGGCTTGAAGAAGGCTGGGGTGATGTTTTCCAGTGAGAGTTTAGGAGTTGAGGACAAGAAGTGAGAAAACAAAGGCTGGAACCATTGATGATGATATCTGGTGTGGAAAAGTTTAGTTGTAGGGTTCCTGGATAAAATCTGAAAATTTAGAAGCTGAAATTTGAATTTATTCACACCAAAATAGCACAGGAGACCAGGCTGCTTATTGTGTTCACCCTCCTGTGCTTAATGGAAATCCTGCCATGGATGTTGAGTCCCAGAAAATTCACTGTGTGAACTCTCAAATGCCACAAGACATGAAGTAGAACTTCCAGTGCTCTTAACAAGCTAAAAATTATATATTTAAATATTTTAAAAGAGAAAACACAACATAAAACTAAAGTGTCCAAGGAAGCAAGAGATGCTGAGCATTTTGCTTTTGTACCTTCATTTTCAATAACTGGAGACTTCTAAGTTGGAAAATGGCCAGATGGTCCTAGGATGTGGCTCTTGTCCTAAGGAAGAAGGTGATCCCTTCTTTCCATCTGTTCCTCAAAATTCAGTGTTCTTTGGTGTATGATATGGACTTGAGGTCATAATAATATGGGCAGAGAAACAAAGGACGTCTTTGGTTAGAAAGGAATATTCTTCAAATCATTAAACACTGACATCCCCATTAACCTAAGCTCTCCTGGCAGACAGGGAAGCGATAATGAATATAATGCCTTGAGCTAAGGATGAGAGTCGTGTCTTCCCAAGGTCTAACATGGGTCACAGGACAGATGAATGGGACCCTTAAAACCCCTATTTCTGTCCATTTACTGTAGAAGTCAAGGGTGAAAAGCTCAGCAATAAATTCCATAATCCAGGCATTCTAAACTTAGGTGAGATGAATCATACAGTAAATGCCCTAACAGTGAGGACACTCATTATTCTTACATGGAATAATTGGCCATGGAAAGGGGGAGAAACATCCTCATTGCTTCTCACCTTTACTGGCAATAAAGCTGCAGACATCTACTGTACCATCTATTAGGTTTCCCTGATCTCTAATTTTTATTGCATTATCAAAGCAGGTGAGACACTGTGTTGGCACTGTATGAGCCTTACACACATTCTCCATATTTCCATCATTCTTGTGCCAGCTGCACCAATGCTGACACGACCCAAATAAAAGCCATAATACAGTGTCAATTCACACTCAGGTAAAGCAGCTGTAAAAACCTTTATATATGTTTATACTTGCAGTGCCTCTTTGATCATCATGATGAACCCTTGAATGTTTCTGTCACTGGGAAGATCTGATTTGGGATAATTTTGATATCTTTCCATTTAAGGACAGACTTCCTAAGCGATCCTACATGGACTAAGAGTGTTTAGAATCTTGGCTTCACACATTCCCTGGCACAGGTATCAGTGCTGCAGAGAGGGACAGCAGCAAAGCAGCAGGTGTGTTGTCTTCACCAGAAATGCACATCTCAGTCCCTTTTCTGATAAAAGTTGCAGAGCCAGCACATCAGCACCTGCATGGCTCCAGGGCTCTCCTCCTGCAGTGCCATTATTCCTCCAGACTCATTGAGATTAAGAACACTGACAAAAAAACCCCAAACTAAAGGCTTAAAACAGCCTTCAAGGGATTGAGCACAATTCTTTAATCAGCTCTTTTTTCCTTTGTCTTTCTAGCTGTAGGTACTACCCTTTTATTTATCTGTCAACTCCTGCCAGATTCAGGATGATCACATCCCAAACTGATGAATTTCTGTGGAATGACTGTATGGACACAATGATGGATGGAAAAAAGTTTGATTTTAAGCACAAAACAGGAGACCACTGTGATGGAGGGAGTCAGGTCTTCTCATGCATCCTCCCTACCTGCCCTCAAAGACACACCACCCCTTCCTTTTCAGTCCCTGGTGGGAAATGTGGTTTGTCCTAAGATGAGACAACCAGGTGGGAATTGCAGGAGGAACAGTCTGGGTGCATCATTATTGATTACAGAGATGAGGAAGCTGAGCTGTTGGTGCACATCAGCCTGCAAAAGGGATAAGATGCTGCTGGAGGCTGGGCCAGCTGGGCAAACTGGTCTCCCAAGGTTGCAGGAGGCTTCTGGGTGGATCCTTCCCCTGGCAGAGATGCTCAGGATAGATCTGTCCTCAATATGGGGAAATACTTTTGATGGGAAAACAAAAATCGCTAAAACCCAGTCAAATAGGGAGGTAAAAATCCTAAAGTAACACCATAGGTGCTGCGTTGCTTTGTAATTGTGAATTCTGCTAGTCCAAAGACTGTAAGCCTCTACATTTCTACCTGAACATGCCTGTATTATAACCCTGACCACCTTAGCAGTGTGAGGGAGAACGGGTGAAGACAGCTTGAAAATTGCAAGGGACACAGGACCTAACAAAAGTGGAAATCTGACTTTCCTACAAAGCAAATGTTTTTTACTTTTTTGGGGATATGGACACTTGAGGTAGGTTAAGGGCAAAAAGTAACAGGGGACAGAAATAAGGAAAACTTTGCCATTCAGTCATAAGAATCAGAGTTCTTGCCAAACTTAGCCCTGGACTTGGGTTTAGACTAAAGGTTTATTCCTAAAGTTTTTAACAGCACTTAAACTCAACAGCACTTAACTGATAGCTTAAATCAAACAATTTATCACGAGATTCTATCGAATTTAGTATAATCACAACAGTAACTCGCTTACAGGCCTGACTTGCAAATCTAATGTGCTCAAGAATCTATGAGAACAACATTCATAGCACATTTGCTGTAGCATATTCACACTGCTTGCACACAGACATAAAGGAGCATGTACAAGGCATAAACCTGTGAATAATACCTCTCACAGTCAGGGAAGGACTCACATTTGATGCTTTTACATCTTCTCAATGGGTGAAGAGTTGAGCCTTGGGGAGTAAGAGGAATCAACCCAGGATCCATCATCGTCCACTGGTCCTCCAAGTGCAGTAAACTTGAGAATTCACTGACTCTGAGAGGAGTCCACTCAGATGGAGATGCTGGTCACAGCCCTCTGTGGTCCAGGAGAAATTGAAAGCTCTCACTCTGAACCTCTGCCTATAGGGCTGCAAGAGACTGGGCTTTAGCCACAGCAGTTTTCCATGCTGGCCATAATTCAGGTCAGCAACTTCTCAAAAGTTCCATAAGAAAAATACAGTTCCACTCAGGTTGTTAATCAGGCAAGAAAAATCAGTTTCCAAGGCTGTTCATTAAAAAGCAGAGCTTGTTAGACAGCACAAGTTCCTGGGAGCAGTCTGTGTCTCTGATAAGCTCAAGAGAAGCTCAGCCCAGGTGCTGTTTGTCAGTGCCAGAGCCTAATGAGGATTTCAGATCACTTTGGTCTGAGGAGGGTGGGATGCACCACCACAGCTACATACTGACCTTTTAAAATTATTTTTTATTTTATTTTGAATGAACTAAACTCACATACAAGAAGCAGGGTGGGAAAATAAAATATTATAAGAGGATCTGACAGATAAATAAGATTGAAAAAATGAGATATTCTGGAAGGTGGAAAGCAGGTTTGATGTAAAACAAAAACCAGACTATGCAGTTACAGCAATCACTCAAAACAGACCAGAGAATTGGTACCAGAGTACTTTAAGGGAGAAGATCTCTACATAAAAGCCAGCACTGAAACCTTAGAAAGATTTTTCCTTCTTCTTTCCTGATCTCTCAGCAGAAGAATCTTGTAATAAGAAGCAAACCTCAAAGAGCTCTTGGCTGAGTGATGTCACTGTGGGTTCCCACAGTAATTAGGGCTTCATAAACTTTCTGAAGCAAGACCCAGCTCTCCTTTCATTTTCTTTTCTCCTACCCAGTACCTTTGCTACCCATGCTCCTAAACTTTTTCCCATTTTTTTTCCTGTCAGAAGCACCACAGAATTCAATGGCATAAAATAGGTGGCTGAGTGAGGACTGAAGGAGTCAGAGAAATTTAAGGTTCCATTGAGGCATGTTTCCTCAGTTATTGAGATACATTATAGTATTTTTGTGTTAGTGAGGCTTCTTCCCTCTCAGTTTTTCCCACTCAATTTTCCTCTCCATTTACTAAAAGGCTGTATTTTCAGACTTCCTTAAGAAGCTGAGACTGTTAGAATGTCAACATCTCTGATTCAGTGTAAGCTACGGATCCATGGAACAGTTTCCTGGTGTAGAGCTCTGCTGGCTGCAAATGATATTTCATGATCATACAATCCTAAAAAACTAGTTATGTTCATTCTGTAACTTCTGTAAGAAAATCTGGATTTTTCAGAGAGAATGCTTGTTCAGTGTATTGGGAAGAGTAGTGAACTGATACTTCTTACACTTGCTGAAATATTGTAAGGCTTGGTGTTATACAGAAAATCATTGTGGTATGAAGACACATCCTATTTTCCTCCTGCATGAAAACGTGTCTTGCTCTGAGATAACAGAGTAATTCCACTCCTGAGCCCATATTTGTCTGGAGAGCAGCGAGCGAGGAAGGCAGTGGAGTCTGGCTTGGAGAACAGGCTCAAGCATTTCCCTGTGTGGCTGTACTGGCAGAGCCAGAGGCTGGAAAATGGGATGATGCTATCTCTGAGGATACCCAGAGGATGACAGGAGGGTGAGAGAGCTCATGCATCACTGTCCTCTGACTGGCAAACAAAGCCCTGCTCCAGAATGAGTCAGGAATACTTGTTTTCAGTGCGGGTGACAGAAAGAAATATGATTTGCTTTTATTCAGTCTCATGAATAGCAGTGGTGAAGATGACAGCCAGGACCAGGGCAGATCCCTTCGTGATGTGTGCCCCTGCCTCCCTACTGTGCTCAGTCATCCAGCAGCTAAATGAGTGTGGAGGAGGAGGGAAATCCTGCCTTGCTGAGTCTTTTACCTTCTCAGAGTCGTGGGCTGCACACCACTCTTTTCTCTGAGGTGTTTGGTGGGTAGCAGAGCTCAGCTTTTGTCAAGGCTGTTTCAGACTGTGACAAATTTGTTCCCTGAATCCACACTCTTTTTAATCTAAATGTCAGGTAGGAAATTAAAGCCCTGCTGAAACGGAGTGTATTACCAGCATTTTATTAGATCACAAACAATTTAATAACCAGATAGAGGGAGAAGGTCATTTTGTTGTCAGTCCAGCTTATCTCATAAATTAGGCATCAGGTTTTGCACAAAAGCATCTCTCAGCAAATAAAATTATCTGGTTTGATGAAGGACCTCTTTCCATGGAAAACACATAACACAGATTAAAGAGGGAGCCCTGTAACAAAATTACGATCCTGAAATATATGAAAGGGATGGCTTCTTCAAAAATACTTTTCACACACTTGCCCTATTAATGGCAAGTAAATGCCAAAGTAGCAAAGGACATGCCTTCCTGATGAATTCATGTGAAATTCTTTCAAGGTCAGTAAACAAAAGGGTTGGCAGATGAAATGTGGATGATAAATAGGGTAGCTCTTAGTGACCTCAGTGGCTGAAAAGGGAAGAAACCCAGAACATTATCTCTTCACCAGAAATATTTATAGCCTAGAAATTACACTTTTCTGAGCAGGATCAGGGCAATGAGTGATGCTAAGCAACATGGCATCGATTTCAACGTATCACACCACAAATCTCTCTCTGGGATGAGGGAAAGGAGTGACAAGGAAATGGCTTGGTTGGAGCAAAATTTATTTCTGAGAATATTATGAATGTCTGGTCTTGCTCAGATTTGTCTTCCTGAAGCTCTCTGAGCCACACCTCTACCTGTCTCCAGCTGCGTTTTGTTGTTTAGACCTCATTAGATTGAAATTGGACTTGTGCATTGAGGGCAAATTGTGGTGCTTTGTGTCCTGAGAGGTGTTGACTCCTGAGACAAATGTGCAGTGGCAGAAGCAGAAGCTTCATAAAAGAGTTCATAGAACCATTTAAGTTGGAAAAGACCTTTAAGATCATCAAGTCCAACCATCAACACAGCTCCACCACCACATTCATCACTAAATCATGTCCCCAAGTGCCACATGATTTTAAATACTTCCTGGGATGGTGGCTCCACCAATTCCTTGGGCAGCCTGTTCCAGTTCTTGAAAACAATTTCCATGAAGAAATTTTTTCTAATATCCAATCTAAACCTCCTGTGGCTCAACATGCAGCCTTGTCCTCTCATTCTGTCACTTGTTACCTGGAACAAGAGATTGACACCCATCAACTTCCTGCTTAAATTCTGCTGCCATCATCCAGCTGGAGAAACCACCATAGTGAGAGTTAAATACAACCTTTCCCTTGTGTGAGAAGAGTTAACTTGCACCTCATTTCTCCTTTTCTCTGCACAACATGACATTGACCTCTCTTCAAAATGTAGCCATACAAATCTTCTATCCCTTTGCCATGTGGGCCTGGGGATGCCATGAGATACCAGCCTTCAAAAAAGGAAGAATTGGAACAAAGTTCTAAAGAAGAATGGGTTTTTAAGAATTATATCAGCCCAGTGAGTGGGTGGCAGCATTTCAGCAAATTGAGCTCAGAATGCAAATCAAAGTTTGTGCTGGAAGGCTCATGGTGACTGTGTCAAAGAGTCAGGTCTGGCTCATGTCTTCATGGACCAGATCTGGCTCTTGGTCATGTTCTCTAAAACTCCCTGACAGGAGTTTTAGCCAGGTGGGGGTCAGCCTTTTCTCCCAGGTAACAAACAGCAAGACATAAGAAAATGGCCTCAAGTTGAGCTGGGAGAGGTTCAGGCTGGGTATTAAGAAAAAATTCTTTATTGAGAGAGTAGTTAAGCATTGGAAGAGGCTGCCCAAGGAAATGGAGGAGTCACTGTCCAAGGAAGTGGTGGTTACCATCCCTGAAAGTGTTCAAAGAAATGAGTAGATGTGACACTTCCTGGCATTATGGTATTTGGTTAAACATTGACTTTGTTGGTCTTGAAAGTCTTTTCCAACCTTAATTGTTCTGTATGTGCCAAAACTCAACAACTTCCTTGATAATGCCGGTAGAACAGCCCATCCTTCTGATTATTCTGCTTCAGACAAAATTATTTTGATTAATACCTGCTCTGATGTGATTTTATCTGCCCATACTAAAGCTCTGACCCTATCTGGAAATCTAGCCTCGTGCAATAAAGTGGCTCAGCCTCACTTGCTGCTCGTCTGTTAATGAACTGCCTCTGTTTCTCTGTTTAATTCTGCAGTGTATTCCTGGCCACTATGGCCTAATAATCACTTAAAACAGATTACAGAGACACACAGTCAGAGAAATGTTAAAAAAAAAACAAACTGGAAAAGCCTTTTCAGTGCATGGATACCATCAATGTAAAACTAAAGTGTTCCAAACACTTTGACTCTTTGCCTGTGCAGACCAAAGGCAAAAGTGAGACATAAATTTGTGCCTAGAATCAGAGAAGCACAGAATGGTTTGGCTTGGAAGGCAGCTTAAAATCATCTTATTCCGATACTCCTGCTATGGACAAGGATGAGAGATGAATTTGTTGGCTTAACTTTCTAGTTTTGAGAAATAAAGCAGAAGAATTTTTTTTTTTTTTTTAGAAAAGAAGTAAGAGTATTTTTAATTCCGAGTTGATAAGGGCATACAGACTACTTGTGAATAAATGGGAGTGATTAACTCACACCTTCTTCTTTGGGCAGTGGGTTTCCAGTTTGTCTCCTGGCTGAGAAAACAGGAGCTGGACCTTCAACTACCACTGGGTTTCTAAGGCTATTGACCCAATACCATCCTAATTTTGTGCTGCTAGTAAACTACAACCTTGCTCCTCATAATAGTTTGGTTATGATGTATGGATTGATGGGGTGCAGAATGCCAGACTGTTTAGTCACAGAATATGGGGTCTCTTAACATGGTACCATTAGTCAGGGACAAGATTTTTATTGCCAAATGAAAAGGGATGTGCGTTCCCGGGACACTGAATGGTTTGGCATCTTAAAATGCAAGGAAAGCCATGTCTCGAGAGAGATTTATGGATAATTGAAGGTTAAAACCAAGAAGAGCACACAGGATGGTTTTACAGCTGAACATCTAATCCAGTGTTTGGATTTATTTACTGTCTTTGTATGGATTATTTTAGTGCTGGTGTCAGCGAGGCTGTAGGCTTCCACAAGGCTTTATAAACGTATTGCTGATGAAGTGAGTGTTTAAAAAACAGACTTCTAAGAGGAAAGTAAAGATTAGGATAGGACACATGTAGTTGGGATCCATTGGTAGGTAGAGTACCTATAAAAGTGATTTAAGACCATCAAATGCCGAATCCTACGTGTTGGCAGCACAAATACAACCCTTTGTGGATGGACAGGGGTCAGTGCAGTTTCCCAGGAGAGACTGAAGCAGTTTGCTGTGGTTTAACCTGGAACACAGCTGAACACCCCAGGACTGTTCACCAACTCTCTTGTAGAGTGGACAGGGAGAGAAGAGGGGGAAAAAAAAGGGGTGAAAGGGATGAGAAAAACAGAGTTTTGTAGGCCAGGAGAGGAAGGGGAAATGATAATAATGATGAAAGAATGTATAAAATAAGTGATTTTGAGTAATACCTGCTGTGAGGTGATTTTATCTGCCCATACTAAAGCTCTGACCATACCTCGAAATTTAGCCTTGTTCAATAAAGTAGTTCAGCTTCAGCAATTTCTCATCACCTGCTGACTGATGCCCAGCCAGCCCCTGAGCAGTGTCTGCAGCCTAAGTCCTGCCAGTTTTATTGATTAACATGACATCACATGGTCTGGAGTATCCCTTGGCTCAGTTGGGGTCAGCTGAAGCAGCTCTGTCCCCTCCCAGTTTCTTGTGCATCCCCAACCTTCCTCTGGCAGAGGAGTGCAAGAAGTCCTTGACTTGGTGTAAACACTGCTCAGCAACAACCAGCAGTGTGTCTTGAACCTTATTCTCATCCTAAATCCAAACCACAGCACTGCACCTATCACTAGGAAGAAAATTAGCTCTATCCCAGCTGAAACCAGGACATGGTATTTCTAAAAAAAATCCAAACCAAGTGACAACAACAAAACACTGAATAAATGAAATCAAATCAGCTGCTATAAACAAAAATCTGGAACAAAATGTGTTCTCAATCAGATGGTGGTCAAAAGACAACACCACCCATGGGCTTAATCAAAAAAGTTTGCTCAGCTGAGGTAGACAAAAGACTTTACCTGTGTTCTGTGAAACTGCAGGTGCTGGGATGTCACAGCACTTCTGGGTTGCCATGAGCTCCTAAAGGATGTATAATCATGGAGAAAGTGCATGGAGGAGTTACAAGGTGTTTCTCTCAAAGTGAACACCAGTTAATACCTGTAAATACCAGTTTGCTTATTGCAAAGCTGGTGAGAACTCACTTGATGGTACTGGGTAGAAAACAGTAGGCTTAATAGGGATGTTTAAGCCATGAAAAAATCCCCAATTTTAATATCCCTCAACAGAGGGATAGACTTCTTTTTATAAAGTGAGGAGGATTTGTTCCAGTGGTTAAACCACTACAGAAGGCAATAAAATTTCCATTTCTTGATATCTTTTCAAAAAGTGTACAGCTTTCCTACGAGGCAGTGCACAGCTAAACACTCACTTGCTTTTCTGCAGGAGGAACTTGGCAAATAGCTGTGCATGGTGTGATATGTGAGGTTAGATTATATTGTCAATGTGTGCTCCTCCTGGCATTAAAATCTCTGCTTCTAAAAATCATTGTCTGATCCAGGACTACCGATTCTACATCCCACAGAGAGTGGTGCAGCAGGAAACATCCCCAGCAGCTCATCTTGTGTGAAACAATTCCTGCTCTTCCCCATGTTATCACCTTGGCAGGGCATCATACAGTTCTATTATCCAGGGTTTCCTTTGTTTCCACATTTTCCTGTATTTCTTCCTATTTTTTTTAAATATTATTTTTAAATTTATTTCTCTGTTGGATACAGCCATAAGGATGGCAGATATTAATGTATATAAGCAGATGACTAAGCTCTAGCCTGGCATTAGCTGAAAAGACTAGAAAATTTGGACATGACACAAGAAATTGCAAGATATAACAGAGTGAGAATATTATAAAAGTTACAAGAAGCATCATGATGAATGGCCAGGTTTCATAGGTGGAGTTAAGTAAAGGACAACCAAATTTCAGTGCTAATTGGAGGGGAATTCTGGAGACCTTTGGGACATTACAAGGCCAAGAGTGCTTAGAGATCCATATCAGTAATATTAAAGAACGCTGGGATTATACAGGTGATGGTATCAGCAATATCAAATTTGAGTATGACTATGGTCAAACTGGGACAAATGGAGATAAAAACCACTTAAGGGTGAGTTGTTTACCTGTGAGGGCACAAGGACAGAGAGAAGAAGGAGTCAGGATGGATTGGGAAGAAAAAAAATATTGGAGAATGGAGAAGAGATGAGGGTGAAGAGCTGTCATCTCTTATCCATCACAGTCTGTTCCTGATTATTTTCCCTCTCTGAAGATGCATTTGTGGGAAGCAGTCAATGGGGACATAAGTCTCAGAGTTCTAGAGAAACCTGGGTCTGAGAGTGCATATTTTGTGGAGTTTTTTCAAGGACATTAAGCTGGGTCACTGAATTCAGCCTTCAGCTTTCATCTAGAACAGGAAATGTAAAGAACAAAATCCTGTAAAAATGAGAATTCCTGTTTTCTGAACATGAAATCCAGTGGGCTGACAGAAACCTGCATCAGTCTTTTTTACAGTTTTTTTGAGGAAGAGTTCAAATACACCCAGCCATGAGGTGACCTAGAGCCAGTTATAGCCACAAATAATCTGCAAGTCAGATGCCAATATCCAAACCCTGACAGTTTGGGAGAATTTTAATCCATTAAGCAATTAGGTCATTTCTTTAATTGAAACCAGGCCAAGATCCAGTCTCTGACATTGCATAATATTGGGAAAGGCTGTGTTCTGACCAGTCTCAAGGGCCATCTAATTAAAGGCTAATCAAAGTAATACTGATGAAAGGTTTTTAGTTTGTTCTATGACTTTGAGTAGCACTTTGATTCAGCACAGTGCCAGTAGAGGGGCTGGTTAATCACTGGGGTTATTGCTGCAGATGCTTGATGGAAACAGAAGGCAGAACTTGTGCTGCATTTATGAATTATTCCTTTACTATTGTTGAAAGATAAATACAGGGAAAGATACAGAAAATATGGCTGGATGATATTTAATAAAAGAGCCTTTTCAGAGACCTGAATATCCACTGGAGGCAATAGTTAACGGGATCAACAATTCAATCCATCTCAATCTGAGCACTTAGGCAGAGCCATATCCCTGTCACTATTTACCTGCTCAAATTTATCTTCTCTTTTGCCTTCTTATTGATACATTGATCTCTCTCTTTCACATTTCCAGAGCACTTGGCACCCTGAGGTCTGATTGCTCAGCTTCTGGTTTTGTGGTCATCCTGTGCAAGAGGGACACAGAGGCTCTGGAAGTGATGACTGGAAGGTAAAGCTCGGTGGTGCCCGTGGAGATGAGCCTTGCAGAGGGAGTTCTGAGGGGTTAAAGGAATGTGTGAACCTTGGGTAATCATGTTCAGTCCTTTCTGTGGCAAACAGAGCACAGAATCTCCTCCAAAACTGAGCAAGCAGCAGCAGAAAACTGGGAGCTGGGGACTGAAAATCTACAGAGAAGCTTTGCTTTAATAATCAAAAACCTGTCCTGTGCAGTGTGCTCAGGCTGCAGCTCTCTGCTTTTGTTTATATCCACTCTCTTATAATCCTCTTTGTCTAGTTATGCATCCATCAGTTGTTTGTTGTTTTTTTTTTTCAATCACCTCAGCAATTGTATTCTCCTGTGATCTCATGACTGTTTTTCTTTTCTTTAAATGCTTTCTTCCACTATGGAGGCAACTTTTTATCCACACAAGTACAGCAGAAGGAGGAGGGGAGTTTCTTGCTCCATTTATTTGCCTAAACGATTTGATTCACTAATCAGGTGAAGAAACTTTACTGTTTGGTTAATGGAATGAATAGATGAAGCCATCAGGCATCTCACTGGTGTTTTGTAGAAGAAAAAACACTTTATAGTAAAGGAGATGGGATCTCCTTACTTTTTCTCACTATGGCAGGCTGAAGTATCCACCTCCAAAATGACATTTTTGTGCATCTGTATCTCAAAAGGTAACCCTGAGGAGGACTAGACTCTTTATAAAAGGTTTATGGTCAACATTGCCTACTGCAACTGCCCCTTTGGGTCTCCTTTTCTCACTCAACACAGGAAGCTGGTTAATTGTCTCCTAAATGCAAAATCTGATGATATTTTTTCCATAAATCAAGACACTGTCAGGATATTTACTCCAGGGCAGTGGCTCCCAGCCCTGACTTTACAAAGATTTTAGTTTAGAAGGTGTCCCAGCAGATTCTGCCTCTGTCACCAAACCTTTTCTGTTGCTGGAAGGCAGTTCCAGAGAGATGCTGTGCATGGCAATTGCTCCACAGCTGGTTTTAGGGTGAGAAATGAGAACAGATGGAGCAGCTGTAGCAGAAACAATCTCCAGGGTGGAAAAATCATGTCTTCTTAGTGAGAGCTGATGAGCTGAAACTGGTATCTGGGAGAGATTTTTCTCTGCTGTACAGGTAGAATCAAGCAGGGGATATTAAATATGCAGTTTTCCAAGGGAACCACTGAAGTACCAGATAAACAAATTAAGATGGAGCAATGGATTCAGATGGTGTGTTAAATATCACTTTTAGACAGTGTCCTAGCATGGACACTTGAGAGGACTGTGTGGATTTATGTGGATTTATGTGGATGTCCTCAGTCAGCATAGAGCCTCAGCATAGCTGTCACTGTTCATCGCCACTTGTAGAAAGTGGAAACACATGAATGCTTTATTGAGCATGAATGTTTTACAAGAAACATGCTTCCTGAAACATTCCATTTGATAAAATAGAGATGATGGACAAGTTTCCAGTGATTCCAGTCTTCTGCTATCATTGTTCTGAGGGACAATCTCCTTTAGGAATTTCTGCAGCAGCGAGCACAAGCACCGCTGGGGAATATCCTGGTGGCTGCCTGTCTCCATCTGAGGAGGACCAAGTTTGCAATAATTCAGTCCTCACCCAGGAGGAGCAGAGTGCCCAGGACAAGGAATTATTCAGCCTGACAGCCTGCAGAAGTCAATGAATTCAGACAAAGCTTCAAAATTACATTTTTTACGGTCAAATCCATCAATGCCCTGTGTCCTTCCATCTTATCTCATACAAAAGCTGCTGCACAGCAACATTACCCCAGGATAGCAAAGCTGACACCCTCACCATCATATAATCATTGCTTTTTGTTTCCCCCAGCAGACACTGATTTCCCATTCTTTCCTGGGTTATGAGTGTTGGAAAATTTGGATGGAAGCAGAGATGTACCAAGCAGAAAAAATCCCAAAAAATGTTCTTTTTAGCTGGGCTCATGTCCCACGGGGGCATCCCTGGGTTTGAAAGGCTGGACTTTAACTTGTTGTTGTCAGCTGACTGTGTCACTGAGAGCAGAGTTAGGTTTGTAGTGAGTTATTCTGGGGCATATTTCATCCAGAATAGGTAAATATCCTTCCAGAGCCACAGGTACTCAGTATTCTGACATCACAAAAAGCTGGGTTCAGGCTATCACTACTACTGAGGCAAAATTGAAGAAACACAAGAACTGTTTGAGGGGGAGGAAGATTTCTGACTCTTGTTTGAGGTCAGCAGTGAATAAAAGTGTCTGTGATGAGCCAGAATGACACAGAACAGGAATGGGAGCTGAAATTTTGATTGCCAGAACAGATTGTGTCTGGTTGCCTCAAGTTCTTATGACTCCTACAAGCAATGCCAAACTGTCACTAGCCCAGCTACCAAAACTCATGGCCAGGGAACCTGATAATTCAGTGTATTTTGCTGAAGAACAGCTGGTATAAAGGGACCTTAAGGCAAATTAGTGTTCAAATAAAAATCAGAGCAATTTCAGAAGTAAGAAGGAAGTTTTGTCTGTGTTAACTCCACCATAAACAAAAAAGAAGAGGTGCCTGTAGTTATTAAGCATTTTTTATTTTTATAGTTGCTAGAGAAGGATAAATGTTTCTTTCTGGATAAATTGATTTTTTTTTAAATGGATAAAGTTAAGGAGGGTAGTTAAAGAGAAGGATCTATTCCCACAAAAAATGAACAAATTCAACCTCCTCAATAATTTTGACAAGTACGTTGCAAAGAACTAGAACAGATGCAGCAGAATGAGCATTTCCTAGAATATCACTGAAAGCACAATACACAAGCAAAATGTATGGGATATGACCTTATGTACAAAGTGATTATCAATTCTTTTTATGTTTCAGTTATCTCAGACTCATTTTCTCCATTATGCCTTTAGAATAAATATATTTGGTGAAAGTCCACTGGGACTTAATGAATCTTGAGGTCAACTGATGTCTGTAACGAGTATTTTCCTTTCAGAACCACTACCATGGGCAAAATTCATAGAACTGAAGAAGGGAAAATTAGTTTTGTTAAAGGAACTGGTCAAAGAACATAACACATTCACTTGCAAAAACAATGGGGAGATGGAATAAATTATTGGTAAGTGGAAATTCAGGCAGTAACACATGTTCAAATGTAATCACCTTCTGCAGATGCTGCAAATGACAATTCCCTGGAAGGATTTAGATGTGCAGATAGAACAGTACTGAGGTGGAAAGAAAGCAGGTTGCTTTCAGAGGTGCTGATGACAATATCATTGATGGATGGATTAATTTCTGTAATTTCTGTTAGTGTGACAAATAAGATACCTTTGGATGGTCACAGAATTATAGAATGAGTTGGGTTGGAAGGGATTTAAAGATCTTGTTCCAAACCCATGCTATGGGTTGGGGCACCTTCCACCAGACCAGGTTGTCCAGAGCCCTCTCCAACCTGGCCTTGGACACTTCCAGGGATGGGGCAGCCACAGCTTCTCTGGACAACCTGTGCCAGGGCCTCACCACCCTCACAGGGAAGAATTTCTTTGTAACACCCAATCCAAATCCACCCTGTTTCAGCTTAAAACCCTTCCTCTGTGTCCTATCCCTGCATGTCCTTGTGCTTGGTTGCTGAAGCCTGAGTAGTGTCCAGACTCTGCATTGTGTGGCCTCGACTGTCCAAGGCACCAATCCATCTTTGTGGGCTCTGCTGGATTAGTTTGTGATTCCCACTTGAAAAGTGCCAAATGAAAAATTTGTTATGTGAACTGTCACGGTACAAACTCCTATAATTTTATCAATCAAGAATTTACAGCTTTGTTACACCCCAGTTTTATGTAGGATTTTTAATCACATCCCAGAAAACTTTCAAGGTTTCCTCATCACTGTGTGTTTAGAGAAACATTTATTTGGTACTTGGTGGGAAAAGGAAGACAGAGACTCTAAAACTCAGGAATTTTCCAAACAGGTGACATCTTGTACATAAACGGGCAAAAGCTTCCCTTGAATGAAAAATTCAGTCAAAGGCAGGAGTTAAGAGATGCTGCCTTTCTTGGATGCCCTGAGAGGATATTTTATGTGTTTAAAATTTACCCATTTACAGCAGGATGCTGGCCCTGGCTTTCATAACTTCGAATCAGGGATGCAAGCTAATGGAAAAAAGCAGCAGAAAAATAAGTAATATAAATAGTAATTAATTTTGCACTTGGGCAGTGCTATTTTGACTAATCTGTGGTACTAGGGAATTTTCTCCTGTCCCAAGTATTCCTGTAACGGATATAAATAACAGAAACTAAACTCCTTCTCCATATTTGTGAGGTATTTCCTGGTAATGTGTTTCTCCTGCTACCCTTAGAACCAGGATGATTTCTTTGAAAATCTAAAATTGAACTAATGATGCAAGGAGTCCATGCATGGGACAAAGGTGGCTTGTTATCTCAGGCTCCTTAAGAAAGAGAGAGAGAGAGAATAAAAGAAAGAAAGAAAGAAAGAAAGAAAGAAAGAAAGAAAGAAAGAAAGAAAGAAAGAAAGAAAGAAAGAAAGAAA
>JAWWMU010000106.1:148063071-148102289 GCA_035048155.1 Cinnycerthia olivascens
AAAGAAAGAAAGAAAGAAAGAAAGAAAGAAAGAAAGAAAGAAAGAAAGAAAGAAAGAGAAAGAAAGAAAGAAAGAAAAAGAAAGAGAGAAAGAAAGAAAGAAAGAGAAAGAGAGAGAATTATTTCCATTTCAGTGATATACTGTAAAACATTAGTCATTGAGGCAGACAGGATATACTTGGGAAAAATTTTGGTAAATACCTCTCCATTTCCTACCTCAACCGAAATACATGCATTGGAGGAGAAGGGGTTTATTTTTATGGTTCAAAAATAAATGAATATGACCTCAGTAAATTTTCTATCCCACCCAAGTGGATAACTGGATGGGAAATGAATATGCAAAGGATTGCAACAAAAGAGTTTTTGAATTAAAAGGTTTTTTGGAGTCCAGAAAAGTTGGGGTTTTTCTGAGATCCACATCTCAAATCAATTTCATTTTTTATTTGGCAAAGCTAGTATTCCTTGATTTATCTTTTTATTATCTCTGTCTTTACTGAAATTTTAAAAGATGCATTCTGCTTCAAAATTATGAACCACAGCATCGGTGATTTAAAAACAGCCTTTGATATTTGGAATGAGTATGATTGTTACAGCTCAGAGATGGAAATTTTGTTCCAGTCCTTCCCTTCCAACATGGAATATGTACTAAATAAAACCCTCATGCTTTTGTGTCCTTTGAGAAAACTTTGCAGAAGCAAAATAAATAAGTGTCATGGCAATAATAAGTCAACAAAGAAAATGAAACATCTGAGAACTGTGCACCATGGCCTTTGAAAATAAGAAAAGTCTTCAAATAGCTTGGGCGTCAGCTGTGTTATTTCTATCAAGAAAAATTCTGTGCTTCTCTTTCACCTTTCTTTTATTAAAAGGAAACTGAAGTGCATATGCACCCAGATAAACATTTTCAAAACTCTTTCTCTTGCTAACTCTGTTTTTTAAGGTTTATTTATTCTCTGTCCCACATGCAACAAAGTGCTTTGAGAGACTTAAGTATGTTCTTAAAGTTAAGTGTGTCTTAAACAGAATTGTGCTCAAAGGAAGTGAAATAAACTTGTGTTCATGCTGTCTTGAATTGGATCTTTGACTATCCATACAGAAGGGTAAAGTAAAAATGTCATTTTTTACAGAGTGCCACATGATTAACAATTGGGAAGAGGGTATGGGTAGCAGAGGGGATCTGTTATAAATTATCTGTATAGAAGAAATAACACATTCCTTTAAAACATTTGCCTCTAAGGCGACTCCAGCTTCTCATTTTCTAAGAATCTAAAAGGGAAAAATCTTACTTGAAAAACAACAGAAGCAGAAAGAAATAGAAGAAAGAAAATAAAGATTTCCTTTTAGATTATTAATATTGGTAGGATAAAAAAAGTACTTGGAGACATGGTTTGAAATGCTATTTCATTACCTTCACTGCTTACTTACTACCTAATCCATGTACTTATTTATCTGGATTTAAAGGAAGCTGACAAACTTGAGGCAATATTAGAATGCAACAACACTCCAATTAGCCCTGACAACGTTAATAACAATGATGTGCCACCTGTACCTGTTCAATATTTCGCCATCTTAGATTAAGTTAATTGAAATTAATCAGCAACACAGCGAGGTAAGCAAAAGCTGAGAGAAATTTTTAAGGGATATGATGGATTCATGCACTCACAGACTTCACCCAAGGAAAAAACACACATCTACATATACATGAAGTGACCCAAGACAATTAAGAGCCAGGAGGACCTTTTCTCCCACTTGTTTTAATGGGATGTAGAGAGAAGCATGGATAAATTTTGCAAGGATTGGATTGATTGCTTCCATGTTGCATCCCAAAGGAGCTGACTATAATATCTTTCTATCTACCTGCATAAAGATAAATATCCAGGAAAGAATAAAACATTTGTCTGTGTCAACACTTAATTAATGTCAACCCCAGAGAGCAAAATAGCCTTCTTTGTTCTCCAGATTTTACTGGGCTGTGCATTTCGAGCAGGATTTTCTCTCCCATCTTTCTCTGTGGCTGACATGTGCTGCTAATGGATGCATTTTGCATGATGTCTCTGTTCCACTGACAAAGATCTTCTCTTGGTTGGAGAAGACCTCTTAGATCATAAATTCCAACCATTAGCACAGCCCTGCCCCACCCACCACTAAACCATGTCCACAAGCACAAAAACCATATGGGCTTTTTTCTGTCAGGGATGGAGATTCCACCACTTCCCTGGGTAGCTTCTTCCTCATTTTGCATGTGGAAGTTCCTAGGCTCAGCTTTACGTCTTGATTAAATTACTTAAGAAGCTGGACCACAACCTTGATAGTTGGAACTGGAGCTTTTCAACCCCTTTTAACCTATTATGTCAAGACACTGATCTTAACCTAAAAATACCAGGCCAAAAAACCCCTAAAGAGTGACTGAAAAAGAGAAATTAGGATTGCAGTGACATTGGCTTTATCCTGATGCCTCTTATTCTTCTGTCTTCATTTCTTTTTTAAAAAAATTGCACATGAACTTTGTCTCAGTCTATTTTAAGCAGCCACGTGTGCCAGCAGCGTGAGTGCTGAGGTCAGCAGAGGAGCCTTTCAAAGCTGACATGGTGAACTCTAATGAGACCAGCAGAAGCAGCTCCACTCTCTCCTGCTGATATACAGCGTGCTCAGCTGAACTCGACACGGATTACCAGGTTGTAATTCATTTAGGTGTTGGTCAAGGGATGATTTCCGACATTTAGAGAAATGAATCTTCAGAAATCTGACAAAGATATTACATAAAGCCAGCAAGGCATGAAGGAATATTAACACGTGTGTGTGTAAGTGGATATAGTTTAATCAGGATACCAAATATCCAGCTGGCCTGGAGCAATAGTACTCTTTAACTTGGTGTGACTTCAGGGAAAGAGTAAAAAAAAAGTCCATATTGATTTTTAATAAACTCTGTGAAAAATGTTCTTGGAGCTCCATGCCCCAGCACGCTTTCCCAGAAATAGATTCAGATGTTGGGGTTTCACTTGTTTGTATCTGAAGGCCAATATGTTCTTGAGCTAAAAATGAAATACTGAGCAGATACTGACTCGAAGTGATGTGTTCCTAAAATCAGGAAAGTTGGATGTTGTCAACATTCAGTAAACACATACAAACAAGAAAAGCAAAAAAAAAAAAAAAAGAAAAAAAGAAAGACACTAATTAGACATAATACCCATTTATGAAGAGGATTGATTGAGCAGATATTATTAACTTCTTACACCCAATTCCCATTTCCAATTTACAGGTACAGGAAGCACTAATCAATGTCACCACATTCCCACTGGGGTACTGAGGTGTTTGCCTTCAACCCCCTCCTCTGCAGACCCATGTTCTGTAGAGATTTTCTTCTTTTCCACTGGGCAACTCCCAGATTTACAGAATTATAGAATGGTTTGGATTGGAAAGGACCTTAAAGATCATCTTGTTTCCACTCCCTGCCATGGGCAGAGACACCTTCCACTAGACCAGGCTGCTCCAAGCCCATCCAGCCTGGCCTTGGACATGCAGGGAGCCCACAACTTCTCTGGGCAACCTGTACCAGTGTCTTATCACCCTCATAAAGAATTTCTTCCTAACATCTAATCTAAATCCTTCTCCAGTTTAAGGCCAGTCCTCCTTGCCCTACCTTCTCCCCATGAAAAGTCCCTGTCCAACCCTGGGTGTTGCAAACCTGTGACTGATGCACATCAGGGAGTCACAAATCAGACCCTGGATCTAAAACACAACAAGAGACCACTGTACAAATAAGCACAGGAGAGAAATGGAAAGAAAACAAACAAAATTAAACCAGGGAAGGATTGTTTTTGTTCCTCTCCTTCCTGCTGGGTTTTCTTCTCATTTCTGTCTTGGTGGGATGACATTGTTTTGGAGACAAGACCTTGGTCCTTTTCCTTCTTCTGAGCAGTGAACTCTGCAGCAACTGTGGGCACAGGACATCAAGAACCAGGTGGTGTGAAATAATCTCCTAATTGTGACATTTTGGGAGAGTTAATATCAGGGGGATAAAACCCAGTGTGTCCCCAATAAAATAATCATGAATGTTATAAAGGCAGATTTTGTAAAAAAACTATATTTTTATGGATACCTAATAGGAAATTGGAAGGTATCGGAAGCGCTGCTGCTTTTTTCTCTTTATGTTCTCGCAAAATTTGCTGATGCAATAATTTCAGACCAAAATACATCACCTATGTGAAAATCACCTGACATTTCATGTTATAATCATCTAAAGGAATTTTCTTCTATGGACTGCTATTAGTTATTTTTAAAGATTAGCTTTCCTCTTTTTCAGGATAAATCTTTTGCATAGGAGGTTCCTATATTTTCTTATCTTCACAGTATAGTTTTCATGTAACTTTTATATAAGTGATATAGTTTTATATAAAAAAGACATTGTACCTTCAAGGAACTTAGAATTTTTATGAACTTCTGTGTTTCTTAAAATCTATTTCTATTGTAATTTAAATTCTTCCCTTCTTTTTTTTTTGTGCCTTGGAAGGTAAGTTAACAGAGGAACGCTGATTAGTCTGAAATTTGTTTATTCCCTGTATCTCATCACTGTTACATTTTCTAGTAAATGTGTATATACAGAAGGGTTGTTTTTCTTTGTGCTTTTTAAAAAAAATTACTTTAGCATTGTTAGTGTTTTGTGTCTCTGTGACTTCCTGTAATTTTATACATATTCCTGCAATAATATGAGAGAAATTTAATTCCATGATCTTTTTTGAAAGAAGATATTTATATAATTTAAAAAAAGCAGCCACCTTTACTTGAAAGAAGAAAACTCTACAATTCCTGACTGATTTTCTCAAAATATTTTTACATCTCTCAAATTCAGCTGTAAATTTATTCTGATATGTTGAATTTTGGACTCTTCTCTAAGGAAAGCAAAGGATCAGAGCTGACAGATTAGATTTGAAAACAAAGATAATATTGTGTAAGCTGGTAGGAAATTAACACAGATTTCTTTTGAATTCGTTGTCAAAAGTGAGACCTGGCAGAAAATCTTTAATGTTCTGGACATTTTTAGAGAAAAAAGAACAATAAGATGTGAGATAAATAAATATAAATATGTCCTAGTATCAGACATGGTTAACTGTTCTGGATAAAAATTATCCATTCTCTTCAGTTCTTGCTCACTCAGAAACATTTTGGACATCTTTGGGTATAGACTGAGCAGTTATTTTAGCTTGCTTACAACAGCAGCAACACACTTTCAACACAGAATCATGGAATCATGCAATGGTTGGGGTTGGAAGGGACTTTAAAGATCATCCATTTCCACTCCCCTTCCATGGGCAGGGACACCATCCTCTAGAAAGTTATACTTGACCATGGTCAGTCGTTCTCTTTTGTACTGGAACTGGTGCTGCAGAAAAGGACTTAGGAAATCCTGGTCAGTGGAAAGTTGAATGTGAGTCAGCAGTGCCCTGGCAGCCAGGAGGGTCAACCCTGTCCTGGGGACACCAGGGACAGCATGGCCAGCTGGGCAAGGGAAGGGATTGTCCTGCTCTGCTCTGCATTGGGGCAGCCTCACCTTGAATATTGTGTGAGTTTTTGGGTGCCTCAGTATAAGAAAGATGTAAAGCTGTTAGAGAGCATCCAAAGGAGGGTAAGGAAGATGCTGAAGGGGAAGCTTCATGAGGAGTGGCTGACACTTGGTCTGTTCTGCCTGGAGGAGACTGAGGGGAGACCTCATTGAAGTCTACACCTTGGGGATGGGCATCTTAGGATAGTGCCTGAGATGACTTTGGGAAGGGGATGTGTGTCAGTCCAAATGGAGGGATTTTGCCATGATTCATGTGTTGATGATTTAACAGCACAACAACCTCCTTTATCTGCTGTGGTTTTCAGCTGCTGTGTGTGGTTTATCAGCTGGAAAATGCCACTGAGTTCCCTCCTCTGCAAGGGAACAGTCTTGCTGTGTGGTCTCCACTCTGCGCCATCCTCTGAGGAGTCCCCCTTAGATTGTTCTTGTGGGAGGTTGGGTGTGCTGATCCTGCTCCATCTAAGGAATAAAAACTGTGTTTTCTGCTATATATTCTTGTCTTTTTATCCCCAGTTATTTTGCCTCATGCTTCATGCCTGAGGGAGCCTCTGGCATCCAGACCAATGCCTTAGACTTTTGTATAAAATATTTGTCTTTCCATTAAATTGACTCCCATGGCTTTTTGGAGACAGGTGGGTGGCAGGGGAGGAAGAGAGAGCGGGGAGGAGGTGAAGTCAGGAGACACACACAGACAGTGAGGAGAACAGGATTATACTGATTTGGCAGCAGAGAGTTAGTGAATTGAACGAAATGGCATTAAGCATGGATTGATTAATGGCAATGACAACAGAGACAAACAGCTTACAGGCTAAATCCTCTCCTCTGTGCATTTCACTGCTCTGTGCTGCATGGAGCAGGGATGTCACTGCTTCTGCCTAGGGGCTCTTTTTTGCCTCATTTTTCAGCTGGAGGGATGAGCAGCTGTGGGCAGAGATGGGGTGGCAGCACTCATTCAGCAGCAGCTGCAGCGGCCACCTCACCACCAGGAGGACTTGGAGGGGCTGGAGCGTGTCCAGAGAAAGGATCTGAAGCAAAGTCTGATGAGGAGCAGCTGAGGGAGCTGGGGGAGCTCAGCCTTGAGGAAAGGAGGCTCAAGGGGGACCTTCTCACTCTCTGCAGGTGACAGGAGAGTGCAGCCAGGTGGGGGTCGGTCTCCTCTCCCCAGTAAGAAGAGACAGAACAAAAGGGCATGACCCTAAGTTGCACCAAGGGAGATTTAGATTGGCTATCAGGAAAAATTTCTTCACTGAGGGGTGGTCAAGCATTGGAACAGGCTGCCCAAGAATGTGGTGGAGTCACCATACCTGGAAGCGTTCAAAAAACGTGTGGATGTGGCACTTGGGGACATGGTTTAGTGGTGAGCATGGTGTTGGATTGACAGTTGGACTTGATGATCTTAAAGGATTTTTCCCAACCTTAGCAGCTATGATTCTGTGATTCTATTCCTTCCTCCACCACAACCACCACCTCATCCAAAGGAGTGGTGGAAGAGGATAAATAAAGTCATACATGGGAAAAATCACATGGGACCTTTCCAGTGTCAACCTACTACAAATACCTTTCTGTTGCACTGTGATTTTGTCATTTTTAAATTTTATTTATGATGCAGCGGCTTGAAAAAAAAACAAAAAAACAAAAAAATTCTCTCCATCAAAGAATGTATGAAAGGGAGGAGGTGCCTCCAGCTTTTCAGCCCAGCTGCAGGGGTAAATGCCTGCATCAGACATATTCATGTCCATGTTTATACTCATAATTGCATTAGATATTTATAAGTAATAATATTATGTAAAATACACTATATAATGTAGAGGATACAAGATATACACGCCTAATGCAGTTGTCAAAATTAATGTCAGTAAATATCAATATATAAAAATTTGCCTTTTTCTTGAAATCCTGCACCCATAATGCATTTCACTGGAGCTTAGTTAGAGTGTGCTGCATTTTTCAATATAAAATGCACTTTTATTAATATTGAATCAGAGACTATTTATCATTAAGTAGTCAGGATAGCTATAACTGTTTATTACATTTGTGGTATTGTGGCTCATAAAAAAGAGTTGACATCAAGTCAGGATAATACTTAGAGATGAGATTATTCATTAGAAGTCAGCAGAATGTTTAAAATCCCTGAGAATGTTAATTCTGGATAAGAACTCTCACCAGGACTCACTTAACTCATTTTGGCTATTGAAAAGTGGGGTGTCTCTTGCAGCTACTTGTCCACACACCTTTGCTAAGAGACACAGAGATTTCCAGAGCAAATTCTGTTGCGTCCTTTCTGTGGTGATAATGTAAAAATTAATTTACAAGTCTACTTTAGATGAGGTATCTCACTTCCAGAATGTGAAATTGAGGTCAGAAAAAAACTACCCACAAATCAGAAAAATAAAGAAACAAACACCAAAACACATAACCCCTCAAGTTTTAAGTTCTATCTAAAGAAATTGTTTAAAGTCATAACCATTTGCTCTTAGTGAAGTAGTTGAATTTATGTATCTGGAGTTCAGTTTTCTCAGCATTTACTCTGTATTTACTCTGAGTCTGCTACAGTTTTCAGAACCACCATTTTCCATGGTCATTTATGGAAACACATGGAGATTTTTCTTAAGAATAAATTTTCTTAAGAGTAAATAATTAAAAAGGAAAAAGAAACTTTAAAATCAGTCTGATCTTATTGCGTCCTGGAGTTCCTGTGTGCTGAGGAAAATTTCTGCTTTGTTTAGGAGTCTTAGACTTTAACTATTTAAAAGTCCAGTCAAACACATCCATGAAAAAAGGACAATAGAGTTAGATGAATGCCAAAGTAAACCAAAAATGCTTTAGTATTGAAAACACTATAAAAATAAAATTATGCTGAAGAGAAAAAAAAAAATTAAATGTATTTCTGAACATTTTAAATATTTTAAATATCTATAAATATTCATTATGCATCCCTCCCCAACACATATTTTAAACTCAAAGTCTCTGCTTTCATTAAGTGAATGCTACTGGAGATAAAAGTATGCTTAAAAGAAGCAGGACAGTTATCATTGGACCAGCTGTGGTGATAAATCACAGCCAGGCAGAGAGATTAGGTTCCAAAAATGGAAATAAATGCACATACACACTGGAGTTCCAACAGAGAAAGAAAAGCAAGGCAGAGAACAGAGGTTTGAAAACCAGTGCTGCACAGCTAAAGAAGAGAAAACAGGATTGCAAAATGATGGACAGATTTTACTTCAGGCTGCTTTGGACTTTGACATTTTTGCAAACAGAGAGGGAGGACAACAGTTTAAATTAATTAGCCCTTTAAATTACAATAGCAGCTCAGGACTCCAGGCTATGCACTGTGAATCCTTTTCTTGTGCCATGGTTTGTTTTTTTTTCTCCTTTCCTGCCAACCACTGTCTCTTGTGTGAAAGTAATTTGCTGGCAGAGCCTTTTGTTCTGTGTTAGAAAACTTCTTAACTCAGAGAGATGAGTTTCTAAGCAATCACTACTTAGTAAACTTTTCACCACTTTTATAATACTGATTAATAGTATGGTATTTGTAAAAAGAAAAAAAAGCCAACAATCACAAAACCCAGACCTCTTGACACAAACTGCAACACAGCTGCTAGACATGGTTGGAAACCATGGAAATTTGTCTTAAAATCATGAGTCCTCCAAACCTTCTTCGTCTCTGTCAAGGTTTCTACTTCCCATGAGCTCCTTTAGCCTTTTTCATGGTGATTCTTGGTTGGTATTTTATCAGGTGCAGGTTATTTGATGTTCACATTATCTAAACCAAACTGTGGCCACAATATGTGTAAAGCAGGTACAGCAAGGCACAGAGTTGCCTAAATAAAGATCATCTCTACATCAAAGAAAAAATAACAGTCACAAAATAAAGTGAGATAGAGAATTTATGGATTTGGTCCACTGGACCTTCCAAAAGAGGCAGCCAACATGCAGAAGTTTGTGTTAAAGGACACAATGAAGGGGGAATTTTGATTGCGGTGATTGCGAGCTGTGCTCAAAGACCAGGAAAGAAAACATCACGCCCAAATTCAAAAAGGGCAAAAAGGAGGACCCAGGGAACAACAGGCTGGTCAGTTCCTGGGAATTTGGTGGAGAAGCTGATCCTGAAAAGCATTTCAGGCAGATTAAGGAAGAGGAAATGATCAGGGGGTGAGTTTGATAAAGCTGTGTGATGAAGTGACTGACCTAGGAGGTGAGGGGAGAACGGAGAACAGATGGGGGGACAGGGGAGGACATTTGCCTGCCTGGGCTTCAGGAGGGCCACTGACATCAGATCCTCCTAATAAAGGTGTTGATACAGGGGCAGAGAAGAGCATTGAAAACTGGCTGAAGGGATATGGAGGGTGGTGGTCAGTGGGACAAAGTCTCATGGGATTGTGGATCCCAGGGTCAGTACTGGACCCTGTCCTGTTTAACAGCTTCATTAATTACATGGATGATGAGAAAGAGTGTCCAGACAGTACATTCAACAAGGACACCAAACTGTGGAGTTCACTGTTCAGTTTCTAGTCATATTTAATAATAATGCCTAGAGAAAGATAAATAAAGTTACATTTCCCTCCATACTCTGGCAGTTTCTTGACACCTGTAACCACAGCATTACTTATTTTGGTGAAATTCAGATTTCCTTTGACCAGATTTCCTTTAAATCTGGGCCTCATTGGTTTGTTGAGAAAGGACTTTCTCTAAGGCAGGACCATGAGCTGGAAAGGCTCTAAGTGACACAGTGCAGATTTATCAGCTCACCTCCACTTCTGAGGATCTCCATAATTTTTGGGATCACTGTGAGAACTGACAAATTTAGGAAGTCCCAGAAAAGCAAATGACTTTGAAGAAAAACCTCAGCTGGAAAAGTACTTTTAAAACTCTCTTGGCACTTGGATTTCAAAGTTACAAATTTTATTAAGACGCAGTGAAATGCTGTCGCAGAGGATTAAAAATAAATAGCAGTTTTCATCAATGCAGCTCTTTGATTCAGAGGTTATGATTCAGATGGACTGATGTTTCTTTTCTAGAACCTAATTACTATTGTTAATGCTAACAATCATAATTAACAACCAATTTTCTCATCTATCTAATAGATTTGTGCTGCATTAGGAAATACTGTGAAAAAATCAATCTAGTTTTTGAAAGCAGAAAAAGGTCACCTGAAACTTAAAAGCACATGTTTAATCAGAGTATTTGGGACTTTTGTCCTGATAAGACATTTTTAAAACACTTGATAGTATTAAGGGCTTATGATAAGCACCTTAAAAGTTGTGGCAAGATGGATTGGATCCTAAATATTGTATTATGCATGTGATAGGTCAATAAGTAAATATATTAAGAAATATAATAAGTAAATGGCACTGTAAGGAAAAGAGATGTTGAGCATCTTGTTAAAGTACAGGCTGCTGGTTTCTGTAAAGGAAAAACCACTAAGCAATATTTTTTCACATAAAAAAATAAATTTCCAACTTCCAAACCAAATATAAGCAATTCCAGGAGGTTCATTTTCTTATGTCAAGAGTGGTTTCAACTCTACAAAGCTAATAATGCTTGAGTTCTGTTTCTATTTTCTTGATATGATAAGAGCTCTCCATTTGCCATACTTTAATATCTTCAGAGATTTGTTCCTGACACGGATAATGGAGTCCTTGAGAATTCCTGTCACGGATAGAAGGGTTAAAAAGTGAAATAAGGTGTCTCTCTACACAGTGCTAGGAAATGAGTGACTCCAATTTCCCTTAATGAGAATTTTCTTTTTATGCCACAAAGTCGACGCCTGTTGCCAGGTGTGACTCTGACATCGTCACCATGGGAGAAAAATGATGGAGCAACTGGTGGGCTCCCAGTGGTCACTGTGGTGCTGGCCATGGGTCATGTGGCCCAGAGGAATGGGATTGACAGTGCTGGTCACAGACTTTGGCCAGCCTTGGTTTACATCCTTTAGCTCTAACACCAATTTTTAACTGGCCAGGCGTCCATGGCTGGGCTGTGCTCCAAGTGTTTGTCTTTGCATGGTGCGACCACAGCTCTGAGCTTGATGATGTTCTGACAGGCCAGTCAATGTCCCTCTGGATGCCATCACTTCCCTCAAGCAAATCCCCTGCTCCAGTTGGTGTTTGCAGGGCTGTAACCTGTTGGATTTGCTCCCAACAAACAGAAATTTGCCGTTCTGTTTTGTTGGTTCCCTGGGGAAACTTGTGAGTGCCTTAAATACCTCTTTTCTCTGAGGGTCATTCATTTTGGGTGACGTGGATCCCCTGCAATGAGACCTGTCACTGAGAGATGAGATTATCCTTTACTAAAAAGAATGTGAAGAAAGTTGTTGTAAAGATTTCATTGCAGAAGGAACAGCAAAACCCAACCAGTCCTGGACTGTTAGCAAAGATGGCAACACAAAAATCTGCTGCCTTTACTGAATTTTCCCATGTCCAAATATATTTCTGTCAGATTTGGGGTATATTTTAATTTATACATCTGTTCTCTCTCAGAAGTACTTGTGCAACTGCAGAAGAAGTTGGCTCCTTCTAATGATCTACAGTTGCACCTTGTGAAAATCTTGAAACATGGATCAAGTGGTCCTGCCAACACAAATATCCTTTGCTGTCAAACATTTTCATCCTCTGGGGAGTGCAACACCTGCACAGCCACTCAGGATAAAAAAAAAGAAAAGCTTTGTAGTGGTGTTGCCTTTTACCTTCAAATTTTCACTTGAATTTCATTTAGCAATTAGTTGAGACAGCCATAAATGTATTATGTATTAATATTTACATTCAGGGCCAAATTCTCAGCTGGTGATTTACACCTGCTGGATGAGTGGCCTTGGGCGTTGCCTCATTAAAAGGCTCTTGTCATCTCTTTCTAGGCTACAGGGTTTGGGCTGTGGTCCTTTGACATGAGCCAGGCTGGCAATGTACCTCCTCCTGGCTTTGTGCTGAGCCAGAGACCCAGGTCAGAAACCAGGAATGTTGGGAAATACTGTAAGAATTGCAAGTGATAGTTGAGAATTCCCAATTTTTTTCAGAATTAACCCTTAGGGCAACCGTATGTAAATTCCTGATACGTGGGTTGTAACCAGTGCAGTACTCAGCTGTCAGACTTGGAGTGCTCTTCAATTTCTTCATGAAAGAAATATTAAAACAGGTGAAAAGAAGGGATTATGAAATATGATAGATCAAAAGCCACTATGATGAAAAAATATTGGTTTATTCTCCCAGAGAATTCCCTATTTTGCTGAAGTTTTATTTATTGATATGCTATACATGATACATATATCTACATACATACACAGAGACTGTAATAATATATAATTCAATATTATAAATAATTTAGTATGTTATAGATATCTTATGGTGTATATATGGTACATATATCACAGAATCACAGAATAATAGAATGGTTTGGATTGGAAGGGATCTGAAAAATCATCTTATTTCAACCCTTCTCGATAGGTAGGGATGTCACCAACTTCATCAGGTTGCTCAGGGACCCGTCCAGCCCGGACTTGAACCCCTCCAAGGTGGAAATGCACCCACAGGGATGGAGCATCCACAACTTCTCTGGACAGCCTGTTCCAATGTCTCACTGCCTTCCTGCTCTTGGACTACAGGGAGCAGATCCACAACTGTTGGCGAAACCGGAGCCAATACCCAAATGAGCACCAGAATCTGGGAGGGGTGGATTATCCATAAGGATCTACACACTGCTGTTTTTCCATCCTGCCCAATCTCTAAATTGGGCAGGATGAGGCAGGCCGGGAGATTGGAGGACAACAGCACAACTCATAAACCTTTAAATTACATGGGAGCAAGGCTGTACATACATAACAAAAACATGCCTTCATTAAGAGATTGGTTGTGGATGGTGGTTATTGTCCCCTCAGTTTCCTTGGAAAGGGGACAGGAGTTGGATTTTAGTGGTTCTTGTGGGTCCATTTCAACTCAGGATATTCTATGATTCTGTGATTCCATGAAAATGCCTGTCTTGAAAGTTTCTTTTGCCATCAGGAAAGACAGGATAGCACTTTGCTATAGTATCATGTAAACATTAAAGACTAAATTTTCAACTAATTAATATTTAGTTAGGTTTTCTTCCATGCCTGAAAGTTCTCTGTGGCAAAGTGGATTTAAGTGATTTCCCACTTAAGCTTTCCCCACCCCAAATCATTTCTTCCTGTCCAGAACCGTATTTTTCAAACATTCCTTGTGTCAATGCAGCCATAAAACAAGTCAATGAAATAAGCTGGCTCTCAAAATCAGAGATTGCTGCATTTTTAGGGAATATGTGGGTGGGTGTTTTGCTTGTTTTTCCTCCCTTGCAGATGTTTATTTAATTCAGTTTGCAACATGGCTCCATGAAGAAATGGGAATTAATCTGCTGCCTGCTGTCTGAAGATACGAGAAATTCTGCCCTGTCAGGGTGGTGAGGAGAAGCTGTGGCTGCCCCATCCCTGGGAGTGTCCAAGGCCAGGTTGGATGGGTTTTGGAGCAGCCTGGGATAGTGGGAGGTGTCCCTGCCCATGGCAGAGTGTTGGGACAAGATGGTTTTTAAGGTCCCTGCCAACCCAAACCATTCTGTGATTCTAGGATTCTCTGCAGAGACATGGGTGGGATTTTTTAAGACGTTCTCATCTCCTTTCTGCTCGTTGCTTCTCCTTTTGAACCACAGTCACAATTTAGCCCCTTCAGCAGGAAGATCTCCCCCAATAACCTCTGCCTTTCAAATTCAGCAGTGATGATCTGTTCCTGTTGGAATCAGGTGCTGCAGGCTACGTGTCTTCGCTAAATTTGTTTTGCTTGATTTCATTATCTCTATCTGATTTCTCACCTCTTGTTACAACAGCAGAAAAGTATTCCTCAGCTCCTATTTAAGCTGTGCTGTGGCGTTACTGACTGCCCAAAAACATCCTGCTGGAAACAGCTACAGATCTGCAGAACTAATAGAGAAAAATCAACATTACACCCAATCTGTTGGTGTTGGAATATAGCAAAAAATACTGAATGACACTATTGGATCTTGGCCTTCAGCATCCTGCTCCTGAAGCTGGCCAGCAGCAGTGGGCTGGGCAGGAATTTAAGGTGAATTTAGTCCTTGGAAAGTGCTGTTTGTCCATACAGCCTCCCAGTCTCTAGTGGCTTGTAGCTCTTAGACTGCCTGTGGAGAGGCCTCCTGTGGATCTTGGTGGATTTATTTTTCATAGACTAGAAGCACAGAAAGCAATCAGAGAATCATTGAAGTTGGAAAAGACCCCCAAGATCATGAAGTCCAACGTTTTTATTAATTTCTCCTTCTTTCTGAGGTTGGTGATTAAAGATGGCAAAAAGGACATTCAACTGTGTATGCAGCAGAAACTTTCATATGATGGAAGGTGACTGAAATAAAATTGAAATTTAAATTTTTTTCTTGGATTTTCCTCTATCTTCACTAATTATTTCCTTGCTTAGGGAGCAGCCAATTCCCTTTCAAAGACAGGGTTCAAAAGCATTGCCCTGACTGTCCTGAGTGTTCAGGCTAACCTAGAGCAGAGGCAGTGGATTTCAGGGGAAAGTGAGAGGAAAGGTTAGACTTTTATGCTCATTAAGCCACCCCCAGACTCCTGGGTCTGACATGAAATCCCATTAAGAGGCACCCTACACACAGCAAACCAGGAAACCAGCACCCCTGCTCCCTCCTGCAGCAGGGTGTCCTTGAGGAAGGTCGTGGCAGTCACTCCTTTAAGGCTCTGATGTTTTGTGCTCCAGCAGCCCAGGAAAGCTGCACCCTCTCTGCTCTCCCCAGCAGTTCCCAGTGGGAAGGAACATTTTGTTGTCCCCATGAATGAACACCAAGGATGGATTCCTGTAAAACAGCAAAGGCTGTCTCGAGTAGAGGAGATCAAACCCAGCTTCTTTGGCTCATGACTGGATACAGACTGATAAGCGTGAATAGTAAGGAGAAATATTGTAATTTGCAATAAATTTCTCCTTCCCTTTACCCTGTAGCTTAGAGATATATTTAAAAAAAATAAATTTTTGTTGTTGTTGTTGTCTTTAATTACACTGATTCCCGAGGGCTGCTGTTTTACTGAAAAATAATCCCACTTTGACAATGGAAGCTTAAGAGACTGGTGGAACAGATTGCAAACCATTTCCATGCCTGGTTTAACTGCTTGACTGCCAGCCTGTGGAACTAATTTTCAGGAGAAGTACTTGTACAACTCTCCCTAGTTTCCCCTTGCTATTGGGCTACAATGACATCAAAGGAAATGTCTTGGTTATTGCTCTGCACAGGCACAGCTGAGACACAGGGAGTGGGTAGGTGACTGCAGAGAAGATGGTTTTGGCATTTCTCAAGGGAAAAAGTATGAAAAGATAGGAATTCAAACAAAATAATAATAAGAAAACAGCAAAACAAAACCTGCTGTCTTAATTATTGCTCCCACTTCCCACTGGCTGAAGGAGGTAGTAGAAGCAAAATGTCAGTTACAAAGAATAAGTTTCATGCAAATCTCCTGAATTTAGGTTTATTACACTGAACTTTGGCCAGGTAAAAGATACCTGGTCTGACAAAAACCAGTTCTCAGCAGCTCACCAGAGGCTGAGAAGGTTTCCACAGGGAAAATGATGTGTTTACTGCTGTCTGCTCCAGAAGTGACTGTCTCTCCCCACTGATATTTGTGGGAGTTTCAGCTGCCCAAACATTTTGCATGAACTGGTTTTGTTCTGCTAAAGCAAAGGGAGCTGGAACTTTCCGAAGGATTCTATGTTGATCTTGTGCAGCTGGTTTGGGAGAGTGAATCTGGCAGCCAGAGCCCAGCCTGTACTTGGAGAAGCACCAAGCTTCATCTTCACAGTTGTGCTGCAGAAATTGTGTCTGACTGTTGATTTCAGAGTGAAAGATGAGAAATAAGTTGACACAGTGGCGAAGCAGTGATTCTGGCTGGGGTGGATGTCAAGAAACAGGTATTTGGTTTATTATCATAAAAGCAGGGCTGATGTCAGGGTTGGTTTAAGAGTATGTAAAACTTTCCATAAACTTTTAATGCTCTGCCTACCACAGAACTTTTTATTTTTAAAAAGTATGTATGGATGTATGGGTGTGGCTTAGATATGGACATAGGCCACACTCCTGAAAACCTTACACACTATTACAACAACCTGATGAGGACAATAATGAAATGGATTCTGTAAAACTATTGTTTTTGAGGAGGAAAATAAAGTTGCTCATGGGCTTATCGTCTTCTGCTCTCACATTCCTACTCTTCAACTCTTCATTTTTTTTCTTTTGTCCTCTTAAGGATAGCAAAGATGAAGTCAGAGGAGGTAAAGAAATCTAACTGCGGTGCTGTGCCAATGAGGCAATGTTAATACAGATTTGGTTAGGTTTTTGAATAAAAGAAACTGTTCTCATGCTATTCCACTTTCCTTAGCACCACAACACCTCTTTGGACCTTTATCAAAGGTAGCAGAATGCTGATCTCTGTGCAGACATCTCTGAAACATGATATAATGGTGTTATTTTTGTCCCTACTAGGGAGAAAAATAAATTTTGAACCCTACTGGTTCTTAAGTCCTTTATCAACTTGTTTCAAACTCTCCAGCATGCAAAGTGTAAACACGTGAAGCAGGAAGAACAATAATTTCTGGTGTAAAATTACTCAGGAACAAGATGAAAATGAACAGAGCACTGCACAAGCATGCAAGCAAAGTGCATGTCGAGGGAAATTTCTGCCTTCTGGTACCAGCCCCAAACAATCCATTCATTAGCTGTAAACACTCTCCAGCTCCAACATCTCTCAATCTGTATTTATTTGTTTTCACTCTTCCTTGTGCTCAGAACAAGGAAAATATAAATGTAGTATGTCCTTTTGCTGGGGTTTTCCCAGTGCAAAAATGTTTTCTGGGTTATTTTCTTTTTTATTTTTTTTTTTACCTAGACACTTGCTTTACCTTCAATAGCCTCCTTAGTATTCACACCTTTTTTCAGGATTATAACGGGCTATTAAAAAGACTGCATCATGGGAAGATGCCACTGACATGACATACCCAACTATCTTTGGCTCATGGATTTAAGCTGAAGGAGGGTAAGTTTGGATCAGATTTCAGGAAGAAATTCTTCACTGTGAGGGTGCTGAGGCCCTGGCACAGGCTGCCCAGAGAAGCTGTGGCTGCCCCATCCCTGGAAGTGTCTAAGGCCAGGCTGGATGGGGCTGTGAGCACCCTGGTTTAGTGGAAGCTATCTCTGCCCATGGCTGGGGGTTGGAATGGGATGGTTTTTAAAGCTCTTTCAAACATAAACCATTCTATGATTCCAATTCATCAACAGTTTCCAGAGATTGAATGGATTTTAAAAGCAGGGCTGATGTCAGGGTTGGCTTAAGTGTGTGGAAAACTTCTCTAGCCTCTTCTATATTCTGTCTACTACAGAAGTTTTTACTAAAAACAAATTTTTTAAATAAAAAACATACATAGCTATATATAAATGTATGTAGGGTATGGTTTAGATATGAACGAGTTTGGTCTGGAGATCTAAATAGGGCTCCTAACTGCTAAAGAAGTGAGATTTTAAAAGGACTGTCTGGATCCTGTAAGTGTGAACAGTGAACTTTCATATATCCTCAGGAAAATGTAGAACTCCACAAGGAATATAAAAGTTTATCAATATGTACATTTTGTTACATCTCTGACTGCAGGATTCAGGTGAGCTGCTGCAATTCTCTTAGTTTGCATACACAAAACTTCAGAAGGCTACTCCCTCAACTTCTTACTTTTAAAACTTGCAAGAAATTATAAATGAAGATGACAATATCTCTTCCTCAAAGGATTATATATTTCTTGTTAAACTTTAACTTCATTTAAAACCCATCCTTGATCCTCTTAAAGTATTTGCGTAAGTGAATGAGGGCTGTAAAACACGACTGAAGCTTTCCTCCTTGGGGAAGCAGCTTGACCAATTTACATAGTTATTAAATATTTTATATTTTACCAGATTGTGTGCACTTCGAAATGTCACATCTTATTTTTGGGCTGAGCACTGCATAACCATAATGACTATTTCCAGTCCCAGAAGAGGGGAAAAAAAATAATCTGCGTCTCCTAATTTGACCACTTCTTAAGGGTTTAAGTTTTTTATTTTTATGTTTTACTCTGTTCTGCAAAATTTAAACTTTTAATGTTAAGAAGTTTTACTAGTTCTGTTCAAATTAATCTCCTATGGAGCTACATGACCAACCTCTCACTTTTCTTCTGGAACGAGATTCAGCTTTCTAAGCATCCAAACTGAACTTCTGAACCTGTTTGATGGTTATTTTAGCTTTAAAGAAAATAAACACAAGGCTGTTGCAAATCAGAAATGCATATGAAGAAGTGCTTTCCTTTATGGTACAAGGATCAATCAAAGCAGACATGATATTTCTGGTGTAATTCCTCCCCTCCCTCACCCTCACAGTTCAGCTGCCAGCATCTGGAGCAGAGATTTTTCCTTTGTTAATGATGTACAAGGTTAGGGGACACATGAGTTATCATTACTGGGGTTTCCTGTGGGCAGTTGGAGTCTGGAGACTGAATGGATCAAGGCTCCAACAGGATGCACAAGATGAGGGCCCATTTTTGCTGCTGGATTCCTGGCTGTTGTGGAACAAACCCCTTTCCACTGCGTGACTCCATCTCTGATGGAACCAGCCTCCACAGGGTGCTTTAAGGTGCAGTTGTTGAGAAGAGAGTTTGAAAAGAACCAGTTTTATTTAGAAGCTAAGGAGAATGTCTGTTACTCTCTTTGCTGGCCACCTCTTAAATGTGTGGCTTCCATGGACGGGACCCTGGATCATAGAATCACAGAATCATAGCATCAGAGTTGTAGAGTCATAGAAACATAGAAGAGTTTGAGTTGGAAGAGACCTTCCTGACCAGGTTGCTCCAAACCCCTGCCACAGGCAAGGAACCTTCCACTGTCCCAGGTTGCTCCAAGCCCCATCCAACCTGGCCTTGGACAATTCTAGGGATGGGGCAGCCACAGCTCCTCTGAGTATCCTCAGCCAGGGCTTCAGGACCCTCAAAGGAAAGAATTTCTTCCTAATATCTAATTGAAATTTACCTATTTTCAGTTTAAAGCCATTCCCCTTTGTCCTTTAAGGCCATGCCCTTTTTTAAAATCCCTCTCCATCTCTCTTGCAGACCTTCAGGCACTGGAAGAGTCTCTAAAGTCTCCCTGGAGCCTTCTCTTCTCCAGACTGAACATCCCCAACTTTCCCAACCTGTTTCCACAGCAGGGGAGCACCAATCCTTGGCTCAACCTTGTGCATCTTCTCTGGACTCACTCCAAGATCCATGTCCTTCTTGGGTTGGGGGTCCCAGAACTGGGTGTGGGGTATTATTTTTTTAGGATACATTCTTTAGGGAAAAGGAAACAAAGACCAAAACTGCAACACACCAATAAACAGATTCATAGATGAAAATATCTGACAAGAGAGCACTTACCACATTGTCCAAGTAATCAATTATTGTAATATTCTATTGCCCTTGTCTACATTTTCAGACAATGTTTTTTTTTTTTGCATTATCCTTTCTGCAGAAGTCAGCATTATTATCATAACTTTTGCCCCCATTTGAATTTTTGCATGGCCCTGTTATGCCATTTCTTTCCTTTTCTTGATAAAATAAAGACACCAAGTCACTCTTCGAAGGAAAAGCCAAGCAAGGGTTAGACCCCATAAGTGTTTCTTCAGCCTGGGTGAGGTAGGGACAAATCTTTTTCAGAGTCATATCTTCCACATTATTCATCCTTTCCTCTTCATAGGTGCTCTGACAGCCTTATCAGTAAGAATTTCTTCTAGGTCACTGCACATTAAGCACGAAAGACAGTCTTTAAGACTCTACCATGCTAAAAATAATCCTGCATTCTAATTGCTGGATAGGAACTATCTGCTGACCAACAATTGCTCCATCTGATCTGAGCCGTGTTGACTCCTTTTTAAAATGCTAAATATCCTATAGGAGTTAGATAAGGATGTGAAAAAATCCCTGTGGGCTGATATCAGTGTCCATTCAGCCCAGGACTGTGTCTTTAACAGAGGCAGATGTTATTTCAACATGCATTGGAGGTTAAGCTCTATTATTTTTTTTGCATTATAACCTCACATTAAGTTGATAGTATTTCTTTTCCATAGATTTATAACCTTGTTATTGCTCGTCTTTAAGGACAGATGCTGCATGACTTCAGAGCTGACATGCATCTTTTAATGCCAGACTTAGTTGGGTGTGGACACACACCCACAGCTTCTTCCAGCAATGAAGGTAAATTATATCCTAACTGGACACAACTGAGCACTCTCACATCAGAGCAAGTAAAAGGAAAGGGTATTTCAGCTGTTCCTTTCCATCACCCCTTGATTTCCTTCAAGCTGATACAATGTGTTGATCTCAGGAGACGGCAAAGGACAGGATGAAAATTTATATCCCTTTTGAGGGCATGAAATAATGAAGCAATTTTTGTAATGAGGAGCCATGCAGGTACTTTAAGGGCCTTGTGAGTAGTTAGGAATGTTGTTTTCTAAATGCCACCTCTGTTTCCAAGTAAATATTGAGAGAAGCACTGCCAGAAGGGGATATTGGCAAAGATCACCCCCTGGGCAGCACCTGTGTGGAAAGGCTTAGAGGAAAACTGCTGCCTTCGTGTTTGGAGGAGAGACCACTGCTGTTACAAGGTTAAATTACCTAGTAATTGTGCTCTGCACCCTCTAAATACATCAAAAAGTTCTACTGTGGAGATTTATTGTTTCGCGGTTTTTGTTTTGGTTTGGGTTTTTGTTTGGTTTTTTTGTTTCAGTATTTGGTTTGTGTGCTTTTTTTTGTTGGTTTTTCCTTTTTTTGTCTGTGGCAGCTGCAAAAGCATCTCTCTTTTCCAACAAATCTGTCCTTTGCTGACACCATGCTTAGTAATCCTTTCCTTATAATCAAAGGATCATCAAATTTTGGAATGGTTTGGGTTGGAAGGAGTCTTAGAGTCCATCTAGTTCCAACCCTACACCACGGGCAGGGATGACCAGGTTGCTGAGGGCCTCATTTGACCCAATCCTTCATTGCTGTACTGCTGAAAAAATCATGGGCTGGATGTGGATAAATGGAATTTATGAATTTCTGGCCTCCCCTCTCTGACAGAGGGAACAGCTCAGCCTGTGAGCTCAGGACAGGCGCCACAGCACTGCTGGAGTTAATGGAAATTCCCCTGGTGCTGTCTGAGAGTTTTTCCCTTTGCATTTAATGCCAATAAAGGAGGTGTAAAGATGGATTTTCTTTAATTGGAGCAGGCAGAAAGCACAGTGTCTCTCAGTGAGCTGTGGACAACACTGACCTTGTCACTGAGTTGTGATCCTCTCTTGTGTTGCTATTGGCACTCAACACTGAGAAAAAGGTGGGAATTTGGCTCTGATGCATTTTTTTTATGGTTCCCATACAGGATTCTCTGTGCCTCTTACTCAGAAGATCCTCAAAAGTTCTGGACCTAACAGCCTTTGTGTGGGAATCTTTACTGATCTGCCTGAAAATCAACATTTATTGAGCCACATTTGGATATTTGAAACATCTCTGCAAGGCCAGCAGGTGGAACAGGGGATGCAAGCAAGAAAAATCCTTCTGGAACACCAGTAGGAAGAGAATCTGGAAAGCTGGAGAGTAGATGGGTAGACAATATATAAAGCATAGAATTATTGAGATTGGAAAAGATCTCCAAGGTCATGGAGTCCAACCATTAACCCAACAACATCAGGTCAGCCACTAAATTATTTCCTAAGGCACCTGACTTCCACGATTTTTAACATTCCCAGGTTGGTGATTCCATCTCTTGCCTGAACAGCCCATTCCAATGCCCAACCACCCTTCCAGTGAAGAAATTTTTCCTAATATCCATCCAAAACCTTCCCTGGTTCAAATGGAGTCTGTTTCCTCTAATCCTATCTCATGTTACCTGGGAGAAAAGACTGACTTCCCGCCTGTCTATAACCTCCTTCCAGGTAATTGTAGTAATAGGAGTTGTAGACATACCCAGAAGGGATGAAAATCAGTACAGGAGAATATTGTACCATTTTAAACCTGTGATGGGATTAATTTCAAAATGAGGGTTTTAGAAGTTTATTATTTCCACCAGCTGCTTCTTTAAAATATCTAAAAGATCTTGTGGACTTGACCCAGAGCTTACTCTTAGTACCCAAAACTCAGCACCATCGTGTGGCTGATGGACCCAAAGTGCTGCCTTTACTGGAAATAACATAAAACTCTGCCAGCTCAGGAATGACAAAGTGATCAGAGCAAGTACTAAAGGTTGTTGCTGAGATTCATGGCTCCCTCTTCATTTACAGCAGCAGAAACTTAACTCAGGTTTTAAACTTTACACAGCTGGCATTGAAACTGTTCTGACTAGCAGTGACCACTGGCTTTAAAAGCAGAAAAAAGGCCACAGAGGTACAATATATCAATACTAAATTAAATTATAATTCTGAGTTAAGAGAGCATTTATACACTTTTGTGACAGCAACCATGCTGAAATGCCTAAAAGTGTGCAGCTACTGACGAAAGAGCTGAATTAAGGCCTACTAAATTAATCTAAAAACTGTAAAAGCATGATCAGCATTAGTTAGGTAAACCATCTTCTCTACTTTCAGAAGCTTTATTTGACTTGGATTTCTCTTGTAGACAGCAGATACCTCAGATTCCTGTCCTGACTGAGAGATTTAATTAAACTTTGCCATGTTTTCCAGCAGAACAATGACACATTTCCACCCAATGGTGGAAGATACAAACTCCCTTGAGGTTCCCCAGGTATTTCTGGATAAATAACACAAGGAGACCTTGTATTTCCTCTGGCCCTGGAGTGCACATGAATCAAATGGCAGTAAATGACTTGATATTCTCATCCAAGAGAAAGGGAGTCAAGGCTTTGATAAAGAGATCGTTGTCTTCTGTACGAGGCTGCTTCAAACAGTGCCACCATGAAATCAGAGGATATAAACTGCATGAGCTATTTATCCAACCTCATCACTGCCTTGATGAGCAAAAGAAACCTGTGAATATTACAGGGGAAAATGTTCTTGCCTTAATAGCAGCTATCAGGTTATATGGTGCTGTCTTGAGGTGCTCCAGGCTAAGTCAGATTTCCTTCACAAGCAAATCCTCACCAGATAAACCTTTTTGCCTGCTTCATTTTCCCTTTCTTTCAGGCAATGGAGTAGAGATCAACAAAATGAGATTGGGAACTTGATCCTGTTACAGCTAGATTTGGGACAATTGTTTTTTCTAGGACTCTCTTTAAAGTAATCACAATATTCTTGAAAAATACAGTACCCTGGTGGCTGTTCTGACCTGGAATATTTTAAGGTACCAGTGTAAATTATTCCTGTGTATCTGTGTCTTTTTTTTATCTAGGCTAATTCCAAAATTTGCATCTCAGTTTCATTTCAAGGGGTGCCTTTTGTGCCTGGAAAGGCCATGATGTGGAGGTGTCAATGCTCAGAAGATGTGCATGCAGGGCTTTGATGTGGATTTTCAGAAAACTGGCCCCAGATATTCTCAAAGTGATTAATCTGTCAGCTCTTCTCAGTTTATTTTGTAAATGTTCTGTGACACACTTGATTAAATCTGATGATAAAACGTCTCCCACTGGGATGTCTGACATGCTTGAAGTTAACCCCACATTGGAGGATTTCTTCAGCTCATAGACCTGTTACAAATTTATGGTGCTGAGAGTTTGTCTGTGATAGGTGCAGGAACTCAGTATTTCTTTTCACGTGGCTCTTGGCATTTAGAGGTGCACAAAAAACACCCCTAAAAATTAAACAGAAACCAGCAAAACACCCCCACACTAACATCACCAGGCCATGTATTTTAATCCTCAGTTTAGTCTGGGATTGTTTCTGCCAGAACATCCCCTGGTGCTGTGTCCAGATCCTTTTTAAATGCTTTAAGTGGTGATGTGTTCGCTTCTCCCATGGGACCATCATCATTCAGGCTGATATATCAGCCTAATAGTGCCTAATGCCTGTCAGCATAAGCCTTGCTCTCAGTTTCTCAGCCTTATCTCTGCTTGAAAAAAAAAAAAAAAAAAAAAAGTATTTATCCTTTTGCCTGGCTAGTGGTTGACAGAAAGTTAATTAGAGCAAGGAAAAAAAAATTTTCCCCAGAAAGTTCAACCAGAAGTGGTTTTGACTGAGGAGTCAATCTAAAGAGTACTTTCAACACTCTCCACACAGGCAGAAGTGCTGAAGTTTCTGATACACATATTTTTGAAGGAAAGCTTTCCTTTCAATATTAAAATGTGCATGAAATTGCACGTAGCATCTTGAGTCCCCCGGGAAAGCAGGACTCTGCAGAGTCAGTCTTCACAGAGCAGCTTGGCTAAGGCTCAGGGTATTTCATCTGCCTCTTCCAGCTGCTGAATTGCATTTTTAAACTCTACCTTCAACTCTCATCAGCTGGGTTGTGAGCTTCGTGCTGACTCTGCAAGTAGGTGGATGAGGAACTCAGCATGACCTGGCTGTGAGCACTTGCAGCCCAGAAAGCCAAATGTGTCCTGGGCTGCACCCAAAGCAGGGTGGGCAGCAGGTGAGGGGGGGATTCTGCCCCTCTGCTCTGCTCTGGTAAAACCCCTTCCAGCTTTGGGGCCCCCAACACAGGAAGGATGTGGAATTGTTTGAGCAGGTCCAGAGAAGGGCCACAAAGATTCTCAGAGGGATGGAGCACCTCTCTGGAGACTGAGACAGCTGGAGCTGCTCAACCTTTCATTAGCTGGTCATGCACAGAGGATGGATCCATTTTCATAAAATTATCTGAACTATTCGTAGACTTAGAGCTTGCTCATGTCACTCACAGTATATCTGGAGTTATATTGCGAGAATTAGTAAAGATAAGGGGGCTTCTGGAAAGCTGTAAAAGAGCACCTCAGAAACAGGCTAGAACAGACAACTTAGAATTAAGCCGCAGCCATAATGTTTGAAAGTAGAAGAGTTACATTAAGTATAGCAAGCAAGGACATGAAACCATAGATTGAGTCTTAGGCTTGGCTAAGATAGACCTTAAGACAGCAGAAAAATATGCCTAGCAATATTTTAGAAGGTTTTAAACTTCATGAAGCATTGTGTATTGTAACTAGAAAGGATACAAGCAAGCATTGTATGAAGCAGGTACATGTGCTTTTAGTGACTGGCTAGAACAACTGTCTGTAAGTTTTGGCTTTATACTATTGGCTGAAAAGTTTTTAAAATCCTCTGTGACAAAATCTCTGGCCGCTGGTGGTGAGACGTGAGCTGTTGTCATCTTTCCATTGTCTCCACCATGGAATGAGACTGATCCTGCAATAAAGAGCTCAAGATCTCCCACCAATCCTGTCCAGTTCGTGCCACAGATATTCCAACACATATCCCAACAAGGATACAGTAGCAAGGTAATGTTCTTTTTGTCCATTTTAAAAGGTCTCACACTGTTATGTCCCAGATAGGGTTTTGTACTAGATACTCTCACCACGGGTGTTTTCACAGAGCAGAACAGAGAGTACCTCCCTCTTAGGCACTACAACAACGCTGGTAGAACAACACCTTCACTTTTGGGGGCCATGTAGACACTCACTGGAGCTATTCTAGAACTGTCTGGACACAATTCTGTGCCCTCTGCTCTGGGATGACCCTGCTTGAGCGGAGAGGTGGGACCAGACAGCCCCACTGTGGTCCATTGCAAATTGGACCATTTTGTGATTCTGCGAATCTGCTGTTGGGAATAGTTCTGCCAAATTGAAACAATGCAGTGTAATAGGTGGAAAATGGGCAAGTTTCCCATCAATTAGGAGAGTGTAAGAAGTCCTCATCACACAGAGATGCCACTCCAAGGTACATTCAGAGGTGGTGTGCAGCAGTCCTAGGTTACCTCTCACCCAACAGCTTCCAGGTGCCTCCATTATCTGCACCAAGGGGAAATGAGCTGCATCCCCTCCACTTTCTCCTAAGGAAGCCTGGATCACCTGTGGGAATATAAGATATTGCTGATAAAGAGACGAAAATGACTTACAAAAATAAAAAAAATCTGACAGAGGCATCAGAATGACAGATAAAGACCTTCTCCTTGAAGTGGTCTAATGAAACCTCCATGCCTGATGTCACCTGAGGAAATGCCACTGATACCTGCTCTGATTTTAGAGGCAGGGATTATTACCTTACAGCATCACTGTCACTCTACCCCGGTCAGGACTCAGTTGAGACCAAAAAGGACTGTTGGGGATCTTTTCTCCCCATTCTGAGATTTAAAGACTTCTTTTTAGCTCTTTGTCACTTTCCCAGACAGAAGGAATATTAAAGTAATTATAACATAAAGCTCTGAGCAAAATATTTAGGTCAGTTCCTGATAAGCACCTGACAATAGGTTGTTCCCTAATGGATGGTGTTTGAAGCAGGATTTCAGTAGGTTTTGTGAGTTTAAAAGAAGATACTGGAAAAATTTAGTACTGTGGGTTATTTTCTGTTCTGGTTTGGGTGGAAAATGTGGATTGGTGAGTGGATGAATAACCCAGATCCAACTGATGGCTTTCACTGGTGACCCAGAGAGAGCCAGGGCACCAAAACTGATATTTAGAAGTTCATGATGAAAAAGAAGGACAAAAGAAAATGCCCTTTTCCATGTGTCCTGGCTGGAGTGGAATCTTCAGAAAAGTTTATTAAAGAAGCCCTGACGGTGAGTAATGAGAACTAGAGAGGATTCCCTGGCTTTCTAAACTCCTTCCCAGAGAGAGGAGCTTGGGGGCAGCTGGATCTTATCTTGGCCTCAGACTGTCAATGTTTTAAGTTTTGAAACTTTGTCCCACGGTTTTTAATGATGGTAGATCAGATAAATTTTTACAAAAATGAATTATCATGATAAACGGTTATACAAAAAGATGTCAATCAGAATTATTTACAACACAGTATGAAAGCTAAAACTACTAGCATAGAAAAACCCCAAAACTACTAGTATATAAAAATAAAATATTATATTAAAGCAACTATATTCAAGCTAGCAAAAGAAAAAATTAGGTGAAGACTGATTTAACTCACCGTATCAACACTTGTGGGCAGGTCTCTTTCCTTTCACTTTGAGAAGTATCCTTGGGTAGGTGCCCCCAGAATCCATGAGAAGTATCTCCACACACTCCAATCCAAGGAGGAATATGTTAGAGGAACCTAACAGGATGAAAGAGGACCAGACTTCAGTAGTCTAAAGGGGTTGTCTGCCAGTCATGCACCTCAGGTTAGCAGTTTGTCTGCCAAATCTTTGCCTTTTTATCAGGATGTTCAGTCAGGGTCAGTTGCCAGAATTTTAGCATGATCAACACCAAGCCCAGCTCATGGTCGCCTTTCTCAATCCACGCTGACAGATCTGTGAACAGGACATTGCCTGGGCTGCTTGGCCACATCCCAGAGCATCCAGGGGAAGCATCCTGACACACCTGGGCAAGGCCAGGAGCTGGACTCAGTGGTCCCTGTGAGTCCCTTCCAGCTCAGGATATTCTGGGTTTCTGCAGCTCTCTGCAGATGACTGTCCCATTTTGGCACATGTTTATTTGTCTCTTGGTCCCCATGCAGACAGACAGAGCTTGATGAAAAGGTTTTGTTCAAGCTTTTTTTCTTACGTTGAAAAAGCACTTTTGTTGAAACACTGCAATTTTGAACTGTAAAAACAGATCAAATCCCAACACTATTTATTTTTATAAGGGTTGGTTTAATTTTGCTAAATGATTTTTATCATTCTAATTTTGTCTCAAAATTATGTTTGACATAATTTCTTTTTCTGGATTAGCTGAAATATTCAACTTTGCAAATTGATATGTTTGAAGGTTGAAAGAGTTTGGATGGGCAATTTAGACCATGTGGTAAATTTTGAAATTTTTGTTGGCAAATGAAAACTGCTTTCTGAGAAGATGAAATTTCCCAGAGGACAAAAATTTTATTTTCCAGACATCTCTGGAGGAAATCTCATGTGAAAATGACATCTTTTCCTGCACTGTAATAAAAAATGGTCTCAACTGAGTGCTATTTATGACCAAGCCTACAAATTATGATTCTTTGAAAAGCATAGATAACATCAAACAAAAATGGTCTCTTATTTCGTTAAAAGTGAACAACTTACCTCCAAATGTTTTGTGCTTTTTTTAGTAGTTCTTTTTCTAAAGAAAATTCCATCTCTGATGTGAACTGAATTATCATTCCCCTGTATTTGGTTTTACTGTATGAGCTGATCATCGAATTGTAGAATGGTTTGGGTTGGAAGGGACCTTCAAGATCATCTAGTTCCAATTTCCCTGGAATGGGCAGGGACATCTTCCACTGTCTCAGGTTTCTCCAAGCCCTGTCCAACCTGGCCTTGGACAGTTCCAGGGATGGGGCAGCCACAGCTTCCCTGGGTGACCTGTGCCAGGGCCACATCATCTTCACAGAGAAGAATTTCATTCTAATACACAATCTAAACCTTTTCTCTGTTAGTATGAAGCCATTCCCGCTTGTTCTGTCACTCCAGGACCTTGTAAATAGTCTCTCTCCATCTTTCCTGCTGGCTCCTTCAGGTACTGGAATATGGAACTTAGGTGTCCCCAAAGCTTCTCTTCTCCAGGCTGAACAATCCCAATTTTCTCGCCCTTTCCCCGTAGCAGAGCTGCTCCTTCCCTCTGATCAATTTAGTGGCTTCCTCTGGCCTTGCTCCTACAGGTTCCTGTCCTTCCTGTGCTGGGCACCCCAGAGCTGGATGATGAAAGCTTTTTCCCCTTCTAGCAACAACCTGTGACTTGCACCAAAGTTAAACTAAGAGAAGTTAGAAAGAACAACAAGAAACTCTGTATCTTCCTTTCCCCAAGCTTCAATTGCTTTTTTTCACTTTTTTAGATCCTTTCAGGGTGAAATGCTTGTGGAGAACATTTTTTTACCTTTACTGGTACAACCTCACCATTTAAAGCTTCACTTCAGAAGGTGCCTAAGCACCAGCTGAAGTCCCAGTAGTGTGCTCAGAGTGGGGCTCAGAGAAGTTCTCTCCAAATGCTGCTCCAAAGAGAGGGAGTGTTCATTACAAGCTCTGAACTAAATACAAAGTCAAGAAGAGGTAATAATAAGAAAATAAATGCAGAGACAATGTTTGTAGAGGAACAAATGATGACTAAACTGCCCATGAATAAATTTAGGCTGGCAATTAAAAGAACATTGCTAATCATTAACACGCTCATGTTCCGGAAACTGATTTTTGGTGGGAACGATGAGGTAAAAAGGAGGCAAAATGGGGCTTCATGAGGCTTGATAAATATCTACATGGAGTAGGGTGATACAGGCTTGCACTAAGAGAATTAGATTTTGTTAGCCTTAGGGTCTCAGGAAACTGCCAGAATCTTCACACTAAAGCAACTCTTGAAGCAAATCAAGGTGGGACAATGTGATACCTCAATACTGAATGTGCATCAGGTGAAACAAATTTCAGTGGGGCTCTAAGTGGTGACAAGTGACACAAGTTTACAGCAGCTGAGGATTCAATTCTACAGCTCTAGAGTTTACAGATCAACTCCAATGCACAGTAACAAGTGTATTAAAGAAGAAATATGTGGAAGATATTTTGAATCTTTATTGATCTGCAATGTTTCTAAATTCAGTGGCCGGTAGAAATAGCTCCCTACTGACAAATACAAAAGAAATCAAAGGTGGTTCCTTGCTCAACTTCACTTCCTTAGCTCTATATGAGAAACCTTTGAATCCCATAATTTACCTCCCAGGCTGGCTGTCTCTGATGTCAATGATTTTTTTGGTCAATGAATTCTTTCCCCAGGTATGGGACAGTAAGAGAGAGAAAAGTGTAATTTGTCATATGGCTCTAGGAATTGAACAAGGATTTTCAAAGCATAAAGATAAAACACTGGGGTTTGAGGTTTGCCTAATGACCTGTCAAAAATCAGCCCACTTCTGTTTCCTCATGCAGGAGAAATAATATAAGGATGGTTGCATGATTTCCATTAACAGCAGAGTTTACAAAGCTACAAAAGAATGGGCAGATTGAGTAAAATCTGTACAGCTTGTTGCTTTGTCTCTGACAGTATCAGAGGAGCACCAGCTCTAAGCTGTTTCCTCTCAGTGAATAATATCCATTTCCACTCAGGAAATGTTGGAACAAGTCCAGAAGAGGCCGTGAGGATGCTCAGAGGGCTGGAGCACCTCTGGTGTGGAGACTGGATGGGAGATTTGTGGGTATTCAACCTGGTGAGCATCTTCCAGCACCTAGAGAGGCTCCAAGGAAGCTGGAGAGGGGACTTTTCAGAAGGGTGTAGAATGACAGGAGAGGGAGGAAATGGCTTCACACTGAGAGACAGGAAGTTTAGATTGGATATTAGGAAGAAATTCTTTACTCTCAGGGTGGTGAGGCCCTGGCACAGGTTACCCAGAGAGGCTGTGGCTGCCCCATCCCTGGAAGTGTCCAAGGCCAGGCTGGATGTGGCTCTGAGCAGCCTGGGATAGGGGAAGATGTCCCTGCCTGTGGCAGGGGATTAGAACTGGATGGTTTTGAAGATCCCTTCCAACCTAAACCATTCCATGGTTTTCTGACTTGCTGTATGGAGTGTGAATTCTATTATGCTTCAAAACGGATTCCATAAATCTTTTGCAGTGACATCCCTATGTCAAGTCAATCCTTTGAAGAATGAGATATGTGTGTTAAGAGGGCAGCGTCTGATTAAATTAACACAGTACCCCAGTCCCAAACTCAGTCTTTGACCTGAATTTCTCAGTGTGAATCTCCCAACAAAATTTTTTCCATTCTTTCACCATCAGAGAGTTTGTAAAGATTCATTTTTGTTATCCTTCAGAGAGTCATAGAATCATTAAGGTTGAAAAAGACCTGCAAGATCATCGGGTCCAACTTTCAAAGTTTTATGTGTAACATTCCTGGGGTCCAGGTGTCTTAGTGGTGCTGTTTTACATTCTTTACTTTTTCACACCCCATGTAGTCAAATGTCTGGTAAAAAGGAGTATGGAGAGATTTTAGGAGCATCTGATCGCACTGCAATCAAAGTGACTTGAGATCCATTATAAAATCTACCATGGAGGGTCCTGCCCCAAGTTACTTAATGAGCCTGAGGAAAAATCCTGCAGCAGGCCAGGGCTGTGTCCTCATTTCTGCAGGCTCTTTTTCTCCCTTAAAAAAATAATTTTGTTCAGGATTAAAACTAAATCCCAGGGTTCTGTGGAATAAAGCTATCAGGATCACAAAATGAACACAACCTTTACTTAAAATCAAAACCATAGCGGGTTTCCCCAGAATGGAATTATTTTACAGACAAACACAGTACCAGATAAAACCTACAGAACCCTGTAGCCTCCCTAGCTTAATTTATATATAATTCCTCTGCTGATTAGTAGAGTTAATAAAAAAAAAGTCTCCCTTTAATGCAGTGAGACTTGCATACTTGAATATACCTATCTCCAGGATAAAGTTTTAATTACCTTGAGAAAAAGCTGGAAGAAAGATGAAACTCAGGCACCCGTTACAGCTGGGAAGAAGGAAAAGAGGGCCAGCATGTAGTAATTAAATCTTTATCACCCAGAAAGGAGCCTGCAGCCTGCGGTGTCTTCCTGGTGAATATCACCATGTTTATTTTTAAAGCTGCTCCCTGCCAGCATGTCCCAAAGTCATTCCATATACACAGCTGGCTGGGAAGAGGCAGGCTGGAGCTGGGAAAAGCAAGATCTAAAAGGAGAAAGACAGAGGCTAGCAAAAAAATCAGCAGAAAAAGGGCTGGGATGGAAACCATTCCAAGTCCAGCAATAGATTGCCTACATTTACAAATCCCTTTGAAAAAGACAGATCTTGGTGTCCCTCTTTCCTGCAAGTGCTGTTTACTTAATCAATGCTTTTCAGTTCTTCTGGAAATCTTGCTTTTCCAGATAAGGTGATAAAAATATGGATTTGAGGACTGAACCCTCCAAGAGGAGAAGCAACATGACCACAGCTGGTGGACTCTGTAAATGGTGGAAAACTGCTTGGAGACCTTTAGCCACAAGTGTGAGGGATGGCAGTGGCAGCTCAGTTCTGCCTTCCCCAACCCATGCACATCACTCCCAAAAATCCACAGGATTTCAGTCTGTTGGTGGCCATGGGCCATCCCAGTGTCTCTGGGTTCATTTGTAAAGAAAAGCTAACTGTGGCAAATTATTGTCTTGATGTATGTGAACAGGCATCACATTTATTTATTCATTCATTTATGCACGTGTGTCCATCCATCCTCAGATGTGTGAAGTTATGGCTGTGTGTACATTGGTGTGCAAAGCTATTTATTAATTTAAAATCACTGCTGGAGAAGTCAATGAGCTGCAACAATTAACCAAATGCCTTAGGGCAAAGGGAGGCATTATTCCCTTCTGCCTATATTTAGATTTTCTAATGGAATCAAAACATAACAAAGAGGGATTTCAGATGCATAAAACTCTGATGCTGTCCATATTCCATGTGACAGATTGAACCAGAAACCTCCAGAAATCCCTCACAGCTCAAGCTCTTTGAATCTCTTTTTGATCAAAGAAATCTGTAACAATCACAAGAGGGACCATCATGAGACTGCAGGGGCTGGAGGGACTGCAGAATAACTCAGGGTTCTGGGAGAAAGACGCGCTCATAGCCTGAGCATCAGGATATCAGCCCAGAAATCAACCCCTCATTTCTTTCCTTCTGACCCCTCCCCATTCTCTGTCCCTGAAGAACATCCTTCATGGTGCTTTCCACAGAGAGGGAAAGTCCGAAGGCTTTATTTAGATTCAAGCTGCACATGGCACCACAAATGTCTGATAAAACTTTGTCTGATAAAACTCGTCTGATAAAACTCTTCAGTGAGCTCTTTCCCCACTCTAGTCTAGTCTAATCTTTTAGCTCACAGCTCCACCACAAGATGCCTGTGTTGGGTTTTGGTGGGATTTGGACAACCATTTGTTTGTCTTCCTAATAGAGTGGTAAAATAGATTATTTTTAAAACATGTTTTAAAAAACAATGGGCGATTTACAACCCAGAGGGTTTTGCTGCAATCCTGAGTGTACCTGTCAAGAGCTGAATGTGTTTTTGAGTGTAGCTATGTTTCTTCATTCTTTACTTTCTCTGTGTGTGTTCTGCTGGGATTAGTCATGGATTCACAAAATGAGTTTTCTCAGGAAAAATTCTTTCTGTGTCTTATTCTTTTGATACAACTTCAACATCTTTTTCAGTACAAATTTTTCTCCTCCTCTCTGCACATTCGTGTGTCTGTGCTGTGGGTGTGTATAAATATGTACATATATTCTGGTTGGTAGAAAAATTAATTTTCTTTAACAGTCATATCTCTGGGAAGCAGACTCACAGGAAAGCTCTTAAATACTAAATTAAAAGACTTTAACTGCTTGGCTTTTCTGGTCAACTTCTCCTTAATTCTTTTCTCTCTCCCTCTTGTTCTCTCTCTCATTCTTACCCCTGTGCCGAGTTTTTTGCTTAATTAAGGGGAAAGGAAGTACTGACATCAAGTCAAGGACATAATCTCTTTCCAAACAGGCGAAGTCAGAGTTTAATCCTCCTGGTGTAGTCCCATCCAGGAAAAGGAAAATTCCCTCCTCAAATATGAAGCTGAGGTAGGTCCTGATTAGCACCTGTTGCAGATTGAAAATCTTTCATGCTGTTTCTATGTTTTACTTTAGGTGTTAAATCTCTTTGTCTGTGGTGGAAATCTCTGGAGGCTGAGGATTGCCACAGCCAGAAGTTTTGGCTGAACTGTCTGCAGGACCTTGGGAGCAGAGGGCACATTTCTGACTCAGGAGATAATTTCCCCTAAGTAAACTGATAAAGTGCTCTATGATTCAATCATCCAGAGAGGGCAAGGCCATAATCCTGTGTAGTTTCCTGTCTTCAGGGTGGGAGACAACTTTCATGACCATTTACTCACACTGTGTTACAGCGTAACCTTTTTTTTATTTTAACACCCCGTGTTTTGATTCATATTCAAATTTTCTCCATTCTGACTATAACTCACCTCAGCTAAGTTATCTACAATAATTTAAAGGATATTCATATATTCATGTTGTTAGAGACTCCTTTTTGGAAGGGATGGTTTGCTTATGGAGTTTTGCTCTCCACTGATGGCAGAGTAGATCTCCAAACCTACTTTAGATGTAGATCTTTTAATTGTTTACCATTAGGCATGGTGCTGCCACTCTATGAGAGAAAAAATTACGCAGGTGAGGAGCAGAACCCCCAGCTTGAATCCCATGGAGGCAATCTGAAAAGACACGGGGAGATCTCCTCTCATCCTGTTCAACGTGAAGAGGATTCAGTTCCTGTGACAGGAATCTAAGATAATATCATGATGCACCTTATGTTTATAGGAAAACATTTTTCTCTGAAATTTCATGGCCATTTTGCATTTGTGAATCGTTCATTATAAAATTTTATCCTAGAGAAAATTTTTGATAGAAGCTGCCAACTCTGCTTCTAAATTCCTTGCTGCAAACTGTGGCAACCTTAAGGTGCCTATATACAACAAATGACAGATGACTGCAGTTGTTGTTTTGTGAAATGCAGCACATTATTCCTGGTTCTTCCTATAGAAATCACCTTTATTAGGCATATTGAGGGCTTCATCCGGGTGCACACTGGGAGCAGGTTTTGGAGTGTGGATTGGACTCAGGTGTGCAGTGGGGAGGCTGAATGACAGGGAGTCTACAGAAAACACTTGCTTGCACTAAAATGCAGCTATTTCCTGCCTGCAGTGTGGCAGCTGAGATCATGAAGCGATTGTTTCCAGGCAGAGAAGTGTGGAACAGTGTCTCCAAATGAAATTATAGCTTGAGGAAAAGATTTCTTTGAGGCAGGACGGAATGTAATTACCCAAGTTGGACTTCTGCCAGGACAATGATGTTTAAAACACTTCCAGCTCTTGTGGAAAGTGCCACAGGACCTTTTAATGACTGCAAAGGAATGGGCTTCAGAATTTATTTTTTAATTTTTTTTTTTGTTTGAGTATCTCATCCAAAAGGCAGGATAATAAAATGAGAAAGAAAAAACTATCAAAGAAAGAGCTAATCTTTGCAAAGTGTTGGAATATGTAAATCCCACTTTGAAATGGTAATTTATTAACTTCTTTTTAAGATAAAAATGCAATTAGTTCATTCTTTCATTTCCCTCATCCCCAAAAAATGCACATATATTGCTATCACGTCTTTTGCTCCTGTGTCAAATCTGTATCATTTAATTTTTTTGCAGTGAAACTTGTGGGTTTTATAAAAGGTTTTGGTGGGGGCTTTTTTCTGCCTTGTTTCAATCCTGACAGTAAATAAAAGAATACATTACTATATTCAGAAACGATTGCTGTCAAAAATCTTCACTTTGTTGAATTCTATAAAAGCTATGGGTTATTTTTATATTAGATGCCTTATCAGTAAAAAATAATCAGAAAGTGAAAGGGACTTTTTATCATAGTCAGTTTATTCCCAGAAATACTCTTTTGAGCTCTGAAGGAAAAAATAAAATATTATCTCTGATAGAATTGTAAGCTTGTCTAATTTTCCACTTGATCATTTTTGGTAAGGGGATGAATGTAGCTGCATGTCTATCTATGCATCTCCATCCCCAGCACATGATTATTCCTGGCTAGGCAATCTAGCATAACTTTTCTGATTCCATGGCATTTTTATCACATTTAATTAAGATTATGTAAAGATGGGTTTAACTGGCTGGACATCTAAATTTGGGTAAGTACCTGTAAATGTCAAGCAAAATATATAAATAAATAAATGTTAAATGAAAGAATTATTGTAGCTGTGGCAGACTTTATTTGATACCAGTGAAATCGGAATACTCCAATGCATATTAATACAAAAATTTGGACGTTCATGGAGGATGTTCATGGAATTCAAACTATTTTCTGCCTTCAGGGACTTGAATTCCCATTTAGATCTGAAGAGAGACCTTTTCTCACAAAGCTCTAGAATATCCCATGCTACCCCAGCTCTCTTGGTCCTTGGCAGAGCTTCCTCATATTGCTTAAAATATTTAAATATGCATGACTCTAAAAGAAAAAGAGTGAGAGGGAGTCACTTGTAAAGAATGAATAAGATTCTTTGGCAGTGAAGACAGAGAGGGTGGGATTCACCTCCCGTTTTTAGGTGCCTTTTGAGTAAATGCCTCCATCTGGATTACGTGGGAATCATAGAATTATAGAATATTCTGAGTTGGAAGGGATCCACAAGGATCATTGTGTCCAACTCCTGGCTCTGCACAGGACAGCTCCAAGAATCCCAACATTTTAAGCTGCTTCTCCTCACTGGTGCTTTTAATTCAATGCGAAGATATATTTATGTGTTGTATGAGGGGATGGAATTGAAGAAAAAAATAAAGCTGAAGATGTGTCTGTGGTCAAAAAGAAACAACTCAATAAGGTACAAATTAAAGATTTCTTCCCCTTTCTCTGGATGTGTCATCTCATGAGCAAAGGAACCTCTGGAGGATGCTCTAGGATGCACAATACCTCTCAGGAAGAAACCAGATTAAAGTCTATGGAGTATCTATTCTCTCAACTTCCCTCCATGGAACTCAGTGAAAAATCTGCACATTCCAGTCCATCCTGCTGCTGCTGGGGATTCATGATCCTTCCAACCTAACACATCATAATTGCCATTTCACTGGCAGGAGTTTTAGCTTTCTGCATGGTCTCAGCATCTTGCTCCATTTCGGGGCTGTGACTAAGGCAGCAGAAGAGGAGTCTGGGGATGGAGTGTGCAATGATGATCCCCCAAACCAGGAGTGAATCAGCTCCACTCCAACAGCTCTGTTGGTATTTCAGCAGTTGTCTCACTGGGGAGATGGAAGCACCCTCCTGGAGCAAGGATACAAATCACTGATTATCCCTCCAGCACTGGTGATGATGAAATCCTGGGATTTGGGCTCCCCATGCCCATGCCCAGCATTCCTGGTAACCATGGTGTCCGAATGTGTGCATCCAGAGCTCCTGTCATGCTGCCTGCAGCACCAGCAGCATCACAAATTAAGGATTTGCCGTGGCGAGCGGGGATTAAACACTTTTCATTAGCAAGTTTAGAGTCTAAAGCCCTGTTACAGACATCTGCCGCCCACACTGTGAGGGGAACAGCTGTACAATGAGTGATTATAAAGCAGGAAGATGAAGTGACATTTTGGAACTTTATTGTCTCCATACCCCGAGCCCTAAAATCCCATGGAAACAATTAAGTTTAATATGAAGCATTGCTGTTTCCTTCTGGGTGGGTGAGCTATTTGCTCCGTCTCCCCGTAGAGGTTAAAAATAACAATGCATGGCTCACTTTGTGCTTTGTTAAGATTACTTCACATTTCCATCACATTCAAAACAAAAAAATCCCATAGAATATTCATAATATTGTGCTATATAAAGCTCACGACGCAGGGGAGAACCGAATTGTTATTGTATATTTTCGTTATTTAACAATTACCACCATGAGAATTTCTAGAATATAATTTTGTGGGGTGAAAAAAAAAATTAAATGAAATAAGCAGCCACCTTCTTTCAAAGTTTGACTCTGCAGAGCTTTAATTCCAATCAGCTATAACAAAACTGATGACAGAAGGGGCTTTCAGCATGTTAATAGCATAGCAACATACTGGGTGCACTTGTAAATCCATTTGCTCGGAGATGCTTTGATCACTTAATGTTCTACATGCAAAAAGCAGTGTTTTCTGAAGGCAACACCCAGTGTGTGAAGCATCTATAAAAGAAAATCATCTCCCTCATTTCTCAGAAATTCTCCATTTGCCTGGCAGAATTTACAGTCACTGAGAGCTCCTGGAGCCCAGAGTTTTGTAGGAGTCACAGGCCAGCACCACCCCTTGTGCATGAAAACTCAGCTTATTGCAACCAGTGTAAAATATTTATTTTCAAACAAACATGGGGTGTTAGAGGCCATCTGCTACCAGCGTGTCCAGAGCCCAGGTCCCCTTGCAGTGAGGCCATAAGGGGACTACTGCTACACTAGGAAATAAAATTGTATTAGGAAGCAATGCTGGGCACTGGGATTTGCTGATAAACAATTTTACAATGATCCCTGGTGGGGTTTTCACCTGGGCACTGTCTTTACAATTCCTGGATGCTGATTCATAGCTGGCACAGGCCCAAAACCCTTCCCAGTGGTCAGTCTGGATGCAGCAACTTCAAATCCCACTATAAAAAAGGTTTAATTGTATAAACATAACTCATTTCTGGCCCAGTGCTGGAAAATGCTCTCAGATCTCCTTAATTTATTTGTGTAGATGCTGCCTTATTATAAAAAAATGTGTGGTTGCTGGTTTAGATGCGTGCAGGACACAGTTTTATTTCCAGCCTCTGGCACCAGGGTGTGCAAAGTCATTACAGCTGGAGCTGGCACAAAGCAGAGGCACAGAACAATTCCCCAGTGACCAGGAGGAGCTGGAAAGTCACTGCTTCCTGGAAAAAGCAAGGGCTCAGCCTTGGATGTTGGAGAGTGATCTTCCCCCAGGGGCTGCTGCTTTGAATCTGACTGATGGGAGAGAGCAGCCAGGTGTAGGGGGACACAGATATTGTGTGGGAACACAAGGTTCATCTCTGGCTGCACTGAAGGCGCAGAGACCCAGGCAGGGGGCTCAGAGACCTTGGAACAGAGCCCAAAACACCTGTGGTTTGGATTTTAGCCCATGGG
>JAWWMU010000106.1:148109784-148153839 GCA_035048155.1 Cinnycerthia olivascens
GAAGGAAGGAAGGAAGGAAGGAAGGAAGGAAGGAAGGAAGGAAGGAAGGAAGGAAGGAAGGAAGGAAGGAAGGAACTCGAGACATCTCCTTTCTGCAGCCCTTGGGAGATCTGGAGGAAAATGTGAGATGTATCAAGCTCCTCTTCCCGGCTTGCAGCTGGGGTGGGACAGGGATCATAACCCAAATTCATTTATTTTGGAGACCACTGTTAACTAATTGCAAAGGAAAGAGTTGTAGGAAACAGGAGACATGAAAGCAGCTGCTCCATGAATATTTACCGCCAGGGAGAGCTTTAGGGTGAAAAGTTCCCACTTTGCTAAAGAACTTGGCAGAAGTAATACTTTTCCTCTGAGTACTAGAGAGGCAACCTGGGCTTCCCTGGGGAAAACAATAAAATAAAAACATTAATTCAGATCAGCAGCCGTTTCCTCTGCTCCTGTGGATCTTGTCATTGAATCCTTATTAAGTGAACGTCAATAGTCAAAGACATTCCAGTGAGAATTCCATGACTCACTGCTTAAAGAAATAATATTTTCATCAAAATTGCTGAGATTTGTGCCCTTACCTATTTTCCCCCCTTGGGGGTTTAGCCCTAAGTTGCTTTTGAAAGTAAAATTCAGCCATTTCAGCCACTTGACCTCGCACTGCCATGAGAAACTGTTTACAGTGGACACTGCTCACCCTCACACTAAACACAAACCAGGGATCTGTATTCAAACTCCTCTTGGCCTTTCATTTATATTCCTATATCAAAGCCACTACTGCAGAAAAGAGTAAAAACCTATATTTCTCTTTCAATGCCCCCATTTTGCAATTCAAGATAGTTTTACTTTACCCCAGGAGCAAGCATTTAAAACCAGATTGAAAATCATGTGGAGATTGGCTTACTCTGTTCCCTTTCTGGGAGCAGATATACAAAACAATCCACCTGGGAAAAGATTTCTATTGATAGCTTCATTTATCTGCCCTTTTTGCAAAAAACTACTTCTTTTACAAATCAGGTTATGTTCTTTCATGAAGTCTCCAGATAATACGTTCAAAATTCTACATGTTTAAGTAAACAAACAAAACAGGGATTTTTACTTCCTCATGCTCTTCATACTTTGCCTTTCCACCTCTGACCTTTTCTTGCCTGCAAATGTGATTATTGAAAAAGCCTTATTTGAATACACTATTGCCTAAGGTTATTTTTTTAAGAGGAAATTTCCACATAATGTCATGTTCAGAGCAAAGAAGTTATTGTACTTCCTCCCCGTTTGGACAGTGATTTCTGAAGAGAGATGAATAGGGAGAATTAATATGACATAAGTCTTTCTGGAAAGAAAAAACCAGGCCTGTATTCCTGGTACCAATCTAGTAAATCTGAATTCAATTTAGCAGTTCCAGATATTGCCTGTGGGAAATGTCAGACTGAATTTTGGCTGCTTGATGGAGTGAAAACCCAGATTATCTGCTTTCTAAGGTTATTTTAGCCTAAGTTAAGATTTTTTTTTTCCCTTCCTGATAGCGTTCATGACCTGGCATGGCAAAACAGAAGAGAGCAAATAACAGAGCTTTGCCAGCTTTTCTCCAGGGGCTAATAATTTTTCCTACTATCACCTTCTACTTTTGGTACATTTATTTCCTCTCCAAGATTTTTGTCCCATCTTTCACTGCTGATTTCCCTGAAATATTAGAGAGCCTGGTAACTTCTCTTTCATTCTCAGTCTGCATCCCCTGCATCCCCAAGGGCTTACTGCAGCTTGAGATGGACTGACTACAACCTTCAGAGCACTGACAAAACACAACTTGGGTAATTTGAAAGTTGGATAAGGTCTAGATGAGTCAATATATAATTCCAAGATAGACTCAAGGTACCAAGACAGAGTCCTAATGTAAAACCTGGGACACAGGAACAGCAGAACAGAAAACGAGGAAAGCAGCTGAGTTGCAAAACTCCTGAAGGTCCCAGAACCAAATCAGCAGTGAATTTCAGCTCTCTACTTTATCAAGTTAACAATTTGCAAAAATAAGTATTAAAACATACCCACAATATGTTTGTGCTGGGGATGGTTTGGGTTGGAAGGAACATTAAAGAAATCCAGTTACACATCCTGCCATGGGCAGGGACACTTTCCACTGTCCCAGGCTGCTCCAAGCCCCATCCAACCTGGCCTTGGACACTTCCAGGGATGAGGCAGCCACAGCTTCTCTGGGCAACTTGTGCCAGAGCCTCACCAACCTTAAAGCCATTCCCCTTGTCCCATTACTACAAGACTTTGTAAAAAGTCCCTCTGCAGAATTCTTGTAGCCGCCTTCTGGTTTTTAATCATGTGATTTAAGTTATTGGAGATATTTAATCAGAATATGATACTATTAATTATCATGAATGCTGTAAAGTTTATCACTCTCATTTGTAAGGGGTAAAGACCCTATCCCAGCTCAGCAACATAATTTTACAAAGCCAGGTTTGACCCTCCTTCCCCATGCAGAGTAGGAGTTAGCAAAATTATTTGTTTTGTTTTTCCAATTAGCCATGGCTCTGCCAAGCCTTCAGTGTGGTGACTGACCACTCCTCTGGGCTACAACACAGGGACACAAGAGGAGACCACCTGGAGAGCAGCACACTGAGTGGATCTGAAGCAGATGATTACAATTTGCTATTTGTTCAGCACTATAAATAACATGACATTTTTCAGCAAGTTGCAGAGCAATAATGAGCTCCCCACTCTGAGCTCTTTTAGCTCGTGCTGATACAATGCGAAATTATGCTCATCTGTTTATTTTTTGTTGTTCTGACTAATGTGTGACCCCAGTGCAGAGCATCCTCTGGTGTCTGATTCACCATGTGCTGTCAGCCTGTGGGGTTTCTTTTCTGGTGTGCATGAGGGGGGTGCCAGCCTTGGGGACCTGCTGTGCACATTTAGTGAAAGACTGAATAACTCACCTGAGACCTGATCTGGGAGCAGAGAAGAGAGGCAACAATCAGAGGGGAAACTAACAGCAACCACAGCCTGGTTTCCTCTGGGCAATGTCCCCAGTTCTCAACTGTTGTGTGCAGGTGAGCTTTGCAGTGTTGAGTGAGTCCAATGAAAGGTTTTTTTGGCATGCTTTACTGTGTTAGAAATATTGAACATAAGCAGATGTAGACGTGGATGATTTGTGTGCTGCACATGTACATGCAAACAATTATTACTTGTGTTTCTACCTAAGCAGGATTGAATGATAATGGAGAGGATTGACCCTGAATGTGCATTTTTACTCCCAGGGCAGCTGGATTGTCCCACGGGCCACCCTGCAGCAGCAAACTGGTGGCATTTGTGAAAGAGCCCCGGGACTGAACTGAGGTGGTTCCAAAGACCAGAAGTTCAGCCACATAAAGAGATGCCAGTGATGCATCAAACACACGGGAACACAGAGCTCATGTGAGTCACAGCCAAGGTGATGCCTTAAGTTTGAGCTTTTATTTTTTTTAGATCCTGTGCTGATTTAGCGAGTAGCTTTAGATTTCATATTAAATGCTACTGAGTTCTCTTCACAGAGTAGAAAGACAAAACAATTCCTTCTCTAGCTCGATACCAAGAACAATTTTCAGGCCCAAGAATGAAAACAGTGGTGAAGTGAGAAGAAAAAAATAGGAGGATGGAGCTTCATGTCCTGAAGCTATGGCTGGACAATTAACTCCAACATGCTGATGGACCAGAACTTATAAAAGTGTGGGACCTCGTGATTGGGCATCCATTTTGTGACCATTCTGGGGCATCTTGGGTGTGGTCTGACTGATCTCTTGTGTGGCCCATGTGAATCCATTGAGGCCTTTTAATAAATATCTACTTCATCCTCTTGCTCTGTCTAGTCTCTGTTCCAGGTCAGCCTCCAGAAGGCAACAAAGGTAAAACCCAATAATGCCATCCAGAAGCCACTTTCCACCCCTGATTTTTAGATGATTCTACTGTTTAGGCCTTTATTTGGAGGAAATAACTGTCCCTCCACACTTGAAAAGCAGTTTCTTTAGGCTTCAAAATTCTTCACTCATATGAAACTTAAAAAATTTGATATAAGGAGCTTGTCAGCACATAATAAATCTTTTGTCTCCAGATAAACTTTAACTTCTCATCCTTCCTGGTCTCCATCTCTACTCATTTGTCTTTTATTAACTACTCAGTCTATTAAATTCCCAGGACTGTAACTTTCTCTTCAACTGATGAGTGTAGAGCATCTTGTACAAAGACTTTGTCCCAGAGTTGGGATTCTGAGTAAGTGCAGATAATTTCTCTTGTTTATTTTACCTACAACATAAGGGATAAAAAAGGATTTGCCTCAAGACATTTATTAGCACTGAACTTTACAGTTCCTCACTCCTTCTCCACAACAGACATTTATTGGTAAATTCCAAATGTACCAGATAAATAAATTAACATTACAGTGAAACTGTTTCCAGTTCTGATCTATCCAGAAAAGGGGAAAGCTCTGCATATTTCCTGATGTGTTGATTTGCTATTGGAGATAACTTGGAAATAACATTTTTTTCCTCTTCAAGATATGTCAGTGAAATAATTCCCTGAATTAATAATTTTCTGGGGGAAAAAAAAAAAGTGGCTTTTTGGCATCAAATAATAAAAGTTGGTGTAAAGTGTTTTTATATAAGTATTTTCAGTCAAGCTTATCTCATTTAGGAGATTTCTGCTGAGCCATCCAACGTGTGTATCCGAGTCTGTAAAATTCTGTCTTGGGAGATCCCTGCCTTCCATCTGTAAGTCTGGAGAGGGAGAAAGCACAAGAGAAATACTTGACCACAGAGACTTTTAGAGACATGGAATCGTTGAGGTTGGAAAATCCCTCTAAGATCATCAAGTCCACTTGATCATCAAGCCCTGCAAAGCTGCCACTAAACCCTGTCCCTAAGTGCAACCTAAACACCTCTTTTAAAATCCTCCAGGGGCTGTGACTCCACCACTGCTCTCAGACAGATCTCCAATCAATCTCCTTTATTTTTTTCTTTCATCTGGCTGCTTTTCCTTGCTGAGTAAATTGAGCTGAAGATTGTCTGATCAGAGCAGGCCCAGAAGAACTAAGCCCACTCTGCTCATGGCAAAGAAAACCCAAATTCCACAACAAATCCCTTGGAATAAAGGTCCAGACCTTGAGTAAATGTGACTCTGGCAATGAAATAATTAAGTTTATACAGAAATATTTAAGGGAATATTTAGAAATAACAATATTCAATTGTTTCTTTCTACTTGATTTTCTCAGCATTTTTTTCTGTAACAAATTAGAAGAATCTTAAAGATTCAAGTGTTTTGCAGTTGAGAAATTGTCATTAATTTTGTGAGGATAAGGTCACAAAAATGGTAATTCAGAGGATGAGGTTTCAGTTTTGTTTTACTTTTGAGGTACTGAGCATTTGGCTTGATTTCCTTTGTCAATGGGTTTCTTGCTGATGAGGTGACTGCTTATGTGAGTGACTTCAGGTATCAACCTGACTAATGTTCAAAATATAAAAATTGCAGCTTTTCAACCTGGTGCCTTGGACTTAAATTCACATTCAGCATTAAAAGAGAGATGTTCGGAAATCTGGGAAAAGATGCTGCACACCTAATTGCAATATTAACCAGTAAAATATTAGCAAATTTATTGGGCTTTTTCTACTTGAAAAAAAATTTTAAAGGAAGTTCATTATGCTCTGTAATCCTGCTTAAATATTCATCATGTTGTTAATGAACCACATTCATTTTTAAAATGTTCAACCTGAGACGCCGTCTAGCATGATTTGATAATAATATAATTTCTGTATAAGCGTAAAAGGGACAAGAACAGTAAAAATAATTGTATCTCTAAACAGCCTAACCAGTTTTTCTCCTGACTAATGAGCAGCTGTTTTTCATTAGCAGCATGGTTTTATCTCTTGCCTATCAACCTGCACAGCTGGGCATATTAGAAATAGCTCAGTGCACTGTGGAATGTATTTTTCCTAAACTGCAGATACAAATGAGAAGGAGGCATTTGGGCTTTCTTCTCAAAAAAAAATAAAAATGGTTTGGAGCTGATTTCTCTCACACTATTATTCACCACGGTGTCATATCTGGAGGCTTGATGTGGGAATGGGATATTACTGCTCTGCCTGCTGTAGAATTGCAGAAAATAGTTCATACCTTGCAGAACTTGTGCTACAACGAGCAGAAATTGAGTCACAGGGAGCTGAAACCTTTTGCTTGAGGTTATGAAGCAAGGAACAGCTAAAGCAGAAATTGTTTCATCTGCCATTTCCAGCCCTCTAACTAGTCCCCCACCCTGTATCAGACAGGAATCCAGCTGAAAGATGAACAGTGGGAGAGTTTGGAATTTGAGTGGTATAAAATAAAGCAGAGCCTAGTCCTAAATATTTCTTTGTGATCTTGCAACTGTCAAGGCAGTTGCAACTTCAGGCCAATAAATACCAACTCAGTAAGATTTTTGCATAGTTTTCATAGCCTTGAAAAGTAAAGAAAAAAAGCCTAAGGCGAGCTTAAGATGAAGAAAAAATAATTTTTGAAACAAAAGAAGTTAAGAGTTCATTAAGAATCATAAAGGTTGGGAAAGACTTCCAAGATCTTTAAGCCCAACCCTTGATCAAGTATCACATGTCCACAAAACCATATTGCAACCATATTGCAAAGTGTATGCTTAGGTTTTTTTTTGTTGTGTTTTTTTAACACTCACTCCATCACTGTTATTTATTTTATTTATATTGTATTTATCTGAGAATCAAAGAATTGTGATTTAATTGGAGGAACCTTAAAGACCATCCAGTTCCACCCACCTGCCATGGGCAGGGACATCTTCCACTGCCCCAGGTTGCTCCAAACTCTGTCCAGCCTGGCCTGGAACTTTTCCAGGGATGGGACAGCCATCATAGCAGATGTCTAGCATTGAATGAAGTGGAATAAATGCAAACAAAGCCACGTCATGTCAGCGTGGATGTGATTCTTCTGTGGATCACAGCATTGAAGGAAATCATTGGGACTCGGGAATTTAGATTAAAGAACAAATGCTTTGTTTAGAAGGAACCTCTGGGTATTCCTAGTCATGTTAAAATAGCACTGTAGCCAATACCAAGTGGGGAGTCAGATGTAGGCTGGGATGGAGCCTTCTGTGTCCTTCCTGCAGAATAAAGTATCTTTACTTTTAATTACAGTGCCAAAGCAAGGCATTATTCTTCAATATTTGTGTCAAGAAGAAATACACTAGTCATCCTCCTCATTTAAAAGAATAATAATAAAAAAATCCCTCCTTAGCAGGCCCTAGTGCTGGCTGCTTGTTTACTGCAGCTCAGTGTGTGAAGTTAAGGCCTCATTATTTACCTAAACATCACTTGGTATTCCTATCTTTAAAGATAAATGCAATTAATGAAAACCTTGAAATAGGTCTTGTGCTTTCACTCGCAAGTATAATGTACATGTCTACCCTGGTGTAGGAAAGCAATCAAAATCCTATTATACTGACTTAACTACCTGCTGCCAGCTTTGTTGACCTTGTTTGTTTGGAAATTAAAAGGCAGGTCATGGCAGAGCTGAACTGCACAACCTGGTAGCACAGAGAGACAGAAGAGAGGTGCTCTGCTCATTTTGCAGGGCATCAGGCAGATTACACCATGCTTAGGCACAGTTTAGGATGGGAGCAGTGTTTGAAATTGGCTTCTCCCAAATGCAGAAATCTTGTATTTTTGTGTGATTTGAAAGAGCGATTTGATTTTGTTTTGTTTTGTTTTCCTGTTTTTCCAAAGGACTTGTGAAGCTGAGTTTTTGCTGGGCTTTATTAGCACCCACTGGTGTATTTATAGATGTATAAATACACGTTCTGCATCTAGATGGCAACAGCTAAAGCAGCTGCCACTCTTCCACTCTCAGGAGAGAAATGCATACAGCTCCTTGAAAAGGTGGCACCCAAAAAGTCACAGTACTGTCTTGAGAATGGGTAACTGATGTAGAAAGAAGATTCAAGGAGATAATTTATCATGGAAAAGCAGGATAGTTAAGAGCATCCATAAATTTCCCCGAAATAAGAATTTATCTTCTTTATTTTGTGTGAAAGAAAGAAGAGGTTGCATTGACTTACAGCAAAGAATCCACAGTGTCCCCTGAAAGGAAATACATATCCTAGGGTGGACCAGGTATTGGTTTGAGATAGAAAGAAAAGAAGCTCAGGTCTGTATTGGTTAACCCTTCACTCACCTTGTCTGGTGCCATTTCCCCCTGGGTAGGACACAGGGGTTGGCGCAGGCCAGCACAACTTTTCAGGGGTACAGCTCAGAGACCTTCCTGGCCCTTCCCTGTCCCAGGACCCTAATCCTACCAATAACCCCAAACCTGGCTGAAAACTTGCCTAAAATCCACCATTCCCTACAGGAGATTAATTTGACTGAAGCTGCACAGGACAAAGCAACGACGCAAAGTGACTCATACAAGTCTACCCTTTCTCCTCCTTTTTCACATTTCACATTTTATTTACCCTACAGCAATGGAAACCCTTTATGCAGAAGACTTATGCAAGCCAAAATTCCTCCCAAGACCACTGTAAATGGCTTTCTGTCCGTCTGTCCCTTACTCTCCCCAGTCACATTCATCCTACTAAATGTGGAATTCAATAAGTGATCTGGAATCTGGTTCCTTTTTACATGGAATCATAGAATAATTGAGGTTGGAAAAGATCTTTAGGATCACCATATCCAACTGTCAATCATATTCACCACTGAACCATGTCCTCCACATGTTTTTGGAACACTTTCTGTCAGAGAGGTGCAATGATTTGCAAAGAACCCTGGTTTAAAGTCATTGTGCAAAAGATTTCAGCTGAATTTCACCCTGAAAGGGCAGATTTCTCTCTGTTGATTTATAAAATTAATCAAGGATAACTAGGTTGAGTGTATATATCTGTATATATTCATAAATATATTTATATATAAAAGCAAAACTGTCTTGTTTGGTTTCAGTAGAGGAGAGGAAGATGGCTCATACCTAAAGATAGAGGGAGGGAAATGAAGCAATACATCACAGAATTAAATCTTTCTGGAAGAGCAATTTCTCTTAAAAATCTCAAATTATATTTTCCAACTGAGACTCAGAAGACTGGCTAAATCCTCCTTGTAACTCCCACGCTCATTTTTTCTTTTAGATGAATAAAACTTTCAGTACAGGAAAAACTCAATGATTAAAAATTACAAATGTACTGAATATGCAGCACTTTGATGCAAACATCTTTGCAGTAAAAGGCCAGGTGTTATATTAAACAGTGGTTTTATCTGATCCCTGTGGAACTATTCCCTCTGGAAATGTGGCAAATCTTTCATTTTAAAGGAATCTGCGAATTCTGGGGCATTACACAGTTGCAAAAAGTGCATTCAAATGCTAATACAGCTTTGGAAAAAGCTGTGGAATTGCCTCCTGCATGACAAGTTTACTTGGAGAGGAGATTTCTTCCGACTTTTTAGAATTCCTGACAATAGCTGAGTACAAAACCTGAAACTTCAGCACAGGTTGGCTTTGTCCAATGATATTTGTTTGGAGGTGATGTCAGCTCAGTCTTGACTGGAAATATTGATCACACACATACATGGGGGCTGAAATTGTCAATTAATCTGTTCATTATTTGAGACAATTCTGTCCTTTTACTTCCACCGCATACACATTTTATACCTATACCAACCAGAAGAACAATTGCCTCAAGCAACAACATGAATGGTCCATAAAAGATTTTTCTAAGTGGATTACATTAAAAAGCAGAGTTATTTATGGTCACTTCTTATAACATGTTGCTTAGCTTCAGAGAAATTCAATCTTCTTGCCTTATTTTCTTTTTCTTTTCTCTGTTTTCCCTTCTTTCCTTTGTCAGTAATTCAAAGCTAAGACTGGCAGAGAAGGGAGAAGGAGACAAAGGGAAGCTCAGTACCATGGTTCTGGCTTTTGAAAGGCCTGGAAATTCTGCTCTAAGCAGGGCCATTTTTCTTATTTACTCTCTTTGGATTTTGCTCCTCTCTATTGCTTGTCAGTAAAAATCATCAAAATTCAGCAGGCATGATGGATCTGATTGCAGCATCATCTGTGAAGATGGAACTGATTGCAAAAATCATCATGAAAACCTGGCTGGGGACTGACCTGTCACCATCGGGAGGGCTCTGACCTCCAGACTGTGGCAAACATTTGGAGAGAGTTCATAATTTTCAGTAATTAATCAGAGAGGTCATTGCTGAAACCCCTCTTCATCAGTCCTGCTTTGCACTTGTCTGTCTGATTCCCCATCAGAGCTGATCAAAATGTAAAATTAGTGACACCCAGCCAGTGGCATTCAGAGGGAGACCACAGCAGCCAAAATCAGCCAGGCTATAAATCATAGAATTATAGAATGGTTTGGGTTGGAAGGGACCTTAAAGATCATCTCATTCCAACCCCACTGCCATGGGAAGAGATGCCTTCCACTAGGCCAGGTTGGCACAGAGTTCCTGAGGTGTTTTTAATTAGCAAGAAGCTCTTTAAATAACAGAATCTCTTTAAATCAAGAGGTTCAATCACCTCCCCAAACATGCAAATAGAGGGGAGAAATGCATGCCAAATAAGAGAAAAACATCTCCTCTTTAGCTGAATGTGATAGTTTGCTATTAAAGTTTAACTAAATAAGGTATTTTTAAGGATTTTTCTTTAAATTTATTAAAAGAAGAATAAGCTGTACAGATCTGCTTATTTTTTTATTTTTTTATTTTTTTAATATGTAGGTGTTTGGGGACTTCTTTGTTCTTTTGGAATTTTTTGTTCATTTCGAGATTCTCTGGAATATTTTTTTCATCTGAATTGTCTGAAAACAACTGGTCTTGCTACCTTCTGAAGTCAGTCACTTGGAGGGAGATTTTGAAAGGTCTGTTTTTCTTCAACAGTTCTTATCTCCAACTCCCAAACTGAGGCACAGACTCTGCAGTCACACAGATTGCAGGGGAAGGTGAAGCACCTACTGATCCAGTGGAGAAACTGCTGTTCCTGGTGCAGATGTGCACATATTATCTACTTTATTCCTGGGTATGTTCATAAAGGCTTGCGTATGCTTCTTAACTAAAAGCTCACACGGGTGGAACTTGTCTGCTTTTAACAGTATTTTAGCAGGCTTAAAAAAAATTAATTCAGTTTTACTCTTGGAAGTGAAGTGACAGATGGTAAAAGAGCAGGAGGGTTAGCAGGAAGAATATTGTGGGAGTCTGTGCAGATATAAATACTTAGCTAATAAGGTGGAGGTAATAATGCCTTGAATATATATATATATATATATATATATAAGAATAAAAACACTGCAAAACCTGGAAGCAAGCTTGTTAATATCTCTTTTCTTTTTAATAATGATTCCTAAATCTAGCAAAGCACTTTTTGAGAGTATATTTGATGGAGGAATCACTGTGTGTTGCCATGGTGTTAGGATTTCTTTTTCAGAGTAGAACCACACATTTAAAAAAGAAACCTTTACCTTGTTGCTATGCAAACACGACTTGGTGTTATTACATCCCCAGAAAGCAGAACAACAATATTGCAAGAAAGTCAATATTCTGATAAGATAAATGCTCCCTCTCTTTACCCTTTCACTCAAATGCAATGCTGCAGTAATACTTAAATCTGACGAATTCTCTGGAGGCCAGGCTGCAAAATTTTCAGTGTGTTTGTCATTTCTGTATAAAAATTGCCCACTAATATCCTACCCACGGCTCCATTCACACCCAAACTCCAGCCTCGTGATATAAAGGTTTGCTCCCAAGCAGCAGAATTTAGTTCAGACTTGATAGGATTTTGTTCCAAGTGATTGGGAAGCCTCTCTCACTAAAAAGGGAGCAAAGGTCCTTTTTAAGTGTTGTGTTTATACCATTGTATGCTACAGCTGCCTATTTTATTCTACAAGCAGTGATGTGGTTGCTGCCCTATTCATCATCTTGGGCTTCCTCTATGCAGTGACAGGTAGCAGCTGGTTCTAAGTCCTGATTCCCTTTTTCCACAGCCCAGCTCTGCTGAAAAATAAAATCAATGATACCAGCTCAGGCAGCTTTTCCACTAGAAAGGTGCAAGAGACTCACAGCCATACAATCACCACAGAATCATTGAATTATTTGGGTTAGAAAGGATCTTAAAGACCATCTAGTTCCAACCCCCTGCTATGGGCAAGGACACCTTCCACTGTCCCAGGTTGCTTCAAGCCCTGTCCACCCTGGCCTTGGACACTTCCAGGGATGGGGCAGCCACAGCTCCTCTGGGAATCTGTGGCATCTCACCACTCTAACAGGGAAGAATTTAGTCACAATATCTAATCTAAATCTGAGTTCTTTCGGTTTAAAGCCATTCCCCCCTGTCCTGTCACTACTCCTTTGTTCCATAATTCTCTGTCAGTGATGCTGGGGAGGTGGGTTGCTGTTCCAGTTCCTGGGATGGGAGATCACTGGCTGAACAAGGATTGTTTAAGCAGATGAAATTGAACCCCATCCTCATTTGAACTCAGTTACATTATTGCACCTTTAAGCTTGCCCAGATGAGAAAATTATTTACCCTGCATATTTGGTCAAACTCTTAATTATCAGAAATGTAGAATGACAGCAAACATGCAGTATCCATACAAAGAAATCAATTTAGCATGGATACAGGAAATCAGTTCCAAACATGATCATAGGACAATGCTTCCAGCAGCCTTTTGTAACCAGAATAAAATGGAAACTGGAGCATTTCTTCCTTTTCCCCTTACAGCATAAAGGGCTGTGTCACAGCATGATTGTGGTAATCCTGCACAATGCTACATCACACAGTGTCTGCCAGGGCAGCCTGTCACAAAACATGCCACCAATTAGCCCAGGCACTAATTACATTTTTCCTCTTGCTTTGCACAGGGTCTATAACCAGGACATGAAGGGAAACATCCCACCCTAGTTTAGGAGTTAGTGAAAGCAGTGAATGAGATTGGTTCCATAGCCAATCTCCTTTGATTTACTTCATTAACCAATGAGCTAATTAGATTTCTTCCTCCTCAAAACACTTTCTGAGAGTCTTATTTTGGCAGCTACAAAGCCTGACATGATTTTTTCGGTGCCTCTTTAACTCATTTAATAATGGATTAACATTGAAAGGGCTGGAAAGAATAATTAGTGCTTAAATGAAAAGTATTGAGAAAAAACTAATCAGCTCTAAAACTTTAAAGGTTATGTTTTATCCAACTCTTATTTTTTTACCTGCAGGGCAAATGTTTTCACTTTGAGGTGTTTATTTCTTTTTTACATTCCTCTGAAGTGTTCAGACTCATCATCAGGTTGTTGGGCTGCTTATCTGAGCTTAAGTGGCAGTTGCTTTCCTGGAATAAAAAGATTGCAAAAATTAGAAACTGAACTTAAACCTCTGAACTTCTCAGTGTCTAGATCAACTTTCTTTTCAAACAGGTTGCATCTTGCCAGTTCTCAAATGACCTACTCATTAAAATGGTACTTCCAGGAACAGCATCCCAAGGACCATCCCTTCTGGTAATATCGTGCTGGAAAGAAGTTCTTGGAGGTCATTGCTGTTGAGAAGTCAGAAATCCAGAATTTGAGACAAGAGCATCAATTTCTCTCAGCTGAAAGCAAGGGCAAGACACAGCTTTGGTGTGTCTGGAAAGGCTCGTTGAGCCCTGAAGCCAAAACTCTGACTAAGGGAAATTTACTTACAGAGATTCAAAAGAGAGGCCTGAAAATGTGAACAGTGCCCAAAATGTGAACAGCGCCCTCCCATCCCAGCTGAGCATTGGTGGAGAGGGAATTCACTGCAGGATGTATGGTGGCACTTAACCCAAGACATTTTACTGTCTTTTTTTTCCTGTTAGGACTCTTAGAGTGATCAATATCACCAAGCAGAGGTCTTGAGGCAAATTCCACCTCTATAACTGGCAAACCCTTCCAAAGACACCTCCTTCTAATCCAGCCCCAACATGATCCTGAGGCAAAGAGGCTTTTAGTCACATTGCTCCAGGTGGTATCTACTTCTTTGGTGAATATGCAAGATGCAGTTTTTTTTTTTTTTTTTTTTTTTTGTGCTTGGAGAGTTTTGGAGTTACTTTTCCTGCCTGCATTTGACCTAAACTAACTGTCTGCAGATAATAAACACCAGAACACAGCTGGTTTGGTGTATGCTATTCATTGCAGTCTGAGGAAGAAAAATAGCATTTGAATGAATTTTTACAGCCATCCACATATGAATCTCTCTGATAATTTCTGCATAACATTCTTGTAATATTCTACAAGGGCCATTTTCTTACTTTGCTTCTCTTCCTACAAGCAGCCTGTCCTGAGCAAATTTCCTTTCACCAAGAGTGCAAGATGCATTAAGTCTTGGATAGCTTTGTAAACTGAAATAATCTATCCAGAGAGACTGTGAAATAAAATTTCTCTTTATTTATTTTTAATAAAAAATTTAGAACTTTCAACTAGGCTGCCTATAAATTCAAGGTTTAATTTCATGGTCTCGATTCTTCAAACTTACTGGAAGATGAGCAATTATCACTGCTTTCTAAGTTCATTTCTTTCTTCAGGAAAAGTTCTTTTGGTGGCTGTTTCTCTTGTGACATTTGCTCTGTTTGCCCTAAATCATCAATCTCCTATCAGCTCTATGAAATAGTAGGAGGGTTTAGGTTTAAAATCAATAAAAGAAAACAAAGGTAAATGCCCTGAACCTCAGTTCTACCTCTGTGTCATTGAAAACAAACCTCCTTGAACGGGTCCCAGCAAAATTTCTCTGTAAAGAAAAAACAGCCCAATGAACAGAAAATCACTGACTATAGTGAACAGAGTATGGGCTCAGCAATTTCCTGAGCTCGTTTAAAAACAATAGCTAAATAAATGTAATTGTGATCAAATCAGATGAATCACAATCAGATAATGACCTTTGAATTTCTTTCAGGGATTCCCTAAAAGCCAGTTCAGTCAGGTTTTCCTCTACAGATTTCTTTTGTGCCACATCCTCACTTCTAATGGTTGTTACCGTTTATATCAGGTGATGCTTTTTATTTTTTAATCACTCTTATCATTCAGTTGAACCTGTTGGCCAGAGTAGAACAGAAATGCCACACAGCAATTAACAAGTTTACCCTTTCTGTGGGAAGACCAGAGCAAAAATATCCTGATATACTTGAAACCTGTATTTCAGCCCTGGGTGTAGCAAATACCCATCAGTGCTGATCAACCCTTTAATGGACAGAATGAATTTTTACACTGATAGCTAAGACCACTGCAGCTGTGTTTTTAAAAACCCTCAAGCCAGTCAAATGAGATCTTTTGATCCAAGCAAAACGACCCCGCCCTCCCTGCAACCGTTTTGCTCTTTATGATATTAAGAATAATTTTTCTGCCTGGACTTTGGAGGGACATCACTGGACATAAGCAGAGCTATGCTTTGAGGAGCAGATTTTGTTACTGTGGCTCTATTTACACAACCCTGTGACCAGGCACAGTGATTCACAGTGCTGTGTGAGGATGTAATATCACAGGATTGCTGCTGCAGATAAAGAGAACTCCCTTCCCCGATCTGTTCTATCAGACACAGTGAACTCAAATGCCTCAGCTCTGCATCCTACTAAACCTTCCTTATGCTGACTGCTAAGAGATCACATCAATCCTGCTTTTAGTGTTGTCACACATGTAACCATCTGGCCTCAGGACAAGTGCCAAAACATGACTTGCGTATTTGCTGGATTGGGGGACAGACGTGTTTGACTGCGAGCTGAGCCAAATTTTTGTGGTGTGCACAAATATTGCTTCTCCCCACAGCTTGGAGAGCACAAGTTTTCACAGAGCTTGTTAACTCCACTCCTCATCCCCTGCATTCTGCCCCAGCTCTGAGCCGTAAAAAGTCTTTATGTTTGGCAGGTCAGTAAAAACCAGAGCATCATCCTGTTTATTTTATAGCTAACTTCATTAGCAAGAAACAGCAAGGACTGAAATACAGGGCTGTAAAAGCTCATCTTAGGATTGTAACAAAATGTTATTCAAGTAATTAGTCCACTTAAACTTTCTAATGTGGTCTCTTGGTTTCAAAAGCACTAAAATGCTTTTTAATGGCTTTTCCATGGTTTTTCATTGGTTTGGCAAGCTGGTTTTCAGAATGAAAGAACAGGCCCTATCTTAATATCTCTGTTCTTTGTGCCAGGATCTCAGATGGTACATGTTGATGTGACACCCACAGAGCCAGTTGAAATATGTCACTTTTTACCAGCTGAACCTTGTCGTGCTTTCCATTAACAAGTCTCAAAGAACTCAGCTGTACTTCTAGCTCAGTCTTCATTTTTGCTTAACGATTAGGAAAAAAAATCAACTAAAGAAGTAGGTGCATAACTTTACAGTGAATTGCTTTGCACTTGTGTTGTGCAGTTCCTTTTCTTGTGCTTAGCAGATCTGAAAATTAGATCTCTTGGGGCTCCACCTGCAGAGCTGCCTCCAGCTCTGGGTTCCTGGCACAGGAAGGATGTGGAGATGTTGGAATGAGCCCAGAGGAGGCCACCAAGATGATCAGAGGGATGGAGCAACTCTGCTGTGAGGAAAGGCTGAGAGAATTGGAATAGTTCAGCCTGGAGAAGAGAAAGTTTAGGGTTGCTTTAATTGTGGCCTTCCAAGATGTGAAGAGGGCCTGTGAGAAAGATGGAGAGGGACTATTTACAAGCACATGTAGTGACAGGACAAGGAGGAATGGCTCCAGATTGAAAGAGAGTAGGTGTGGATTAGATATTGGGATGAAATTGTTTACTCAGAGGGTGGTGAGGCCATGGAACAGACTGTGCAGAGAAGTTGTGGTGGCTCCATCCCTGGAAGTGTCCAAGGTCCATTTGGATGGAACTCAGCAATCTGGTCCGGTGGAACTTGTCCCTGCCCATGGCAGGGGGAGGAACTGGATGATCTTGAAGAATATTGGACTCAATTAGACCATGTATGTTAAACATTCTGAGGACAACTTTCATGCTAGAAACTGTAATCCCAGCTTTCTTCTGAGTTTGTTTGAGTTGCTAATGAATTGAAGGATATGTTCTCTGACAATTTTTCCCCCCCGATTTTCTTATGCTGTTTACTCAAAACTGGACAGAAAACAGTTTCTATTCTGTGGGGGAAGGGTGAAAAAAACAACAAAGCAAAGGCATTTAAAAACATTTTATTTTTAATCGGATTGAATCTCATGGTAATCATATGCAAAGCTTGATAAGAACTGTTAATGTAGCCTAGACAACTTTCCCAAAAAGAGAACTAATCAGATAAACATTTCCTATAGCAGAAAAACACTTAAAAGTGTTCAGAACAACCTTCATAGCCTTTGAAAAAGTACATGTAACTTTTAGACAAAATTTTGCGAACAGTTTGCATGGAATTTATGTCACTTAACTTCATCAATGTGGACAATAAGTCTCTAAGCCAAACTGAATTCTCCCTCCAGAGCAGAGCATTATCACTATCATCATACTGGTTTGGAGACATAAGGAAGACAGAGTTTGTAAGGAGAGGCAATATTTTTATTATGTCATTTTACACAGCTGGAAAAACCTAAACACATCGTTCAGTTGCTCACACTTCAGATCTGAAACTGGAGGGAAAAATGCACTTCTAGTAGGTGATTCATCCCTTCTCAAGATAGATGGGGTGACTCACCCTCTGTGGGTGCCTATTCATCTCCATTGAATAGAGAAGGATTCTGGCTGACAAGTAACAGTAAACACCAAACTTTGAGACAGAAAGAAAAATAGAATAGATGATATGGACTCCACCTTGCAGTTATAAGGGTTTCTCATATGAACTTTATTCTTCCATTTTTTGCATTGAGTCAGGAGCAAATTCTGAGTATAATTAAAATTCTTGTTTTTTAGACACTGACAACACATACATTGTCCTGTGAAGACCAGTCAGAAACATTTTTATGATCAGAATTACTAAATTATCTATCCCCAGAGAGGCATTTTTGCTCTATAAACAATTCAGAGCACTCCTGGCAAACAGATTTAGGAAACTTCAGTGATTACAATATCTCTCATTAATATCTGGTTGATTTTAGTCGATGATGAAATGACAACGTAGTTATTGGTGAACAATGTTGTAGAAAAAACATCCAGCAACTGCTGAATATGTTCTCTCCATCTCTCTGATATTCTCAATACATTATCACATATTTTCCATATGGCATAAACATGCAAACTCCTTTTTTTGTCTCCCACTGTGATTAACAGTGAATTTTAATAATAATTAAAGGTCAGTACTTGCTGGAGACCATTCCTAAACCATTCTGGTAAAGGACAAATGTTCATAAAGGGTAAATAAATACATCAGTGTGCATGAAATGCCAATTTAACTGGAGACTTCTCTTGTGTGTGAAGTATAGCCACCCACGACTGAGTGATAAGGTAGGATGGGCTGTACTGTCAGAAATGTTATCAGTTGTTCATTTACTTGGGCTAGAGATGCAAATTGATCAATATTCTCTCTCTCTGGTGGTGTTGGGCCTTCTGGAAAGAGGAAGGTCAAGAGGAAGAGCTCTCTAGCAAGGCCAGGAAAGAGCAACACAACCCCCAAAAGGGCCCAAAAGCATCTGACAGGCAGCTTTCCCACAGGCATCTTTAACCAGTGACTCAGGAACAAACCAGATGTGGCTTCCAGAGGCAGATCAGGCTGAACTGACTCAGGAGAGACTAGGCATTTAAATGCAGTCCTTGAAACCTGAACATTTTCCATCTTACCTCTGTTAAATGATGGGCCTTTTTTCCCCAATACCTATGACCATTTCTGCCCCTGGCTGGTGAGTGAACACTGACAACAGCAACATCCTCTGAATTTCCAGCAGTTCTTTTACAAGGTGCTAGGTAGGTAATTGCCTTACTCTGCTTCAAGTCCCTTCCTGATGTCTTTGCCTACCCTGGACATGCACAACAAAGACAGAAGCCTGGGGAGATGACTTCACTCTGGATGAGACTGAAGATTGGATTGCATTTGCATAGATGCCACTGGGAGGGAGAGAGGACAAAGCAGAGCAGCCAGAGTTCTGTTTCTCCTCATCTCTCATGAAAGTCAAATATCTCCACTCTTCCAATCATGCTTCCTGGTGTGTATTCCCTCCAGCTGATGAGGTTCATCCACCCTGACTAATGGACCTGCTGAGAGAAGCCAAATGCTGCAGAGCATTATGTGGCTCGCTGGAGATCCAAGACTGGCATGCTCTGCCCATCCTGGACCCATTTGTAATTTGCTTAATTCTGTGAATGCTGTGGGTAACTGCCAGGTGATTGCTAGAGGTACACATAAATTAGAGGCTGGCAAGGGTAAGGATGAGAAATTTGTGAAAATTTAGTTATTTTTTGTCTTACGTTCTCTATAATTATGTAATTTACTATTAGTCACTAGGTACCCTGACCATTGTTTCTACTTTATTTTATTTTTTTACATTTTCTCACCCTTTCCAGCAAGCTATTAAACTCTGAAATGGCTGAGATTTTCTTCTTGTGCGAATTTCCATAAAGTTTAGACTGTGTGCTTTGCCAGGTGTTGCAGAGACAAGCAAATCTCCAGGGAAGTTATGCAAATGGTGGGATGCAGAGCGTGGCTGGGAGCACACGAGTGTGTGGATACAGCTCTGGCTGTGGACTCAGCAGGGTATTAGTCCTAACTTTGCTTTCTCTCTGCTCTGTGATTATTGGCACATCGCTCCAGGCTGTCCTCTGTACTCAAAGCAGTAGATTGTAAGGTATATATTTGTCTAAGCTCTCTCTACTCTTTTCATCTTATTTTCAAAAGAATCACAAAACCACGAGGTTGGAAGACACCTCCAAGATCATCGAGTCCAACCCATGCCCTAACACCTCAACTAAACCATGGCACCAAATGCCACATCTAGCCTTTTTTTAAACACAGCTAGGGATGGTTACTCCACCACCTCCCCAAGGCAGACCATTCCAGTACTTTATCTCTCTTTCTGTAAAAAACTTTCCCCTAGTGTCCAACTTGTATTTCCCTTGGTGCAGCTTGAGACGGTGTCCTCTTGTTCTGTCGGTTGCTGCCTGGAGAAAGAGACCAACCCCTACATGACTACAACCACCTTTCAGGACGTTGTAGAGAGTGATAAGGTCACCTCTGAGTTTCCTTTTCTCCAGGCTGAACACCCCCAGCTCCCTCAGCCGTTCCTCACAGGGTTTGTGTTCCCAGCCCCTCTCCAGCCTCGTTGCCTCCTCTGGTCTCGCTCCAGCGTCTCGAGGTCCTTCCCAAACTGAGGGGTCAGAACTGGACACAGCACTCAAGGTGAGGCCTCATGAGTGCTGGGCACAAGGGAAGAATGACCTCCCTGCTCCTGCTGGCCACACTGCTCCTGGTACAAGCCAGGATGCCATTGGCCTTTTGGGCCACCAGGGCACACTGCTGGCTCATGTTCAACCGGCTGCTGACCAGGACCTCCAGGTCCCTTTCCCTGGGCACTGTCCAGCCACTCTGTCCCCAGCCTACAACATTACAGGGGGTTATTGTAGCCAAATCTTCTTTTATTCAATAGTTTCTTATCTTCTCCCCTTTTTGGTACCTAGATTATAAACACTGCTCTCCTACCACCACCCAAATCAGTGTAATATTTTCTGTGCTCCTCACAGGTGCTCCATACATCTTCTTTCTCCTGCAAAGGCCATATCAGTGGTCATGGCCTACTCGTGCCTATTCCCTTAGGCCTCATCCTAAAAAGTAAGGGTAGGATTAATCCATTTATTCCATTTATGACCTTCTTTTCCATAAATTTCAACCTTTTCAGGCTGGGAGTCCTCTTTACTGTGTATAGTTATCAAGTCTTGCACAGAATAAATTATTTTATGTAAGTGAAAATGTCTTATAAGATATCGCATCTCAAACTTCATTTAGTTAAATAAGAGAGTTTGGGAGGCTGATCCTTTGCTGAAGAAACTTAACCTTTCTCTTACTACATTTATCCTTTTTCTATTTACTTAACACTACCAAAACTCTCACTTTCTCTATGAAGACTATAGGAATATAAGGCAAAATATGACAAAAGAAAATTAGATAAATGGAAAAAAACTTATAAAATCAAGACTTCTGGTTTTTGTTTCCTCCAGATTAACTTTCAGTTTTGAATAAATCCATGAAAAATCAATACCTACAAACAAGTTACCGAAGACCAGTCTTAATTTCTCTATGGCTCCTTTCAGACACTCCTTAAAACTGTGCATTTCAATTCATATCTGGACAGAAAGTCCAGATCTCATGGACAGCTACAGGTGCAGACGTGCTTCTCAGAGTTCATTAAAGCTGAGGGCAAAGCCTCCACCCATAGGCAAAATCTGATTGCCAGAATTCACTGATCTGTCCTTTATCCCTCCTTCATCACATTGAAGGCACTGCTCAAATGTGTTGTGGGTCCAGTGAAATGCCAACCCCATTCCTGACTCTGATCCTGAGCATCAAAGTCCTCCAGAGGATCAGCCCCTGTCACCTGAGGATTTGTTTCCCTGCAGCCCCTGTGTTTGACAGACACTTAGAGACATATCTGTGTTTGATGAGAAAAATGGTGATAACACTCTGATAATTTAATTGTTGTTGTGTTTACCCTCAATCAAAGAGTGTTTGGTTTCCTGTGTTCTGCACGGGGAGCTTGGAAGAAAAGGTCCAGGACAGCTGACCTGAGCTGGCCAAAGGGATGTTCACACCACACAATACCATTCCCAGGAGATAAAGTGTGGAGGGACTGGCCTGAAGGGGTCAATTGCCACCTGGGATGGTGAGTAATTGTACTGTCTATCATCTGGCTATTTTTTTATTGAGTTTTATTTTTATCTCTTTCTTTAATATCTCTTTTCATCATTATTATTAGTACCATCATCATTATTTTATTTCACTCCAATTTCTAACTTGTGCTTTTCTCAACCCACAGGTTTTACTTTTTCTGATTCTCCATCCCCATCCCACCCAAATTGGATTGAGGAGGAAATGAGCAGCTGCTAGTGCTTATTTGGGATCTGGAGTTAAACCTTGGTACCACACAGAGGAAAAAGAAAAAAAACCATAAAGACTCCATCCTAATATTTTATGAACTCTGGAGCACCAGCTTGAAAAACACAGAGATAAAGAAAAATGTACCAAATAAATGGTTAAATGTGTGTTCCACTTGGATAATTGCAGAGTTGTGCCTGCTCTTATGGGTACTTGCCTGCTTCCAATGAATACTGATTTTTGACACAGCCAGTCCATCCCTTGACACTTAGACTTTCTTGCCACAGAGATCTGCAAGAAACAGATGATCCTTGAAATCAGAAGGTGTGCAGAGCTGAAATAGCTTTTTGAAAGGCAGACACATGAGAGAGCCCTGAACAGAGAAACTCTGACCCTGACTTAGAGAGACACAAGTTGCCACAAATTTCTCAGTGTCCCAGGATCCAGCTCTGACAGAGGCTCAGTGACCCTGATGTCATGATTTGAGTGCACTGCACATTATCAGGGAGGTGTTCTGTTCTTTTGATTTGGCCCTCAGGCATGACAAGCAAGAGGAAGAAAATTATTTTATTTACAGACATCTGTTTTGAGATATTAACTAGTAAATAATGCATAAGTTGGGATGATGCTTTGGCACCACAGGGCTGTGTAGCTGATTAAAACAAATAAGAGAACTATGAAGTAATACTGAATTTTACACTTGGTCCATTTCTTGCTAGATAGAGCTAAGTATGTCTGGGAGACTATAAGCAAGGGGGAAACAGGATTTTGTTTGCGTTTGGGTTTTTTGTTTGTTTGTTTTCTGGTTTCCCCAAAGTTAGCATTTCCTTAAAGCAGTGCATGGTCATTCCCACCAAGTGATGTGGAAGTCGTGTTCTGGTAAGGAGGCAATGAGAACATGGCATGGCTAATGGAAAACAGCCCTTGGCTCAACCATCCTTCCCTCCCTTCCTGCAGAGCAGCTCAGTCATTTCTTCAGATACCAGCAAGAATTACAGGAAAATCTCATTTGATTTTGGATGAAATTTCCGTGCTATGGCTGGTGAAAGTTCAGATTGGTCACTAACTCAGCTATCCATCCACTGGGATAGAGGAAAATATAAGGAGACAGTTGGAAGAAATATCCCCACCTTCCTCTAGCCAAGATCCAAGTCAACGTTTCTTTTATTGCATTTGTTTTGTGTAGGAATAAACTTGCTCCCTTTGCAGGAATTAACTTTTCATCTGCATCTTCTTCCTTGTTAGAGGATTGGACTAAAGAATCTCCAGAGGTCCCTTCCAACTCTAAAAATGCTGTGATTCTATCATCTGTGTTGAAGTTACCAATAGGCCCAAATGGACACAGAGTTTAATTTTGGATCAGTTTTCCTAGTCAGGAGGACTGAAAACTGCACCATATTCCCATAAGAATTTGGAACGGAACAAAAATATGGAGGAATTGTTGAGTAGAACTACGATGTTGTGTAGAACCGAGATTTGGTTATTTCCATGTATTTTAAGGCTCTTTTGCAAAGTTGCTGAAGTGAGCATGTCCCAAAATGTGGCTTTCATAAGGATATTATCTGTCTCTCTGAAGAACATGTGAACATCTAGTAATGGGAGAGGATGAGCTTTCCTTCCTGGCAAAATGAGAACTCAATGAGAGAGCAAAGGGAGGTCAGCAAAGTAAGACCAGCAACAAAGAGAGAGCATTTCTAAACCTAATGGACAAGGTTTGCATTCCCAGGGCACAACAGAGGCACAGACAGGACAGAGAATGGATGAAGCTCCAAGAGTCACACTTCTTATTGTAGCTGAGGGAGGCCCTGATGTGTATTCTGCACAGCCTTTACTGGATGTTAATTAGTTATTCATTGATAATGAGAAAATCTGTGAGGGTGATGAAGCACGGGAATAGATTGCCCAGAGAAATCCTGGATGTCCCATCCCTGGAAGTGTTCAAGACCATGCTGGATGAGGCATTGAACAAACTGGTCTAGTGGAAAGTATCTCTGCCCATGGAAGGGGGGTCGGAATTAGATCATCTTTAAGGTGCCTTCCAACACAAACTATACCATAATTTTGTGATTCTGTGATGTTCTGTTTTCATGATACTATGATATAACAGTAGAAATATTAGCAAGTTCATTAACTGAACATTTTATGTCAAAAGTTCATCTTGATCCCGCAGGAAATTTGATCATTGATGATGATGGTCCGAAAAGCTGGGAAATTGTCTTTTAAACCATTGTGTCAATGGTGCTTCCCAGCTCAGAGACATTGTCTTAATCCTGTCTGAATTGATTTCATTCAGGTATCCATAAATTCATAAAGATGGTAATGACAGAAAAAGCTATTCAAATTCCAGATATTTCTAAAATAGTCACCATCTCCCAACGCAGAACATTCAGTTAAACCAATCTTTAGAGGTAGGTTTAGGGTCACAGTGCTAAATGATATTTCTCTGAGATTTTTGTCCTTTATTTGTAAATAGCAGTCTTTCACTACATTATATCAATGTTTGTAAAATCTGATAGGCTTTAAAACACACAAAAAGGGATTAAATGAATTTAGAAGAGATCTGAGGCGTATTTAGCATTTTTTACAGATTTAATATATCCCCCTGTGTTTAGCATCTCTCACCCGATGCCAAGGAAGTTTCTACTAGAATTAATAAATCTTTTTCATTTACTTACATAGAAGAAAAATATTTAATAGATGTCACAGGAATTTTGCAAATTGCTCTAGTTCTGATTCTGATTAATAGGAAATCATGTCAAATGTATAAATAAATTATAGTCTTAAATTAGTTCTCTTTCATACTTAAATCTTGGGGATAGATGTAGGCTCAGAATATTTCATTATAACTGTTTTAATCATATTTATTTCTTAATTGAGCCTCATGTTAAGGTGAAATAGAAGCATATTTAGGATGGAGATAAGTGTCATTGTCGTTATCTCTAAAGAATAAAATAGTGCCAGTCTGTATAAGTATTTAGTCAATCTCAAGTTGTTTTGATTAAACAAAAGTCTGACAAATTATTTTAGGCTTAAACACTTAAAATCAGAAGAGGTGGAAAACAATCTAATAAACTTAGTGTGAAGTGGAATATTTCCCAACTCTGACTGATAGGTGACCAGTTAGTCATTTTCTGCAATGAGTTACAATTTAAATTAGAAGCTTGTTCCTTTGGAGCTGGATTTGTTTTTAATATTAACTGAAATATTTTTAGAATTTTTTAGGATCAGACATTTTTTGTCTTGGTGATGCTTGAAGGCATTTACTGGAGTCCTTTATTGTGATCATATTGGTGTTGTGGGCAACATTTACTAAACTTTAGTTTAGAATATTTATCACACGTCAAATTTTTCACTGAAAGAAAACTAGGAACTGCAGGAGAAATATTCACAGCATAAAAGTTGCAACTGTAAATTGGCACATAATTATCCTCTTGTTGGTAGTCTCAGCACACGGGTGAAATCCTGACTGTGGAAATGGTACTGATTTTTTGTCCACAACAGGCTCAGATACTTTGGTGGGGCATAAATGGGAACTTTGACTGCTGTTGTACAACGGGAATTATTGTGACGCTTTCTTTTTACATTTTTCCTCAGGATTTCCAATTTTCTTCCAAGAACATAGAAGCCGAAAGTTATTTGAGATCAACTATAAGGCCTGGTAAATCCTTATTTACAGAAAGTATCTGGTAATTTTTAACCTCTTTGGGAAAACCCTCAAACAGGATCTGCTAGTTCCCTTCCTGGTGAGCTGTCAGGTGCCATCAAACATGTCCATGGGCACTTTATTTCTAAGGAGAGGATGAGAGGAGAGAGGAAAACACAGATCTTTCCATCTGCTGTAATCCCTTTGAGCCTGGAAGGATTGCAGGCAATAGGAGGATAACACACATATGGCTGCAGCCCATAAAAGCTCCCCTTTAGGTAGATAACAATTCCCAACAAGTTGTTTAAACCTCCTCAGCCATCACACAGGAGGGATGGGTAATTCCAGAGGGTGATTCATCCCAGTCTGAGATGGATGTCTAACACAAGTGGGATGAATTACTCAGCAGACACAAAGTGTCTCTTCAGAGGCACAAAGGGACTGAAATAAGTATGCCTCTGAAACAGGGGGGAAAAAACCAAACAAAACAGAAACCTTGCAACAACAGTTTTAATGTTAGAGAATCAAGGCATTACTTTATTCTGGCCAGGATGTTATTCTGGCCAGGATGTGCAACAGAAATAATTTCATCCACACATTACCTGCGTTGTACCGAGAAAATCCTTCCATCATACATGAATTTTAGTGGATTTTTCACATATTTTATGCAGTAAAAACCCTGAGAAATTCATTGGTTGAATGTTCATTGGTCCCAAGTAACACAGTTCTTAGTATTTGGGTTCCTACTGGATACGGATTTCTTTGCCTACAATGCTAATTACGTTCTCATTCTTCTCTCTCTTTCCCAGACCAGGTGTCTCTGGCCATACCAGGGCTGATGTTTGGAGTTAATGTTCATTAATGGTCATTATCTTTTGTGTATGTCCTGTGTTACCCCCAGTCTGTTGAGATGTTCAGCTCATCAGACCTCACATGGTGGAACTGCCCCCTGAAAAGGAACTTCCATTCCCTTCCCCTGGCACAGAGCAAAACAAAACTGATGTTAGTTACATTAAAAAAAAAATTAAACTTTATATAATTTCCATCAAGTAGAGACAGTGAGTTTAGGCTGGTGGCTGGTACAAATCTGCATCCCAATGTGTAATCAGGAACTCGGGGGTAACAGGAAGCAGAGACACTTCACAAGATCAAACCTCATTGTTATTCAGCAGCCAATGCTTAATTACACCAAAAAGGGCCTGCAAAACTTGCACAAACACTTGCAATTTCAGAAAATAGTTTTCCCCAGCTGATGTAAACAAAACTACAAATATCCATATAGGTACACAGAGGCTCTTAGAATGCACCATTAATGCGGCAAAAATCCCCCAACAAAACAACTTTGTTATTCAATCTGATGTCTGAAATTTGGGCATCAGGAAAACTTGTTCACCACTCTAAGGACTATTTAGGAAATTGGGGATTGAGATCTAATCTATTCTTCTGTGACTTCCAGTTACTTACATGTTTCTTTGTGTTACCCTCTAACTTCATATAAAAAAAATGAACCTATTTGCTGCAAAGCCTTTCCTGACAGATAATGAAACAAGCTATGGTAAAGTTATCTTGCTGTTTGCCATAAAATTCCCTTTTAATTCGTTTTCATTCTTCATTATTCACTACAGAGTAAAGGATTATTCCAATATTTTACAGTCACTATCTAGAGTGATTTGTCTGTCTCATGCTATCAATCATCCAAACAGTCCAACTCTTCAGGTATTCTGTCTGAATGTGAAAATAATTAGTGCAAATAAAGTTATATGGGTTAAAGTTACATGGAGTGAATTGCAACTCCTGGTTTATCTTTTTTTTTTAAGTTGTAGCAATATATTTCCATTGAACAATGTAAAATATATTTTGATGGACACTTGGAGTTAATGACAATATTACACATATTTTTTTACTATGTTAACTCTTGTTATATTAAGATTAGTCACCCTGTTCCTGTGCATGTGAAGATATTTCTCAGATGACAGGATTACCTGATTTATCTCTAAATTCTCTCCACTTTTAGCAGTCAGAGTCACTGAACTCATACAAACATAAATGGATTTTCTGCACTTCTTTGGTTCTAATTGCATTGGTCATCTTTGCTGCTGAATGGCTTCATCTTAGAAAATCCTTTCTGACTAATAATGTGGCCTTTGAATCAGTCCTCTCTCCCACTTTTCACTCAATGCACTGTGCTTGATCTCACAACGTCCAAAATTTGTGATTTGAAGACAAATAGGAAGCAGAAATGAATGCTGGACTTCACATGAGACAACAAACCACTAAAGAAAAAGTTGAAACCTTTATTTCTGTGAAAATCTGGGCATGCAAACCTCTCTGGACAATCTGTGCCAGGGAATCACCATCCTTTAAATAAAAACTTTTGTACATAGATGTTTGAAATGCACTTTACATAAGCTGAGAAAATACTTCCTTTCTTCCTTTACCCTTTTCTGTCTAAAGCCTGTTGAATTTAGCAGCCTTTACAATTCTACATGAAAGAGTTTGGCATTGTTGCTGCTTAAATAGGAACCATTTAATCATCGACTCTATTAGGAGACTAACTGGAACTTGCTATTCTTTAATTTACTTGCAGACTTTTTGCTCTTGCTAAGTGTTTTTGGTTTAGTGTTCTGGAACTAAATCATTAGCAAATGTGCTCAGTAAGGCCTGGAGGAACAAATTACCTGTTGAGGTAATTTGAATGCTATTTTTTAATGCTTTTTATTTGTGTGTGGGAGGATGGACTAAGCTGGGGCTTTCAGGAGATTTACCTACTCCTGAAAGTGTCACTGTTTGACTGTGTGGTCTCTGAAAAATTATTTGAGCCAACATTTTCTAATTTGCATGACTAAATCAAAGTATGCAAAAAGGGCTTTGTTGTTTTAGTAGTTCAAACACTGATGCTGTTACTTCAGTTAAAAAGTAATTAATCCAGAAAAAAAGTGTGGCTTGCAGGACAGGAGGCCAATGGTGTGATTTTTATGTCCCCGTGCGTGCCTGTAGTGGATAAAGTCAGGACACTACGAGCTGTAATTCTTTTCTAAAACCCTAAAACCTACAGGATAAGCTCCACTTTGCTAATAAACATGCCCAAATTTAAATATATTTCTACCACTTAAAATTCAATCTGGAATCCATCCAAACTTTTTCAGTTTTGTAAAACTGATGTAAAGCTCTTGTCCCCTGTTATTTTTCCCTGCTAAGTGTAATTGAGTTTAGGATCCTTGCAGATGTTCTTACAGACCAAAAAGGAGTGTGATTTCCCACGAACTCCTTACCCAGTAGTGCCAGAATTATAACTCTGTTCCATGCCCAAGAGATTTCAGCCAGAATAAACAAACATCTTAGAAGGTATCTGTGCTAAAATTGTATAACAGATTCAGCTGACAAATTTAAATATACCCCAACTGCTCCCATCCTTTTCTTCCTGGTCTGTGCAGCCTCCTCTTCTTGTTTACCCAGACAACGATTCCATTATATGATGGTTTTCACAGCTCTGAATCCTTCAAAGACATTTAGTAAATCATAATCTCTACATGGCAAAAATGGGCTACATTTCTGTACGAAGAGTGAAATCTACCTTAGGTACAGAAACTCATTAGACAGAGATTTAGATTTAAGATTTAGATAGGGAAAACCAATCTGGTAGTACTAAATGGGCCACTGAGGGTCTGAGACAAATAAGAACACCAAGACCAGGAATGTCTTGGTGTTCTTATTTGTATTCCAACCCCGAAAACAGTTTAAGGGTTAGTTGGGTGTATTGTTATAGGCTTATCTGAGTGAGAAATAGAGGGGCAGAAATAACAGGAGGTGTCTCAGAGTTCCAGGAAATAGCCTGAATAGAGGCCTCTAGGGTGCTGGACCAGTGTATTTACTGTACAGTCATAAACCCACTCATTAAAAGGCCATTAAGAAAATTAGAAAGTGGGTAACCACTCCTCACAGCCTGTTGTTTATTTGCAGGTCAATGTAGGCTAATAGGGCCTTTTGTTCTTCACAAACACTTCTCACGACATTAACAGATTTCAGTAAAAATCCACTTCATTTATTACCATTTCAGGCTCACTGGAAGAGATAAATAGGACATTAAACATGTACAGAAGTTTAAATTAGCAAAATCCCATCTGTTCTCATCCTTCCTGTAGAAAAGCAGAAGCATACAATCCATCAGTCTTGTGGCACCAGCCAAGCAATTAAGGCTGCTGACACAGTCCTTTCAGAGTGACACGGTGGAGCTGAATGCAGAGTGAGTTTTGGTGTGCACTGCACGCTCTGGGGAAGGGGGATGAAATCACACAGGCATTTTTCAGCCCTTTTCCACCTCAACAGAGCATTGAAATGGCAGTTGAGAGGCGAGGAAGATAGTTGGCTCACCCCAAAAATCCAAAATTATCCAGTTTTATAGCTGAAGCCAACTCTGTTGCAATAATAATGATTTTTCTATGGAGACATAATTGCGGGGTAAAGTAGTTAATATTCCTGACATTACCAACCACACACCAAAATTATCATATGAATGAAACCCACGTGTCAGATATCACATATGAAGGAGGATCCAGGACTGGAACAGATGCAAAAATGATTTTAAGATGGGCTCTGATAACGATTTACTGCAAACCCAGCAGTCCTCACAGGGATTATGCAAGACTTGAGCATGCAGCAAAATCTCAAGAAAAATAAACCACGTCCACAGTATCAGACCCCTGTTGGCTTAGTTTTTCTGACAGCTGGGAACTGGGATTGACTATCAGCACCTTTCCAGCACTTGAGACACTCTCAGGAGCTGAACTTGAACAGCTCAAGTGTTAATATATTTCATTTCAGCCAGGAAACAAGTAATGTCACGTAGAATTATGATTTCTCAAGATGGGAGCCTCTATTTCACTTTCTGTAGAAATTTTGATGTATTCAATTAAATAGTCTTTGCCCAAGAACAGGATTATGGATCCTAATGCAACTCTGCTAAGAAATAAATTATATCAAGATGATCTAATTTGCATAGATCTGATTTGATTTAGATATTTTACTTCCTCCAATGTTTTGAGAGAGGACTCAAAATCTAGCAGGTCACCTCTGTCAGAGATTTACCTGCATTTCTCAAAGGATGAATTAAATTATAAGTTTCTAGATATTAGGACAAAATAAGAGGAGATAACCTTGAGGTAGGACAGGCTTAAAAGCAGAAGAGGGTTGGGAGAGTCTGGGAGAGAAGGGCCTGGTGTAGATCATAAAAAGTTTCATGAGGAGCTTCAGTGACAGGACACAGGAAATTTAAATTAAAAGAGAGTAGGTTTAGCTCAGATGTTAGGAAGAAATTCTTCTCTTTAAGTGTGGTGATATCCTGGACAGGTTTCCCAGAGAAGCTGTGGCTGCCCCATCCCCAGGTGTACCTAAAAATTGAAGATGACACCTGCAATTTTGAAATACCTGCAAGATTATGTTTTGGATTTTTTTCTTTTCATAAAAATAAATTTTATAGTAGCCCCGTTGTAAAGGAATTTCAAGATCAATAGTCAGGGATTTAGTAGCTGTCAGTACCCCAATTACTTGTGCTGTTATAGTGTTTTTCTCTTCCTCAAAAACACAGTCACGATGTTGAGTGACAACACAGTCACTCTCTCCAGTGCTTTCTAAAAAAAGGAAAGTTGGATACAGAGGAACCTCTGACTGTTTCCAGATCTTTTATCCTGACTCACATGAGAGAATGATAATTCTGCTATTTGGATCTTTCCCCCTCCAGAAGTTCCAACTATTTTACAGTCCAGCAAAAAGGGAAAGAGTTCCTCTTTCTAAACCACTTTTGAAAAGTCAAAATCTCATTGACCAAAACTATTTTGGGCCACATTCAACTGAATGATTGTTACAACAGTAAGAGGAAGGTGGTGAGTAAATCAGGCTGTCTTGATACTTAAGATAGACAAGCTTCAGCTTCCTGCAGAGGAAAGGGAATGGGAGAGAGCAGTAGGCATTTTATTAAAGAATTACAAATGAATTGTAGTTTTTTCACCTCATAGTAAATAATAAGAAAATATCCATCATTCTTATTAAGGGGCACATTTAACTTCCATGTGTTTTATTCTTTGATATATTGGAAAGAAAGTAACATCACAATGGGAAGTGGGAGATACAAAAACTTCAGTCATACCCTGACAAAAGATGTGACAATAACTCTGATGAAGGAGAAAGTGGAATTCATTTATTGAAACCTTTATACATCTGAAAAAAAAAATTACCCACAGCTACATTTATTGCCACGGAAGAGCTACAGTTTAAATCAGGTGTGGAAGCACTGGCATCTGGTATTAATGCCTTAAGGTACCTGAGACCTGAGATTGATAAAACACCAGATCTTTAAGAGACCCAAGTTCTTTTGGATGACCAAATAGACCCCCAAAGGGATATTCTGAGGCACCTCCAGCTGCACTGATGTTTTTATTGAGCTGCCTTAGTTGAGGTTATGAGCAGGAGAATCGATAGACTTAATGTGTAATTCAAGTCTTCCTAATGTAGGAAGTGAATCAGAGGAATTGTGCTCCTGCCATTCTGTGGACACAATGTCCTCCAGCTACAGAAGAATCTCAGATAACTTGGTTCAGCATAGACACCTACACTGTAGGCATCTGAATTTAGTGAGGATGAATCCTGCTAGGATTGAATTCAGGCACTTTGAATATCTCCTGCTGAGCAGTGGTGACACAGGGAGCTCAGCTCTAATACCACCATCCTGGCTCTGGCCTGCTCATATTTGACTCCTTTGCTTTTGTTATTGCCTGCTATCCTTGGTGGATATCCTGTGATTAATATGGAAAATTGTAACCACTGTTGTGATTAACTTTTCCAATTCTAAGGTTTAGCTCAACAGTATCAGTTTTTCTGCCAGCCCCAAGCAAATATTAAAGGCATGCTGGAAATGATGACATACCTCATAAAATACTGGGATCCTGTTTCATATAAACCACATCTGAATAGAAAATATTGGTCTTCTTAGATAGACACTATATTTCTTCCCTCTGTCTTGCCACAAGCAGGCTCAGGGAGATAATGACCCTGGCCTTAGAAGGCCACATTATTCACCTTGAACAGTAGCAAGTAATGCAGTATCAGTTTGCTAACAGTACTGCTTCCCAGGCCGAAATTACCTGGCAAACATAGATGGATGAGCAAATGATCTTCAGCAAGAATTGATTCTCCCTCCTGGAGCTTTGCATGTTTGTGTCTTTGTGTGTTTGAGTCTTCCTTCTTCCCACTGATGACTGGAAAAACCTCTTCTTTTTTTTTCTCCACACAATAGTACAGTTCTGTAATGAACTGGAAGATGGATACCTAATCTAAGATGAATGAAATGCTAAAGGGAAAAACCTTCTGATTATTTTGTGGAAGAAGAGAGAAATGATTGAGAGTGCCAGAGTCCCTCATCTATTCCCCCAAGAGCAGGTTAAAAAATCCATACTCCCTTACATCATTTGAATGCACTTTTTGGAAGACTTTTTCTGGTATTCCCATACACTTATAAAACCCAGAGCAAGAACCAAAATAGTTAGTAAATAATGCTGAAGAACAAGTTTGGAAGGGGATGCAAATTTAGGAATTTCAGAACTTACAGGCACTGTGGGTGCATCTGAAGCACACAGACTGTGTTTTGGAGGTGTTAGGGCCTGAGGAAGTGATAATAACAATAAATAAATAAATAAATAAATAAAATATTAATAATAATATCATTAGTAGTAGTAGTAGTAGTAGTAGTAAATGGTTCTTGTCTCGACCCTTTACCTTTTTCTGATTCTCCCCACCCAACTCTGAGAAAGAAAGTGAGAGGGTGGCTGCCTGGTAATTGTGGCTGGGATTAAACTATGGCAGTCAACTCTTCTTTTCTCCCCTTCATAAGCAGAAATACGTATCGAATTATTTTCTATGATTGTACTTATTTATGGCAGCTGGCCAGGCATCTCTGATACTGCAAGGTGGGGACTGCACACTGTGAAAGCAGAACTCTGCATGCCAGTGCTGTCAATCCTCTTAAAAAATCATAATTCCCAGAAATTATGCCCAAGTTGTCACCTAGCTTACCCTTGGCACTTATGACTTGCAGCAGGAGTTAAATGCCCAGCCTACACAGAGATTGGTTTCACTGCTATAACTCAATGGTCTTTTCATCACATTTATTGCAATTCTCTCCTTTGGATTTTCTCTAAAAACAATAAGAGCCAAATTGAAAATACAACGAGAGCTGTGGTTATCAGAGCATCCCTCTTATCTGAGACTGATCAGTTTTATGACTACAAAATCTGATGTGTGTTGAAAACCCAGTGCATTTATTTATAACTGAGGGTATCCGTATAAATCCCCTGGCTCCAATCATGTTCAGATAAACAGCTTGAGGCTGCATTATGTTATTTTTAAAGACATGGCTTTGCTGTTCAAACACAACCAGTAAAACTTGTCCTTGCTGCTGAATTTTCCTCCTTTGACTGCCGGGAATGTTTTAATAGGGCTCATGTTTTGATTGCATTTGCTATCGGGGCAGAAGGAAAGGAGAGGGCTGGAGAACAGTCTGGGAGCACTTTTAAAAGACTGAGTGTCATGGGTTGCAGTGCAAGATCTCACCAGCAGTGTGTATTCCATCACCATCTGTTGGAACTGGAGTGGGGTAACCCTCTGTCAATGGCCAGCTGATAAAAACCAGCTGGGGCAGTTTCTTTATCTCCTCCACAACCCATCCTCCATCCAGGGAGAGATCTTCTGCTCATGGACCAGTGAGTGTCACTGATAAAATTCCATCATCCCATTGGGAAATGCTCTACCCAGGGGGAGGAGCCAAGCATTCCTACCTGGATAAAAATCTGAGACTTGGAACACCAAGTCAGCCTTTTCCACTGGATTCTCAGAGGAAGAACAGGCCCATCCATCACCGCTGGACCTTCAGCAGAGGCTGCACCTTTCTCCAGGATCACTGCTCCAACAGAGCCACATCTGCTACTCCAGGAGGGCTGCAGACACCACTGAATGGAACTACGACCAACACCCTGACCAACAGCGGGTCAGGTTGTATTCTGACTGTGTCAGTGAGTTTGGTTTCGTTTTTGTAATACTGCCTGCTTGTTTTATTTTAGTTCTCCTAATAATGAACTGTTATTCCTATTCCCATATCTTTGCCTGAGAGCCCCTTAACTTCAAAATTATAATAATTTGGAGGGAGGGGGTTTACATTCTCCATTCCAAGGGAAGCGCCTGCCTCCCTTAGCAGACACCTGTTGTTCAAACCAAGATACTGAGGTGAAATGTCTTTGCTGTCTCACTTTCTGTGAGAAGCAGAGGAGCCCAGTACATGTTGCATTAACCTTGCAGTGCTGTTGACTGAGCCTTCTGCTCCTCCCATGGGAGGGAAAGCACCTTTGGCATGGAATCATAGAATCAGTAATGTTGGAAAAGACCTTTAACACCAAGGGCAAGTCAGCACAGCACCAACTGCTGTATCCACACAGGTTTTGAACACTTTTAGTGATGGTGACTATACCACTTCTCTGGATAGCCTGTTCCAATCCTTGAAGTTTGTTCTGAAATCCAGTCCAAACCTCCCCTGGTGCAACTTGTGGCAATTTCCACTCATCCTGTCACTTGTCACTTGGCAGAAGAGGCACCCTCCAGGAGCATGTTGGTTCATACCTGTTTAACACCACCAGTAGATAAATCCCAAGTCCTTTTTGCCAGAATTTCAACATGAGAAAGTTTGATATCTAAAAAAAATTAATAAAACCCTGTAGATTTTTCCACATGAGATAAAAATGCTGTCTAGTATTATTAGTTATATTTCATTAGTATGAAGTATATTTTATTCAATACTTTCTGCACAATAGTAAGGACTTCATACAATGGTAATGTTAAGATATTCATTTAGAGGGAAATTTAAAGGAGTGTTTTCTTTATTGAAAGGAAAACATTTTGACTTTGTCAGAACTATAAGATGAAGTGATGATGGTTCATTTTATCATTTTCATGTTAAAAATGCCACAGAAATAGGGCACATTTCTTTGAAGTGTTTAGATTAAATTGCACTTTCTGCTGAAAAATTGTCTTGTCAATTTTACTCGTGGCTGGTTTCCCTCCTCCTTTTCATCTTTTTGTCCTTTTTTATGTGTGTGAGGTTGCCAAGCCATCCTTTCAACTTAAAACTATCCAGTTTTGGAGCATGGATTCTAGGGAGGAAGAGGAATTGTTTCTAATTCTGTTACTGATATAGCAGCACATTGCATGATGTGAGCAAAGATTTACACTGTGCTTATCCCTACTAAATTTTATCAAATTCAATGCAGACAGACCAACTCAGATTCTTAATTTACAGTGCCCTGACATGGACCAGGAGCTGAGTCTCAAAATAAGAATGACAGAACGTTCTGGGTTGGAAGAGACCTTGAAGATCATTTTGTTCCACCCCCTGCCATGGAGGAACCTTCCACTGTCCCAGGTTATTCCAAGCCCCATCCAGCCTGGCCTTGGACACTTCCAGGGTTGGGACAGCCACAGTTTCTCTGGACAACCTATTTCAAGGTCTCACCATGCTCACAGGGAAGAATTTCTTCCTAATATCTCATCAGAACCTGCCCTTCTTCATCTTCAGGCCAGTGTAATATGTAAGTAATGTTTATGCCCACTTCAGCCATATTTGCAATATGGACCAATTTCAGGCAAATTTAACAGAGGCAGAAGTCACAAACATTATATTCTTAAACACTTTGTGAAAATAGCCTAATGAAAGAGAGAGAATTGTTAATGTCCCTGCTCAGAGAGAAATTCCTCCATTAACTGAACATTTTGCAGACACCAAGGGACCCCTGCAGGATCCATAAGTCCAGGAGAAACCTTTGGCACTTTTGTTTTTTTACGAACCATTTACCAAAAATCATAAGATAAAAGAGTTTCCCAGATGCTTCTATTTATACAGCAGACAGGCTGGCTTATCCTCAGAGTGTCAGGAATCTCATTTTTGCATTTGCACAGTTGCACAAGATTATAATTAATATTGAACTATAAAGTTAAACAATAACATATGCCTAAAATTGCCTGGAAAATTAAGGTACTGCAAACAACATACACAAGTCCATTATGGAAATTTAGGGAAGCCTCAGAGGCAACAAATAATCTTCAGGATCTTTCCAATATTTACAACTCTTCCAGATTCACCAGGGTGCCAGTTCATCCAGTGAGATCTTGCCATAAGCCTCACCTCTCTGTGCATGGAAAACCTGCAGCACCCTCACTCTGATGAGTTAAAGGTGCATAATTTAGCAGATCAATATTACTTTGTTTGCCCAGGCAAACTGTGTGAACTACGTTGACTAAAACTCCCAATTTATATGCCGGGATAAGACTATGGTGTTTTAAGAATAACATAAAATTACAGAATGGTTTGGGTAGGAAGAGATATTTAAAGATTGTCTAGTCCAACTCTGTGCAATGGGGGTGTATAAATCATAGAATCATAGAATATCCTGTGTTGGAAGGGACCCACACGGATCATTGAGTTCAAATCCTGCCCCTACATAGGACAGTCCCAAAAATTCCCCCCTGTGCCTGAGACAGTTGTCCAAAGGGTTCTGATATGAACCACAGGAAAATGAAAGCTGAGGGGCCAAGAACAAGTTAGAAATATTTGTCTATTGGAGCCGATGTATTTTTTCACAAAAGAGAGGTTCTAGAGCTCAACAGATCATTTCTTGGTTTCCTGGAATATTCTGAGATTGCAGAGAGATAGCACTAAGACAAAAGGATGGGTGAGAAAGCAGGATAGAAATTCCTAATTTTAAACATATTTCATGCACAACACTGTACACACTCACAGGAAATCCCAGTGCAGATCTCACAATTGCAAAAATCATCAGGCATTTCTGCATGTACTTGGACATAACTCCTCTTCTTTTCTGTGCAAGTTTCTCCCTCACTTTGGCATAAATTCCTAAATGATCTGGCAGCAGACTTCAAAAAACTGAAAGAATTTCACGCAGTTTTACATAAAATGAATAATTTACATAGTTTTACATGAGATGTATGATTCAGTTCTGGAATTCATCATCAGAGGCTGTTATGTAAGGCAAATTTGTACAGAGACTCAGAAAGGGTTAGGACCAATTCACAGAGAAAAGGTGATTCAGGAGTTGTGTAGTCTGGTGACTCAGACTCAATCAACTTCTTGAGCAGGTGTAAATCTCTGATTTATACAGAGGGTAACATTAATCTATACTTGCCTTGTTTCTGTTGCTGTTTCCATCAACATCTATAACATTCTCCTCTCAGAGACTGAATGTTGGGCAAGAGGGACTGCTGCCTGACCCAGCTGAGCAGTTCTCACACAGTTTTATTTGCAAAAGCAATCCTTGGAATTAAGAGAAAGAAGAAATTTTATGAGCAGAGGCAGCATGACAGCACTAGGAGCAATTGTGAAATGTTTTCCACTAAAAAGCTGAAAATTAAGAGCTCTGTTGTTTGCTTTCTAGCAACTAAATGTTCACATTTCAGTTGGAAGCTAATTAAAGACAAAAAAAAGTCAATAAAATTTTGCTGGTGAAACAGTTGTTTTCCAAAAAAAACACACATTGTCCCAAAATAAATAGCTTTTCCTTGCATAAAATAGGAAAGCCCAAACCAAATCAAACCGAAAGAAGTACTACACACATTTTTTTTTCATAAATAAAGGAATTTATAAAAAAATAAAGTAAATACCCTAATGAAGTAATGACAGATATACACCTCACACTCCTCTCTAAATGAATGTTGAGAAAATATGCAAAAATTACATAATCACTTTTTCCAGGCAGCAGGGAGGTGACAAGAGTGAGCCAAAATGACTTCGTGAAGGACAAATTGTGCCTGACTAATCTGGTTGCCTTCTTTAAAGGAATGACTGGAAGATAAAGGAAGAGCAGCTGATTTAATCTACCTCAGCTACTGTGAGGCCTTTGCCACAGTCAAACACAGCTTCCTTGTCATTAAACTGGAGAGATTTGAGTGCTGGATGGATTATCTGAGGGGCTGGGAGATGCCTGGATGACTGCATCAAGCTGGAATGGGTGTGCTATGAAGAAAGGTTTGGAGAATTGGTCTTGTAGCCCAGAGAAGAGAAGGCTCCAGGGAGATCCTATTTCACAGAGTCATGGAATCATGGAATCATGGAATCATAGCATCGTGGAACCATGGCATCATAGAGTCATGGAATCAGGGAATCACACAGGCACGGAAACATGGAATCATAGAATGATGGCATCATAGAGTCAAGGAATAATAGAGCCATGGAATCATGGAATCAGGTAATCACACAGTCATGTCACGGAATCATAGAAAAGGCTGAATTGGAAGGGATCCACAAGCATCAGCAAGTCCATCTCCTGATCCTGCACAATTCCAAGGATCCTCCATGTGCTTGAATGCTTTTTCAAATACTTCTTGAGCTCTGTCAGGCTTGGGGCTGTGGCCACTTCCCTGGGGAGCCTATTCCTGTGCCCAACCACCCTCTGAGTGGAGAACCCTTTCCTAACATCCCACCTAAACCTCCCCTGACACAACTTCAGGCCATTCCCTCAGGTCCTGTCTCTGTCACCACTGAGCAAAGATCCGAGCCTGCTCCTCTTCTTCCCCTCACAAGGAACTTGTAACTGCAATGAAGACTCCCCTCAGTCTCCTCCAGGCTGAACAGACCAAGTGTCCTTAACCACTCCTTATGTGGCTTCACCTCCAGATCCTTCATCATCCTCGTGGCCTCCTTTGGATGCTCTTTAAGAGTTTTATATCTTTGTTACATTGGGGTGCCCAAACCCACACACAATATTCAAGGTGAGGCCACCCCAGAGCAGAGCAGAGTAGAGCAGAGTAGAGCAGGACCATCCCCTCCCTTGCCCAGCTGGCCATGCTGGGCCTGATGGCCCCAGGGCAGGGCTGACCCTCCTGGCTGCCAGGGCACTGCTGACTCACACTCAACTTTCCATCAACCAGGACCATTTTCACTGGTCTTTGGGATATCTCAGGGTTCTCATTTACCTTCCAAACAGCACCTACTGACTCTGCAAAAGAGCCACGGACCAACTCAGTAACTCATAATTTTTTTCTATATAAGTATTATTATATTTTCTATGTTCACCAGTGTAAAGGAATTGATGTTATTTGAGTTGCAGGGAAGAGATAAGATGCTTTTACTGGAAACACCAGTCACCTTGATTCAAAGTCAGCAATTTTTGTTTTCTAGGTGGCTGGAAGGAAACAACTGAAGGAGGATAATATTTTAACAGTTTCTAAACTCTTTAAAACTTTTCAAAAAGTCAGCAGCCCAAAGAAGCCATGCTAGGAATTTTTCAAGCTCAGATGCCAAAGGCATCCATTTCCATACTTAGTGAATCTCATGGTTTAGGAATTTGTTCAGGACTTTGCATTTAATGCTGTATGAGCAAAGAAGCACAAGAAGCAAAGGCTGTGCTGGACTCCTGCTGAGGTGGAGTTTTGCAGAAGATGGGTAAAATTAATAGCTAACATTGAGTGGCTAAAATGACTCAATGAAGAAGCATAACTCTGGGATCTCAGAGGCCACACCGGATAGGAGCATCCAACCATCCAGCTTGGTAATTAGTACGCTAAATTTTTGCATGTTTTGTGCTCTCACAATCAAGATAATGCTGCAATGACATCAGCAGAAAGTATTTTTTTAGTCTGTCATCATATGGTCTCACTATCTGATCCTCACTCTTTCTACACTGATATTCAGCTTAAAAATAATCTGTCCACTATTTAACATGCCTCAATGTCCAAACTCCTGGAAAATAATTTTCAAAGAGAGGTAATTTTCGTTTCTGAAAGTCTGCTGAAATCTGAATCTGTAGCACTCTGCAGAATGCAAGGCTCACTCCAAGATGAATCAATGTTATTCCTAGACATGGACAAATACAGAAAACATGCACAAACATGGAAAATATGCACAAACAGGCTATGCCTAGGGCAGGGAAGCTGTTGAAGCCTATTTTCTACCTCATTTGGGTCCTAAATTCTTTGTTATTTAATAAAGCATAAGGGCTGATGAAGCGTTTTTTGGATGTTTGGGAATATACAAAGCCCTGGATGGATTCTCGAATTAAGAATGAGAACATATTGCATCTTTCTCTGAACAGGGGCATTGATAGGGTCTCTCTTCTGTCTTGTCACCTCTTCCTGTGATTTTTGGTTCTTTGTCATTCTTACCTCTCTGTCAAATACATCTGGCCAAATTTGTCAATTTGTGGAAGTAAATTGTCTAGGAAGACTGAAAGAGCAGAACTAAGGATACTTCTCTAGCCTTATTTTTGGTATTTCTTGATTTGTGGAAGCCTAAATTTGAAAAAAAAAAAATTCTTCATGGAGTAGATACATGAGCTATTGCACAAGATCTAGCAAGAGTCAGACGTGGAAGAGGAAAGCTGATGGAGCTGGATTCCTTAGTGATAAATTCATACTGTTCCATTAAAATCAATAGTCTGGGGGCTTCTAGATGTGAAACCTTAATATAACTGCTAACTCCCACATGCCCAACCATCTGACAAAACTAAGGAACAATCTTTCTTTAAGCTTTGGGTGCATTCCCAGCACACTTTAGGAAATAAAGTGAGACGTCTAACTTGGTTGACTCTCTGCCAGGCATCTCCAGAGGATAACTTTGATCAGCTGTGCTAAAACATCCGCTGGAAGTGCTTGTCTTTCTCCTCTGAGTATTTGGGAAACCTGGGTAACTAATTTAGGCTAGGCACATCAAAATTAGTTGTCCAAAGTTAGGTGAGACAGCTCTCTCCTAAAGCAGTCGCCATTTTATAACAAGCCACTTTAATATGCACGGGAATGTGGATCCTTCAGGGCAAGAAATTCAATACAGGTGCTAAGAACAACAATTTATCAGCCTGTTATCTGTGACTTAGAAGGAGTGAACGTTGCTATTTGTGTCTGAGTTCCCCTGAAGAAAAATTTTATAAGCAATTTATTTTGTACAGGGAGAAGTGGTGTCTTGGCACAGCTTGAGGGGATGACAAGGATCATAATATATAAATAATACAATCTATAAAGATGAAATATTTAGAGGGATTAAAAATGCAATAAAAGTCCAGAAATAGCCATTTTTCGGGCATGAGGAGGGAATTTTACATTCATGTTTTTTATATATACAGATTAAACGTGAAACCTGATTCACCACCCAATTACTGAGGTTTTAGTCTCCTGTTGAGTGGAGTCCTTTAGCACGTGGTGAAGTTAAGAATGTGTGTGATACCACTGATGGAAAGAGGCTCTTGTGTCTTTTTACTGATTCTGACCTTGCAGTAAGACAGGTCTAAAAGGCTGTTCAGGGTGTCCTGTAGTCCTGCCCTCTTGTTCAGCTTCTGGACTGTGGCTTCTGAGAATTTTTTTTTTTGTTAGAAGGTGTTCTGAAAAACAAACACAAGTAGTTTAAACACTAGTTCAGACTCTTCTTTGTGCAAGGAAACAGAAGAACAGGCTGAAAGGAAAGGGTTTGAAAGTAATAAATGAACTTTTAGTAATAAACCTGTTGTTAATTTAGTGGATTAATAAAAAATCTTTGGCAACACAACATGAATAAAACTCTGCTTCACTCCCCAGAGGAGATAATCCTCCAAAGGTATCACTGAACTGTTCTACCTCTCAAAATGATCTCATAACTAACTTTTATGATGTCCAATTTATCAAAATCACCAGTGATCAGGATTCAACCACCTTATAGACAGTATTCCCTTGTGCTTAACTGTCCTCAAAAACTGTAAGATTTCTTTAAGGTCTAACTAAATTTTAGCTATCACATATTTTCTTTTGATTCTGCTGATTTTTAGCAAAACCAATTCCATCTCTTTCAATGTTCCCTTAAAGGCCATATGCTGTAGACCTCTGATCACTCCTAGTGCTGCCTTCTGGGCCTTCTCCAGCTGATTTACATTTTTATTGGATTTCAGTAGCCAGAAATGAATGCAGATGTTCACCTGACAGCTTTCCAGTGCTAAGGAGAATGGAAGGACCAGCTCTGATGTCCTCCCTTCCTTGTGACAGCCTGACACTGATTCCTCTTAAGCCCTTGATCCACTTTAATCCTCCAATCCCTTGCTGACAAACTGCTGCCCCGAGTTTTACTTCTTTACTTATAACTCCTAAATTCCAAAACAATGGAAATTATTCGCTCTGTCACCATCAGCTCAAGAGCAGACAGAATCCAACATCTGCTTTAACAAGCTTCTTGTCTCAGTGGTCATCCTGGAAATACCTACCCATCTTAAAGGCCAATGCTATTCCTTCCTACAACAGGTAACTTAAGTGGGAAGGTTGGTTCAGTTCCTGGAGGAGTCAGTGTTCATGTGTTCCAAGAGATCCAGATGATCAAATGAGACCAAATCACCCCTTGGTGATTTAGGGAGGGTCAGAGCTAAATCCAAACTCAACTGTGTCATTTTGTTCTTGTCTTATTGAATCACATCCTTTCTTTCTTGTACTGGTTCACACCAAGGTGATTTGGAATTCTAATATTTGTCTCCAAAGTATTTCCACCCTGATCTTAGGAAACATTCTCCATTTTTAACCAGCCAACAGAAGAAATGGCTGAAGTTGACTGACAGACCCAGCAGATGACTACAGCATCCACCTTGTCATTTTGATAAAGAATCATCACTGCTACCTCTTTCCACTCCGCAGCAGTTTCATCAGGGATTCTGAAGGGAGGGGAACATTTCTCTGAGCTTATGAGCCAAGAAATAAAAGTTGACTGCCCAGGATATACTCTAGAAATGCCTTTGCTCTCTCCTCTCTCTGCCTCCTTGCAGCTGACTCCTGTGGCAAAGGGGAGGGTGAGTATCATAAACACAGTACCCTGGATTTAAGCCCTCCACAAACAATTATATTCCTTTAGAAGGGAAAATAATAGCCTTTGCACTGTCAAACATATGTATTTTAAACGAGTCATATAGAAATAAATCTCATTTTATCAGTCCTGGAGTCTTCTCCTGTGGCACTTAATCACAGTCCCCATGGCAGCTCTGCCAGCACAAGGGCTGCAGAGCTGGGCCCAGAGATGGCAGACACAGGTTGGTGCTGTTCTATTATTCATTTTTAGGCAGTCAATAAATTACAGAGGAGAGATAGGAGCCCCATTTCATAACGCAATAATAGCCTGGATTTTAGCAGAGAACAAGTCACTTTGTCTGGATTTCAGGCAATAAATCAAGGCCCAGTTGTTCAGCTATTATTTATAATATTTTATGGGTATCACCAAATAATTCAAAACTGTGATTAATGCCACCCACTCCAGAAGCTCCACATTGTGTCAAAGAAAATTACCAAGGTTCTGTTTGAGTAGAGAAAGATGACATAGAAGAGGTGTCCATACCCCGTTTCTTCTTCCTAAGGTAGTAGATGTCGCTGACTCAAGCCTTGCTTCCCAGAGCCTCCACCTGCTCAGGGAGTTTTTTCAGGGCG
>JAWWMU010000106.1:148170366-148200277 GCA_035048155.1 Cinnycerthia olivascens
CAACTGCTACTCCAGGACTGCAGCCACCATTGCAACTGGACTGCTGCCAACACCCTGACCAACAGGGTGTCAGGTTGTATTCTGACTCAGTCAGTGATTCTCTTTTTCCTTTTTATTATTGCATGTATTGTGTTTTATTTTTGTTTTATTTTCCATTTTCCTAATAAATTGCATTTCTGACTTGGAGTCTTTCATTGGTTTTGCTTTTCAAACCAGAATAGATGTATAGATTAGCTTCTTCCCTGATAATTTTCCATCAACTTGCTCTTTTGCTCTTTTTCTCCCACAGGAAGTTCAACAACTTTGGAGCCTGGTATCCCAGAATTTCTGCCTAGTGAAGAATCAGTGGTTAAATCTTGGTGTCCTGGATTTATTTTTATTAAATACCTCCTTTAAACCATCCTGTTTTTGTAGAAAGCCCCTGACTTCCAAAGCCATTAACCTGGTGATCAGGAAGGGAATATTCAGGGACAAACAACCACAAACAAGCTGTTCCTGAAATGGTTCTCCAATTTATCATCCATGTCTCTGACTGTCTATAATCTCACAAGGCAACAATGCTACTGAAATTATACAAGTACACTTATCTGAGCTTGTGTATTATGCTTTTCCAACCACATTTCTGTTTGTGTGACAAAATCCAGGATGTAGATTGTCTTTTTGCCAATTCCTCCTCCTTTTAAAATTATCTCATGGACAATGGACAAGCAGATATTTAAAAAAAAAATTAAAAGAAAATAGGGAAAGCAGACCAATGATTTTAGAAAGGACAGTGTGCAATTCCATTTGTATTAAAACTAAGAAAGGTTCAGAGTAGAGCAAGATGAGAAAGCCTCGGTAACAGCTTGGAATAAATGAGCACATTAGGCATCTTCAACCTGGAAAATAAGTAACTGAAAGGAAAAATTATACAAGACTACAGACACATGAGTGACACAGAAAGGTTGTGGAAGGGATGAAAATGAAGTCTGAGGATTACTCTGTTTCTTCTGTCCAGGGACAAAGTGAGTCCTCTGGAGCACTTATTACCATTAATTTGCCTGATCCAGGCCTGTGAAATGGGCAGAATTAATAAAAAAATTCATAATATATGTGAAAGAGGTTTCAATGAGTACTGACCACTTCTTATTGATTTCATAGCCAGAGGTAGGAGACATTTACTGAAATGTAGATATTTCCAGAGCAAGTGGCTACATCTGAACTGTGTCACTCTAAAGCTTCCTTTATAATGATGGAGAGTGAGTCAATTAACTTACTGAAGTCTGGACTTCCTCTCACCATAAAATAGATAGATAGATAAAATAGATCTGACTGATCTCTGTCATTCCATGGGCTGCAGAACAGAGACCACGGTTCAGGTGTAGAAATTTACACTGCTAAAATCAGTGAGATCAACCTTTCCATTTTGTCTGGCAGCCCTGGAGACTGATTTCTGTGGTTTTCATTGGCTGCTTGACAGTGATTCCACCACTCCCTGGAAAATCTATTCCAAATCTTGACCATCTTTTCAGAGAAGAAATGCTTCCTAATGTCCCATCTAACTGTGCACTGAGGCACACTTGGTTGGAGTGAAGCTGACAATGACTTTACCCAGCTTCAGCTGCAGCATGGCAGCATCTCTGATCTTTGAGTAACTTGTCTGTATTTTGTTCTTTTTAATGTATGTGTGAGCACAGCTGAAAAAAACTAGTCGAAAGCAGTATCAGCACCAGAGGGAAGTGACCATCTGCTGTCTTTAGAGAGAAATCTGTCTTGAAAAATTTTATAGAAACTGCTTTTCCTTCTTCGTATGTGTTCTGGACAACTTAAAAAAGACAGAAACCAAATGCTCTTGAGTACACACTCCTGGCAGGTAAGAAATGTGTTGCAAGAAATTGTCTGTAAGGGCTTGTAAGAAAGAGAGAGAGAGATTTTACCAAGTCTCTACTGGCAGATGATAATTTAAACTGAGAGTAGATGTAAATTGGAGATGAATTTCTCCTTTTTTTTTTTTTTTTTTTTTATGGTGAGGGTGGTGAGGCCTTGGCACAGGTTCCCCAGAGCAGGTGTGGCTGCCTCATCCCTGGAAGTGTCCAAGGCCACGCTGGATGAGGCTTGGAGCAGCCTGGGGTAGTGGAAGGTGCCCTTGCCCATGGCAGTGTTGGAACAAGATTCCTAAAGGTCCCTTCCAACCCAAACCATTCTGTGGTCCTATAATACTTTTGTGCTTTGACACCTTGGCTTTGGTTAATTCTACATGTCCGTGGTTCTCCCAAAAAGACAAGAGTTTTCAAAAGAGAGGATATCTAAGATACTGAATAACAGCTGTGAAGTGGCAGCAGCATCTAATATCAGACAGTTTATAGCAGAACCCAGTTCTGAGAAAAGCTTTTATTTTTTTTTCTTTTTTTCACAGTTTATCAAATAGGATAGAGTTGACTCAGTTCCCAGACAGGTTAGGACCATTATGAATTAGAGCTAACAAAATTCAGACTGATCTAATTTTGGTCAATTTATCTGTAAATAATTTCTTAACTTTTCATGAAATCCTAAAATCTTAGAATGGTTTGAGTTGGAAGAGACATACAAAACCATCTCATTCCAACCTCCTGCCATGGACAGGGACACCTTCCACTATCTCAGGTTGCTCCAAGCCCATCCAGCCTGGCCTTGGACACTTCCAGGGATGGGACAGACACAGCTTTTCTGGGTAACCTGTGCCAGGGCCTCACCACTCTCAGAATAAAGAATTTCTTTCTAATATCCAATTTAAACCTATCATTTTTCAGCTTAAAGGCATCCTTCTTAACTGTGATGCCATGACCAGAGAAAAAGAATAGATGGCAAGTATCTATCTTTTAATTCATTTAATGGGCATCATTATATGCTCATTTCAGTGAATGAAGGATTTAGGTTCCACCATAACTGAAAGCTCCTTCACCCTGCATTGATATTTTGAGGCTGGAAAAGCTGCAGCCTTAGGAATCAATGACGTGTTGCACTGACTGTTCCCTGTAAAAGCCTGAAGTGATGGATCCCCAACAGTTTTTTCATTTAATTCATCCTGTTCTGAAGAGGAGGAATCATATACTCTGAGACACTTTTAAAAATAAACTTCCAATATGCTGAAGCCTCAGTGCCTTTCCAAACTTTGGAATGAGTAAAGCTGTGTGCAATATAGTCGCTCTCTTATCTACTCTAAAAGCCTTTTCTCACCTCAAATTAGTCAATAATTGCAAAGTGTCAGACAAAATCACTACCTGTTCTTTATGAAACAGCCTCAAAACAAAATCTCCAAACCTGGTAATTTGTGTTAATGGATGACAAATGGAACCACTGGGGCAGATTTTGCCTGGTGGATGTTTCAGCCACGCTTCGCTTGATTTACACCTACTGAAGCTCTTTTCTCCAAGCCACAGATGGATTCCAAACTTTTTTGAACACGTCTGGTCTCCCTGCATTACTATTAACACCTTCCCACTCTCTGGAGTGGGTGTCTGGGCCCCAGAGTGGAGTCCTATGCTTTATTGGCTCTAATAGGTGGAATTGAATGCCTGTGGTATTTGTTCACTCCTGACAATCTCCAAAACATCTCTGAGGAGCAGCAGCTCTGTTTTCGGGATCTTCATTTTCCTGTCATAATCATAGAATTGGGGGGTTGCCTTTTTCTTTTTTTACTGTTTTCTCATGCCTTTCATTTTTTTTTTCTCTGCCACCTTCCTCCACTGTGGGGGCTTTCCCCATCCAGAGAAAAGGCTTTAATCTCTTATCCCAGAATGTGATCTAGATTGTGTGTTGGATTTCAGCATATATTTTCATATATTTTCATATCTTTTCAGCTGGGTTCGGACTCTTCTGAGAGGAAGATGATAACAGTTGATGAGAATAGTTTAAGACCATATGTTGTTACAAACCAGAAGAATTAGGCACAGCCCACACAACTGTGCTGCATGGGGTGCAGGCTGAAAATAAAAACTGAGGTATAGCCCCAGAAAAAAGCTGTAAATACTAATTAGCACCCCCTAGGAAAAACAGGCTTTTAATTGTTAATCGTTAACCATAACTGGCCTAATGGTCACTACATGAGGAGCTGTTTTCTTGATGAAAGGGGAATATTGGAAAATTCAGGCTTGTGATACCCATATGTAATGGAACAGTGTGTCCAAAGCTGTGGCATTCACTAAGAATTTCATCCTCCTGAAACAGAGCAATTTTTTTGCCTGGAATCTGTGGAGGGCTTTGCTAAAGAAAACACTAACAGAAGGCTGGTTTCTATTGTGTGAGGAGCAGGAGGGGGACATTTCACAGTTAAGGTACTAATTTAGTGTCATTCCTCCAGGTTCCACCTCTGTCCTAATTCAGATGCAGCACTTTATCCTGGTTGTGCAATGCATTTTTAACTAATCAGGTGTCTAAAATGAATATTAAAAAAAAATTAGGAATGACCCTGTAGATCTTAATAGGCCTTGGGCCACTCTATTTTAACAGTGAATAAATGTGTATGCAAATTGTTATAATTAACATTAAAAACAAATCTGGGATCTTTTAATTAAGTATTAAGAAGCATTCAAGTGTTTACAGCAAGTCCTTCTGTTGTGTTTCTTTTCTTTGATTTAGAATTTATGATTCAACCAGGCATAAATCCTTTCTTGTGTGTCTTGTTCAGCTGTAAAGAATTATGGAATTGTTAAGGTTGGAAAAGATCTCCAAAATTAACCAGTGACTAAACTGACTCTACCAGCTCCACCACTAAACCAAGTCTCCAAATGCCACATCCTCAAGGGATGGTGACTCCACCACCTTCTTGCACAGCCTGTTCCTACCACCCTTTCAGTGAGGAAATTTTTACTAATATCGAATCCAAACCTCCCTTGGAAGGGAGTATTCTGAATTCTTCCTCTCCTGCTTTTTTTCCCCATTTAGAGATTCTGGAAATAGTTAAGATGCCTGGAAAATTCAGTATGATTTCACACATTATCCTCTGTAGAGCTGAATCTATTTCTTTTTCTGTGGCTGTATCATTAACAGTAAAATAGTTTCTATTTCTCACTGTGTGTATATATAATGTAGATATACTCCCCAGCTCTCTTCAGAGTTATAAAAAGCCTCCACTTACCCCATGTGACCTTGCCACCACAAATTGCTTTTAGATTCTGTGTCATTTGAACAAACACAGTAATCCACTTTCATGTTCCTGCAACTGGTAAGAAAATAAAAAAAAAAAAAGGAAAAAAGGGGGAAAAAGGATCCTAGAGTATGTAGTGTATGTCCAGGCTTATTCTCACTTTGACACACACTTTTCCTCACCTCCCTTTGAGGCTAAAGTTCAGGGAATTCATGCTACTGACATGGAACAGTTTCCATTCAATCACACTTACTTGGAAACATGTGTTCTGCTTGGGCTCAGAGGATGAGCTGAGCTGTGCTCTGGGTAGGGGAGCAGAGATGGATTTGCTCTCAAGTGAAGTTATTTCAGTGAACTGGTAAATGAAAGGGCCTTGAACTGAGCAGTTACAACACCAGACTGAAAAGGAGCCTTCCAGTGTTTTGTATTTCTGTCCAGTCATCTCCTTGGACATATTTTTGATATACACTAGGAAATTAGGGGTTTATAATTTACTACTAGGAAATATTAGGAAACAGCTTTCCCAGATAAATTGTGGTTGCCCCATCCCCAGAAATGTTCAGGGCCAGGTTGGACATGGCTTGGAGAAACCTGGTTTGGTGGAAGGTGTCCCTGTCCAAAGATGGGGATTGGAATGAAATGATCTTTAAAATCTTTTCCAGCTCAACCCTTCCCATGATTCTGTCACAGAGTGGATGGACACAGACCTCTCAGGGGTGTGTTATGAAGGAATGCAGGTAATGGATGAAAGTGATTAGAGGAGAAAATTCTGTTTGATATAGGTGAAAAATTCTCCACAAATACATAGTCAAATATTGGAACAGGGGCCCAGAAAGCTAGGCTGTCATTTTCCTTGGAGATTTTCAAAACTGAGTTCATGAGGCCCTGAGTGATCTGAGGTATGAACTTTACCAGGCTTTCAGTGGAGGATTAGTCCAGTAATGATCAGAAGCCAAGACAACCGCAGTTATTTCAGAATCCTGCATATTAGGAGAAATTAATACCTTTATTTAAAAGCATTGGCTGGGGGGCAAAATGGACTTTTTGATCAGCCAGAGGTAATAAATCTCATGAAGACTTTGAGAGGAAATGGCCCTTCAAGGAAATGTTTCTTCACACAAGTTGTAATGGAGATTTCAGCCAGTGAGCAGCTTCCCTGGGCACTGAGGTAACAACTGCTGAACCAACATCTCATAACACACTGGGTTCTTCTGGGTTTCCTGCCTGTTCCTTGAATTTCCGTCAACAAGTGATGTCTTCACAGGCTGGTTTGTAGCTCTAGTTGTATGTAGATTCTCTTTGTAAGCACTTAATTATATTTCAGAATTCATCAAAATAATATTCCAAAACCCTTCTTCCAAGTTTTCTTTTAAGTAAAATTTAAGGCAAAAACATCACTTAAAACACTACCATAAATTTTTTTTTGCTAAAAAATCATTATGAAATTGCACTTTCAAAGCCCATGACAAAAAGAATTCTGGCAGGCATATATTGCCTAATTTAGAGAAAAAGAAGTATTTTTTATGCTCATGCTGCCATATGGGTGTCTGTTTATACTTCCCTGCTGTGTGGACATTGGAAACTGGAGCTGGCTTGGGGATCAAAGCTCCTCTCCATTGTCTCATGGAGAAAAACATTAATTTCTCATCTAGAAATAAACAATTTTTCTGGCTAGATCAGTTCCCCTTTGCCTATTTTTCTGCCTAGATTTTCTTATTCATACTCAAAGTGATGCACATCAGGGTCTAAGTCTATTTTCCTATTCGCAATTTAAAATATTAATTAATTAAAATTAATTAATAATTAATATAATATAAATCAATTACATCTTCCTAACTCAGGATAAATTCCCTTTTTTTATTATTTTCTGGCCCTTTAGCACCCAGAGGTTCCAAAAAAGGTGAAGTTCAGCCCCTGTTTTTGGGCTGAGGCATACAGCTACAGGTGCTTGAGTAAAGCAAAGCCAATGCAGATGCACCCAAGAGCATCTTGTGGCTCCCATCAATATTCTGTCTAGCCCTATATTCCATGAAAAAGGAAATAGGAAATGATAGCTGGGAAAAGCACATCTGGGTACTTTTTCTTATTAATTCCCCTTGAATTTTCTGAGCATGATGTGTTAGTGATGCTAGAGGGCTTGTCTCTGCCTAATCTTTTTAGTATCTATGGACCTGCTGTCCATCAATTTATTTCATTTCAATTTGAACTTCTGGTCCTGTCTGCCTCTGTTCTGTGGCAAAAAAGAACAGAATTTTACTACCTTTTGTATAGAAAAGTATTTTGTTTCACCCATTTTCCTTTGTTTCATTGAGCATCCCCCACTCTAACATTATGGGATCCATTCCATTCAGCTTATCCACCATCTTTACGGCTTTGTAAAGTTGAATTTTTTCTCTTATCTGCCTTGTCTGCTATAAAGGAAATATCCTGGGCTCCACAGTCTCTCTTTTTAAGGCATCTGTCTGTGTAATGCTTCATTCCTTTAGCATTTCATCTCCTGCTCTCTGTGCTGTCCTCAGCTTCCCTGAGATGCTCAGACAGGAATCAGAGGCTCAGAGGAGGAAGAGAGGGAAGCACAAGGCACAGGGTTGGAAATTCCTCTGCATGCCCAGGGAAGACCATCCTAATCCACGTTGTCCCCCTGCAGCCCGTGAAGAACCATGATAGATTAAATATTTGCTCATTCCAAAAATCTTCTCTTTTCCAGGCTGAGCAAGCTCAGTTCTCTCAGCCTTTCCTTGCAGGAGAGGTGCTCAATCCCTCTGATCATCTTGGTGGGCCACATGTGGTTTGAAAGGGAATTACAAGTTTCCATTAGTTTATCCCAAACACAGTTAAAAATATCGCAGAAACAGACAAAAATGTTATGAAAATCAAAACTGAATTTTCAGCAATTTCTTTCATTCCGGTGCCAAACCAGCACAGCATTCCATGTTCTGAACACATGGATGGGGTGATGATTAATGCTTCAAAATAATCATGCTGAGGGAAAATCAGACTTAAATGCAGGCAAGCAGTGGGCAGTGGAATGAACACACCTTTTAAATTGATAGAGGAATTAGCCATGATTAACAAGGAAAAGAAGAAAGAGCAGATTGTGCAAAAGCAAGTTAGACCCCATCTTTTCCATTTTTATCCTGTTTCTTTCTTCCCATCATCTATCCACTGCTCTCTTTTCCTTCTTCCAAGGCTTACCTAGAGCTCTAATTTCAGTTTTTTACTGTAGGACAGAAATATATTTCATTACAACTTGAACTCATGAAATAGGTCAGAGAACATAAATGATGATATAAATTCTAACACCCACCTAGCCTGCAAAAAACACAGCTAATTTGCATCTCATCCAGAAGCACTTAACACCTGAGGATTGTTCTAGCTTAAATTCTGATATTGAAGAGAGACTAATCTGGGAGCCCTTGATGCTACCCAAATTCAGCTGAATTTAAGTAAAACCTGTTAACTTTAATGAGCATTAACCTTTGACTCTGTTAACATAATTGAAATATGAATGCATAGGTAAATCTCTATGGAATAATATTTTAAAAAAATAGAGATATTTAACCTTCTTTAATACACCAAGAAAATATCTGGATTATGTTCCCCCATGTGATTTCTGAATTTTCTAGGAGCAAAGACATCCTTAATGGCTCATTGTGATGGCAAATGAAAGGGTGACCACTGTGCCAGACCAGATTCCACACATCAAACTTCTCCTTTGCTGTGAATATTTTCATAAAACCAGGTTCTCTGGCTCCTCAGTTGGAGCAACATTTGTAATTCTATGACAGAAAAAGGCAAAAAAATAAGTAAGTATTTGTTAAGATAACAGCTTGGATTAAAAAGTAGTCTCTGAAATTTGTTACAAAATTGTGAAGAACTGAGGAGTTTTGCTAGAGAAGGTCCTCTACACATGTGCTCTCCATTTATACTCACTTTCTAAAAATCAGCAGCTGACTCTACCTGGAGATTAGATTGAGTGCATCCTCAGTCTTCTCCAAAATTCCTGGTACTACTCTAACTTCAGCACAGTTTGTACCCCTTGACTATCTCAGGAAGATGTCAGGGGTAGAAGTTTGTGCAGAGAAGAACACACTCTAAACTGTCACACCCAAAGGAAAATGGAATTACTCTTCAGTCTTGCCTCAGATGACCATATAAAAAAGTGTTCAGAGTTGTTGAGACCAAGAGCAATATTTAGAGTTCCCTGTTTATTTAATAGTGGGGGGCCTGGAATGTCACAGCTATAGCTCCAATTTAACCTGTACCTTGAATTTCTCTTCTAATATGTAAAATATTCTGCTCAGAATATTGTGTGTGGGAGGAGGGAAATTGAAAACCTCCCAGGATTTTGCCATCCACCCTTGAGGTGAATGTCCTCTTCACTCCTCAGTGGAGGGTGGAGAGATGCTATAAAGTTGCATTACTTGATTTCTGCCTGTAGTTGCTCTTTAGATACCTCCTTTGCTTTTGGAAATATTTTACACAGAGTTTATGAGGTGTTATTACTAATATTTTTCTTATCTCTCTGTCTGTAATATCAGCTCCCCTCACAGCCTTCAAAATTGTACACAGTCCCAGGAAAGAAAAATGTTAAGCAATAACTTCTAGTAAACACTAAAAACTGCTTCATTTTCCTCTCTGCATCTCTAAACAACCTCAAAACAAAGTGTGTAGCTATAGAATTAGGAGGTGCTGGATCTGCTTTTCTGTAATTCCTTTCCAATGTTTTCCTTCATCACCTGTCTTTTTTTCTTTTCAATCTCATTCTTTCTTTTATTTATTTTTTAAACTCTGAGATTGCATTTATTAGCCTTATAAACTAATTTAGGATATTTGTCCAGAAATTGTTGTGTAGAATATGATGGCATTTTTCTACAGTCTTAGTGTGCTCAGAATTTCATTATATGCTCTATAAACATAACATTACAGACAATTTTAAATCCAAGGCCCATCCTAAACCTTTTTGTCATTTATGATCTTTATAGGAAGCAATGTCAAGTTTGATTGAAAATGACAAGGAAACAAAACTTTGATCAAATGGATTTATTTTTCATTCTTTTAGCCACAAGAAAATAAGGGTTTAAACAGATTACATCTCCCAATCCAAAGTTCTGATTTGAGCAGTGACTTTTTCCTGTTTGTGAAGGCAAATTTTGTGTTTTTTCCTTGACTGTTTTGGAATTTTCTCTTATTGTCCAATCCCTCAGGCTGGTTCTTGGCAGGAACACAAAAACCCCAGATACACCTTCCTTACAGGTGTTCACAGATAATCAGAGTGTCAAGCTGAACAAAAGACAGAAGTGTCAGATGGATCTGTGCAGACCTGCTGGGCAGGGAAAATGAGGATGTTACGAAAATTAAACAAGTAGGAAATGTTCAGCATGGAGCTCTCAGCTGATGGGAAAGTGGATCTAAGATATCAGACATATCCTCAAGAGAGGGACAGTCTCCAGCTCATTCAAGTTTTGTACAAATTCAGAGAAGTGTTCTTGTCTCCAGTGGGACTTGATTTCCTGAAGGTGAAGTTGAGATAATAACAGTGAAATTTTTCATTTCACCTGGCCATGTCTGTTTGAATGTCTTTAATAGCTAAACATTCATTGTCACACTGCACAGCTGGGCTGCAGTTTCTCTGGGAAGGAGCAGTGAGATTCTTCTGTGTTGCCACAACAAAAACAAGTGATAATCAGTTATTTTAGTTAAGTACTAAAGACACAGTAAATTTGATCTCCACTTGGAGGCCCAAATTCAGTAGGGAAAGCCAAGAGGAGATGGTTTTAGGATGGAAGGAGGTCAGTTTAAATTTGACATAAGGGAGAATGTTGGGTTTTTTTGTTGGTAAGACCCTGGCACAGGTTGCCCAGAGATGTTGTAGGTAGCGATCCCTGGAAATATTCAAGGTCAGATTGGGTAGGGATTGGAGGAACCTGATGTAGTAGAAATTGTCCTTGCTCAAGGCAGTGGGGTTGGACTGGATGATCTTCATGTCCCAAGAAGAGCAATGAAGGTGGTAAAGCATTGAGAGAAAAAGGATTATGAGGAGAGGCTGAGGGAGCTGAGGATTTATCCTGGAATAAAAGGAGGATCATGAGAGACCTTGCTCTCTACAAATACCTGAAAGGAAGTTGTAGCCAGGTGGAGGTTGGGCTCTTCTCCCAAGTAACAATCAACAGGACAAGAGGAAATGGCCCTAAGTTGCATGAGGGCAGGTTTAGATTGGATTTAGGAATATTTTTTTTTTCATTGAAAGGCACTTTAATTAGTTTTAATTAAGCACTAAAACAGCCTGCCCATGCAGTGGTGGAGTAATTCTATGATTCAATAAATTACAGTCTCTTCCAGCCTAATCCATTCTATGATACTACAATTCTATGATGTCTCCCTAATGTTTGTTTTCTAGAAAATTAAAACAAAATCTATGTGAGATCTCCCAATCTACTTTGATTCCTAGACTAAATCTCAGGCTGCCATTGAGGCAGGATTTCTTCTTGCTTCAGTCCTTTTAAGCTTTTTTAACCCTTAAAACTTATCACCTCATAGAGCATTGGGCAATTTGGGCAACATAGGATCATGAACATGTGGAAGAATGAAAGCATCAAGGCATGGTCACAAAAAAAGTTTTCTCAGATCCTGGCAGGGAAATAGAAGAGGTTTTTTAATATGTGGATGTAGCCAGTGGGAACTAGTCCTTGCCATTCTCAGAAGCCCAAAACACACACAAAATAGGGACACACCAGAAATGAAAAATTAAGCTGAAAATCTTTTGTGATGGTGTGGTGAGACTGAAGCCTGGGCAGACGAAGATAACTCTATTTACTGAACCTCAAGGGTGGTGTTTGAATGAATGTAAAGCTCCAGGACCAAGGTACCAGTACCAGGAGCAGTGTAGATGTGGAAAAGCCATTTCCAAGGGAGTAGTTTTAAGCTGATTGAAATCTGCATAATTCCAGTGAAATCAAGATAGTAAAGATGCTGAGGAGTGAGAACACAGCCTTAACCTTCCCTAATAAGAAACAGAATCTTCAAGGTTGAAAATGACATTTAAGATCATGAAATCCAACCCTTAATCCAGTGGTGCAAAGCTGAAATAAGCTTATCTTTCTGCAAAAGCTGCAAATGTTTGGATGCATCAACATGTGATTAGGTGCCCACTGGACCTGCTTTGATATTTGGAGACAGAATATCCTGCAGGAGCAGAGAAATCAGAATTAGGTGGGGGAGCAGAGACAGAGCCCTGTGTCTAACAGGCAGCTTGGGGGCCTCGTGGGCTGGGATTTCAGAAAAAGGGAAAAGTCAGTTTAATTCTAAACCTGTGTCCCTCACAAGCAGACCTTTACAGAGGGAGAGGGTGGAAATGTTGCCTTCTTCCCCTCCAGAAAAAAATTATCTGTAGATGAGAATAGAGAGGATGGAGGGCCTTTGCCAGCTCTTCTGCCCTATCAGAATTATGCTAACAAAAATTCACTTTTAAAGATACTGATTAAATAATTTAAAATTTCCCACTGGCTTAACTTCCTTTTAATACCTTTCTTCTTCTGATGCGGTTCCTAATTCCTGAGCTTACAGGAATATGTATTGTAGCATCAAATGTGGTGTTCAAATGTCTGGAACACAGGATTTTCCATACTGGATCAGGCCACGAAGCCACACCAGTCCATAGCCTGCCTGGTGGCATGGCCATTCTCTCCTAGTTCACAGGAGGCAGTAACCAGGCAGAAAATCTAAATGCTGAATTTCCTTCTTGCCTGAAAACAGCATGGACTTGCCTCTGGGCTTTGGAAGTGGAAAATATCCAATGATATTTTGCTTACCACTGCTTTCAAATTTGATTATTACCTATCTTCTTCAATTTCATTGTTAACAATTTAGGGAAACAAATGAAAAAAGAAAAGTTTTTAACTCTCTTTTAGTGCTCTGAAAGTGGAAAATATCCAGTGATTATTTGTTCATGACTACATTTGAATTTTCATTATTACCAATCTTCTTCAGTAAAAATTTTATATTTGTGTGTAAATTGAAAGTTTATTATACACGTATATGTATCCATATGTATGTGTGCATGTTAGCTAACTCTCACATTGATGTTTCAGTTCCTGTTTCTTTGAATAGTTTCTATGTTGGATGCTGGGCTATAAAAATTTAAAATTGCAATAAATATATGAAAATACATAGTAAAATATAAATATGTGTATGTGTATAGGTGTTCATGATGTCACCACAAAATCTAAAGCTGTGTTTCCCAGTTTTAAAACCAGTATGGAGCATCCTGGATGAAATATATTTCTTTTCAAAGAAATAACACAGAGATTTTGCTTTTCTAGTCACTGCCTTTGAAGGATGTAAATATTTGCTTACAAGCTGTGGAGCTTGAACAGCAAGAAAACATTTTAATGCTTTGTCGAGTAAGTTGGGATACTGATTTGATGTTATAAATGTAAGGAGGCTTAAAAGGAAAATTAATGAATTTATATGAGATTAAGATGTTATAGTGTTTATATATCATAATCCTTCCCTCTCTTTATAAAGTTTTTATCAACAAATCAAGAAAAAAACCAAAGCACATCCCTTTGCCTGTGGTATTCATTCACAAGGAGAGCAAGTACTGGCAGGAAACAATGTGAAAAAAGATGTTCCTTTGCAAGTATGATCCAGGGAACTTCCTTATCTACATAAACCCTCAATGTACAAACCATTCTTGTATAATTTTGTCTGACCCAGATGCAGCGGAGTTAGGAGGGCTGGAACAGTCAGCACTTGTCAGCTTAGCTGCAGTCACTGACCACATGCACATTCTTAGCACCCAGCCAGGAAGAAATAAAGCACTTTAGTTTGAATTTCAGGGAGAGAGAATCCAATACTGCGAGTCGTGACACTTTTTACAAGGAGCAAGGAGCGTCCTTAATCAGCTTCCCAGGCTCAGTTAACATTCAGAACCTTGTCGAGCTGTGGTTTCTTATTTGAAATATTATTATAATTCAAATCCAAGTGCTACAGAATTTAGAAAAAAAAATTGTGTGAGTATAAGAAACATTTTTTTTTTCCCAATGAGGACTATCAAGTAGAGGAACAAAATGCCCCAAGTGGTTTTGCAGTCTCTGTTGCAGATTTTCACTGCTCAAAGCCCCGACCACCCAGGTCTGGTCTCATCACTTGCAGGGTTTGAGTAGGACCTGTTTATTTATACAGGACTTTTTCACTGTTGTTTTTGTTGAGTTTAGTCTTGCAATGCACTGAAAGAAGTTCTAACAGGAATGATATGCAAAGTTACACTTAAGTCAGTAGAGAGAAATCAATTTGCATGAATTTAAACTCTTTTCCCTTCATTTAATTTCCATACGCATTTATGAAGTTTTGTGCATGTCTGTTATATTTTTCATTCTTTTTTGGAATACAAAATTTGCTGGTATGTTTCCATTGAAACCTAATATTCTGCTTCTGACAATATTAGTCTTTCAAAAGCTTATTGATATTTAACGTTACTGTCTTTCTTCTTTCTTTTTAATTGACTCAATTTAGAAAAAATGAATTAAAAAATAGAAGTTGCTAACTCTCTTTCTTCAGAAGAAAATTATAGTGCACAGGATATTTATTTGGTCAAATACTGCTGTCAGCTAAAGCTGCCGCTGAGAAGAAGTGGCTACATCTACTTTGGAAATTTCTTCCCTGATGGATGTGACCTTTGTTGCAATTTTGTTTAAGTCAAAAGAAATAATTCCTGATTGTTTAGAACAGCAGTGGCCAGAGGTTGGCACTAATGACACACGATGGTGCAGCACTGGAGAGCACCTTGCTGTGTGAATGGGGCACAATTGCTGAATTACTGAATTTCCTGTATTTTACCAGGTTCTGCTCAAACCCCCCTAATATCCACCACAGGCTGCACTGTGGGTTTGAATCCAGCCCTCATCTCCACTTTCAAAAGAGGCTTTTTAAATTCTCTCCTTAAAAACTGCCCTGATTTCGAATCCAGAATTAAAAACTCAGTGCCTCATTCTCAAAATCTGAAAGATGCCTTCCACTGTTCTGCTCTCTCTATCCCAGTGTTGTCTTAAAAATTGAATCCTGCCCAAAATTCTTGCCAGATGCACCTAGTCCTGACTAAGCCTGATCAGCTCTCAGCTTCCCTGCAAAACTCTCCAATAAGCATCTCTCTTTCTCTCTCTCTTATTTGTTACACTCTTATTTCTTTCAGGATAAGTTCTGTGATTCTATGGGACAATCTCACTGCAATAGACTGGCATTAGGTACCCTGAGTCTTATGCTATAAAATAAATTGAAATAAAATAATATAATAATAAAGTATGTGTATTCAACCTGCATACTGGGAACAGCTTAGGTCAGTCCAGAATGGTCATTACTGAGGACTTTTTTTGAGAAAATTGATTTTTTTCCTTATGACTATTAAAACATGGTACATTGAAGATCTCCATGGTTTTGCTGTTTATTTGATCACTAACTGAAAGTTTTTTGTTCCTATTGTTTGGAGAAGTAACATTTCTCCAAACTCTCTTTCCCCAGGCAGTGCCAAACATGATGCCCAGATTTGTTTCTCTCCCTGAATCCTCTTCAGGTTTTCTTTTTCCAAGACCAAGTGTTGTGAACTGGGTATGATATTTGCTCCCCTGTGCACTTCTTGCAGACTCTGCTCTCTCTCCTGTTCCAAGATCCCATGGGCTTACTCCTAATTAATACAGTCTCTCTTTCCAAACTCTTTCACATCTTTAGATGATGTGAAGCTTCTTGAACACTCTCTCATCCCAAGATCTTGAAAAGTAAAAAAGCCTTTTTCTGATGAGTGGTTGCTTGAGGAAGCCCAGCCGTTCACAATAAAAGCAGCGCTAAAGGATTGATTCATTTCCATTCTTCCATCTGCACCAAAAATACCAGTGTATTTTTTTAATGCCAATGATATTCTGTCTCCAGGCAGGAGATGGGATATTTGATTACGTGCAGCTTACGTGAGGGACTATTTCAGTATGAGGATTGCAACACAAATATATTATTATCTATCTCAGAATACACTGGAATAGTCAGTCCCACACTCATCACACCACAGTATCTGAATGCTAGATGATATAATAATGCAATTGATCTAAAAAAGGCAGTATAATTATATAATTATACCTTTGCTGCTATATTTCACACATAGAGACTATTTATAATGAATACTCTTACTTTTGAAAGGATCTATTTTCTTCAATAGGAGACAGTGGGGTAATTAATAGACAGGAGAGTTCATTGATTGGGGAAAGTATTAAACCTTAAATGAGAAGCTCAGTGTTTGCACTTGAGCAGTTGATTGCCTCCTTGCACTTCAGGGCTCCTCAACAAGAAAAGATAATGAGGCTTCTTTTTACCCCAATGTGTCTTCTCTGGTTGGATGCTAAAGAGAAATGCTCATTATTTGGGGGTTCTTTACCCAAATTCAGCAGCTAAAATGCAAACTTTAAGTCTGACATAGTCATTCTGGATCTTCTGGAGTTGATAGGGAGAAACTGGAATCACCAAGAAGAATAATTTATACTGCCAAGGGTGTCTGATGGGTAGGACAACAGACCATGGCTGGAATTCCTTAACAATCAAGGGAACCATGGAATCACAGAACATCCCAGCTGGAAGGGATCCACAAGGATCTTCAAAGTCCAGCTCCTGACTCTGCACTGAGCAATCCTAGGAATCACACACTACCCTAAATAACCTGAATAACCAGTTCCAGCTGGTTCTGGGTGAACACGAGTGTTTCCCTACACCTGTGAAGTTTGGTTGTCATGAATTAGGGCACAGATTTCCCCTTCAGCGCTGCATTTTCTCTTACTTTATATCAAGTTCAAAATACTTACGAATTCCATGTGGCATGAAGGCACAGTTTTATACTTATGTGTCTTTATATATATATATATATAGATACATGTTAAAGCCACTAATTATAAAAATAATTATATTATAATTAATATAAAAGTAAAATATAAAAAATAAAGTAATACTACAACATACAAACTGGTCTGGCATTTCCATGCTAAAGGGAGCACAACAAAACTTTTTCATCTTAAGCAGCAGAAACAAAACAGAAACACAAATTCTTTAACACATAAATGTGTGCCTCTTTCTACTGCTTCCCTGAGAAATGTTTTTTAAAATTGGGGAAGAAAGCTCAAATCTTTTTTCAGGGAAGTATTGAATAGAGGGATTTTTTTAATGCATCTCTTTGAGTCTTGCTGCCTTCAGGAGGACTGAGAAACATGCTAAAGTTAAGTAAATGTCATCATGGTAAAATAATGCATCTCTCTAAATTGGGAAATGTGAAAGGATGGATGTAATTGATTGGACTCCTCTCAAAGGTCAAATGCTGCCAAGAATTGGTATTTGGGTTTTTTTCTATTGCTGTTTCTTCAATTGACTTTCCTTTCTGTAACACAAATGTTAAAAATTTCTTTGCAACATTTTAATTCACAAATTTATTTATAGCTCAAACACCTGCAAGCAGTTATTAAAATTTCCCTTTAACCATATTCTCATATACAATCTTCATATGCACATAAAACCTTAATTAAATACTGTTTGTTTTCATGCCCAATTTGCAATTTCTGATTTTCCTTTTCTTCATTAATTAGATAAAGAAAAAGTGATAGGGTTTTAATTACTCAAGATATGTGTGAATACATCTTCATTTTCAGTTAAAGGTGAGATAGGATGTATGAAGAGAAATTAACTAACTTAATAATTTTTTGTTATTACCTTGACAGAAAACATATATATCACGAGATGCTATCAGCAGGTTTGTTTACACTTTTTGGGAATCTCTAGGGTATGTTGTAAATGGAAAAAAATTCAATTATAGGTGGAAGAAATAAGGGTCTAAATCTCCAACAAAACCAGTGAATGCAGCACCTCTGACTTCTTTTAGCAGGATCATTTCCAGATAGGCATAACCTAATTTCTCTAGAGGATTCTACTGGAGCAATGTGGCACTTGGTGTACAACCCCTCCAGTGAAGAAAATTCTGATTTCAGGGAGTTCAGATTTAAAACATACTGGTAGTCCACCTTCCTAATTTTATGAGAAAAGTATGCATATGAATTGCTGTTAAATGATCTTCCTAAAGGGAGGGAAAAGTCAATGGGATGATAAACGTCAGTGAACAGAGCATAAATACACAGGGAAAGACCAGGGGCAAATCCATAAGTCACTGCTCTTGCTCAGTATGAAATAAATGAAAGACTTGGGTGGGCCTCTAACAGACCTTAGATAAAGAGAGCTCCTAAATCACCAGGTATCAGCTGCAGTCTCCTAACTCACCCTTGGGCCTTGGAGAGCTGCAGCCAGTTGATGGTGGCCAGTCACAGAGTGACTGCTCTGAGTCATTTGTCAGGAGTGACAACACCTCTGCCTTGTCTTCTTGTCCTCTGCAAAGCCCTTCAAACCTGTCATCTGTTCTCTGCTCTGAATAATGTAGAAATGGATGTCTGAACCAAAGTTGTCAGAAACATTTAGAGATAAATAAACTACAGCATAAAGGGAGCTATTTGTGTATGCTTTGGATTAGCTTAACCTGGTTTTAGGAAACTGCAGATATACCCAGGACATTAAATATGTTTTTTTTCCTTATAAATTATGCAAAGAAAGTAATACCAACTTTAATGGAGACGTATCTCCAAAATGAAGCAATCTCAAATCAACAACTCTGAGCATATCCCATTGGTGCCTGTGATTTCATCACATTGCAGCATTGGACTGACAGCCTGCATCAAAATTTTATGTGCTAAATCACAGCACCACAGAGCCATGGAATCACTGATGTTGGGAAAGCCCTCGGAGATCATCAAGTCCGAGCATTAACCCAGCACTCCCAAGGGTATGACCAAACTATGTCCCAAGTGCCACATCTATGCATCTTTTAAATCCCTCCGGGGATGGTGACTCCACCACCTCCCTGGGCAGCCTGTCCCAGTGTTTGAGAACAGTCTTCCAGTGAAGACTTTTTCTTTGTACCAAATCAAAACCTGGTGCAACATGAAGTTGCTTCCTTTTGTCTGATTACTTGTTACTAGGGAGAAGAGACCAACCCTACCTGGCTACAAACTCCCTTCAGGTGGTTGTAGAGAGTGACAAGGTCCCCCAGAACCTCCTTTTCTCTGGTCTGAGCCTCCCCAGCTCCCTCAGCTGCTTCTCACGGGATTTGTTCTCCACTGAGAGGAAAGGCTGAAGGACATCAAAGCAAACACCATAGACGTGGTTAAGGACCTGTCGTAGCTTTGAGTGATCCAAGGGCTCCTGCTGTGTGAAGAAGCCATTTTTCTATAGCTGTGGGGGCTCTGGATATTGGTCCAATCCTTCCAAAATGTAGCTGGACCTGAGAACTGCTCTTGATTCTATGTTCTAGCTAAAGGGAGCCCTGTTGCTTATACAGTGCTGAAAACCCTAATATTTAGACAAGCCAGGACATAGAAATTTATAACCAGTAACACATTTTGTAGCTTTCTATTGTCACTGTAGTCTAGAAAGATTTAGGATCTATAAAGTCTTAAGGACAACACTGGTCAGGACACAAAGGCTGTATAAATTTAACAGTGTTTGGGCACAGACCCAAGAGGTGAAGTGCGCCATTGACACTGTTGATCTCAACAGTCCTTGGCAACCTTTGGGTCTCATGTACCTTACACTCTTCTAAATAACAGTAAGAGCTCCAGAATTAGCCCACTTCAGGGACTAACTGGAAGCTTGGAAGTGACCATCATGTTGAAGGCTTGGAGAGTTTAATAGGGTGCATATGATAAGACTATTTGAGTGGATATCAGCTGGAGGCCTGGCTGTGTAAAGTCCTTAGCTGAGGTGTAACTGAGGCAATGACAAACATTTAATTCTGTCTGCATTGGATGCCTGCCTTGGGTCACAGAATCACAGGATGGTCTGGATTCAATGGGGTCTTAAAGATCACCCAGTTCCAACCCCTGTGCCTTGGGCAGGGACAACCAGATCAGGTTGCTCCAAGCCCTGTCCAGCCCAGCCTTGGACATTTCCAGGGATGGATGGGAGTTCCCAAGCACTTTGAGGAGTGCTTGGCACTATCAGCTGATCACAGGTGGTTTGCTCAGACTTGCCAGGTATCCTGCAGGCTAAGGATAAAGGAGGCAAATAACACCACTTGTAGAATTCCTCGGGTCATCTTGCACAAATCCTTTACACTTTGTCATACATTTTCCCTGCTTAATGGAAAGGGAGAATATCTGGCAGACTTTGCAAATGTCTGGGTTAAAAGGGTTGTAAAATGGGGCTTTGCTGTGTTGGTCATTGCTGCTTTTAAAAATGGTTTGGGATTTTAAGGCCCTAAATTCCGGTAGAGATAATTTAAGCTTTTTCAAATCTAGTTCAATAGCACTGTGCTACGAGTCCTAAAGGCTGCTTTTTCAATGAGGAGAGTATTTTGCCCAAATTTCCTTCAATAGTCCTGAAATCTCTAAGCAGTCACCTCAAATACGTGTCGTGGTTCTGAAAGGACTGGGCAATCACCACTGCTGCTTAAATGAACTGCTGAATCCTCCCTGCCATGGGAAATGAGATCACTTGTTTGTCAGGAATTACTTTGGCTTTGAAGTACCAATGAACCCAGGCTCTTTGGAAGACATGAGTGATTTTGTGTGCCTGGATTTGTAAGGTGGGGTATTCAGACACAGACACGACCAAGGATATTGAATTGTGAAAGGTACCACAGAGCAGCCCTAAGAAAATCAGGTCTTTTTAAGGTGTTCCAAGCTAGACATGCAAAATGAAAGGTCGCATTTAAAAATGACCAAAGATACCCATAGGCAATTATTGCATTCAAAATTCTACCACTTTAATTAGCAGAGAATGAATCATTCCATAGGGATTGAGTACAAAAAAAAGAAAAAGAGATGCAGGGTGGGAGCGATGGAGAAAATGAAACTAAATTTCAGCAACAGACAAATACTAATTCAGGTCCAGGAAATATAATTATTTGAAATCAGACCCAAAGTGAATGATAATGACGCAATGGAAGTTGCTTTTCTATTACGATTTTCATACTTTAGATAATCAAAAGCTTCTTTCCTTTTCCTTTTTTTTCTTATTTTAATTTTTTTTAACAAAGCAAATACATGAACTGCATGCTTAACTATCATTGAATGTTGCAAAAAATATGTATGGATTCATTTGGCAGTTAAAAACCTGGCCTATGGCAATTAATATTTTTTATTTACAGAACTCAGTGCTGATAATGGAAAACTGATAGGCATGTTTAATTGGCTTTTAACTACCGGTGTCTTTTTATAGTATTTTCTCCTTTGCCCAATGGCAGCAATATTCCTCAGGATTTCCATGTGAGTTTAATATGTTGCTGATTTTTAATTACATTTTTATTGCTTATGCAAATGCATGCTCATTTGTATGGCAAGCCAGGGGTCAGTAACCAGGACAGTTTTGTCACGTTTCTCTATTCAGGGCCTGCACTCAACAGCATTGCAGCTTTTTCCTGTCCAACTTTTCCTAAGTGTGGGAGAATTGGTCCCTTCTCCCGCTCCTTGCAGGAGAGTTCATGTCAGAAGTGCAGATATTCTGGCTGGTGGAGGGTGATCCAAGCTTTTATTGAATTGTCACTCCAAAAATTGTTCTCTTTGCAGGCAGCAGCACTAAAGGAAATCTGACATCACCTGGAGTTTCCTGCTGGTGTTTGTGAACTTCCCTCACTCCTGCTGGCAGATGTTGACATCTCATCCCTGGGACTGTCCAAGGCCAAGTTAGGTGGGGCTTGGAGCAACCTGGGATAGTGGAAGGGTGCTGAAAGGGGGTGCAAGAGGAAGACCCTTAAGGTCCCTTCCAACTCACACTTTTCTGTGATGCCATGAAAATAATTGGCCAGACAGAAGCAGAAACTCCATGGAAACTGGACATTCTGGCCTCAGGGCTGGAGGGACTGGCACTATTATTTTGGAGCTTATTTATCCCTCCTTTTCCTCTGCTTTCTTGAAAATAAAAATATCACTGAAGAGGACATAGCCCAAACAACAAACCATACAGAGAACCAGTTTCATAGAATCACAGAATCATTAAAATCAGAAAAAGCCCACAAGATGAACAAGTCCAATCTTCTACTGAGCACCTCCATGGCCACTACATCACATTTCAAAATGCCACATCTAATCCCCTTTTTTAAAGTCAGTAGCCAGTGGAGGCTGATTTATTTCTCCAAAGCACTTTGAAATGTCTCAAAAACTTGGACACAGAGCCAGCAGGGAGAGAGAATGAAAAATAATCATGAAACAGGACATGTTTGGGAAGCCGAGTCAGGGATCTCCATAGCGATGAGAAGATTCAAGTCAAAGTTTTCTTGTCTCCCACTCTCTGCAGTAAATACTCTGTTCCTGGGAACCAGATTGTCAAAAATTCCTTCTAGGGACCCATCAGCAGCAATCCTAAATAACTGAAGGAAAAAAATCGCTTGTTCTGACGTCAGTAGATGGCACTGTTTCTATGAACTAACGACTCACACCCCCAGAAATGCAGTTGCATCTCCTTCCTACATTCTACACAGGGATAAATCTAAACAAAACCAAATAAACTAATAAAAAAAAAAAAAGAAAAACAAAACAAAAAAAAACCTCAAACCACGCCTCCTCAGGAAAAAAAAAAAAAAAGAAAAAAAAAGAGAAAAAAAAGAAAAAAGCAAAATAACCTTTTTAAAGCCGAAGATTCGTCCCCTGAAGTACAAAAATGCTTGAATTCATGTTGCTCATTATGTTTTATCTTACCCTTGCAGGCTTTATGCAGTGTGATATTGTCTTCACTCATATGCTCATATTTTCCATTTCCAGAGGACTGCTGCCTTAGTTAATGCAAAGAACAGAGTTGATTTTGAGGATACGACAACTATATAAGATAAAGAAGAATATCCTTGATGAAATTGCAGGCTTCAGTGGTCTTGTGTATTGGGGAAGGGGTGGAGGCACAGCGTTTGTGTCTGAGAAAGGAGGTGTGTGGAGGGTTACTGAGTTACACGTGAAGATTCCAGTACTTGAAAGGAACTTAAAGAAAGGATGGAGGGAGACTTTTGACAAGGGCATGTAATGACAGGACAAGGGAGAACAGCTTTAAACTGAAGGAGGGTAGATTTAGATCTAGATTTGATATAAGAAATAAATTATTTACTATAAGGGAAGCATGACACTGGCACAGGTTGCCCAGAGGAGTTGTGATTTCCCTATATTTGGAAGTGTCCAAGGCCAGGTTGGATAGGGCTTGGAGCAACCTGGGATAGTGGAAGGTGTTCCTGCCCATGACTGGGGACTGGAATTGGATGATCTTTAAGGTCCCTTCCAACCCAAACTATTCCATGATTCCATAATGATTGTATGGCACTATGATTCTCTGATAAGAGTGAACTGGTTGCACCAAAGGTGTTCTGCATGTGTTTGTGCATTGACCATGTGGCTATCAAACCACATTGAAAATGTCTGGAAACATCCAAATAACCAATTCCTGAAGTGCCCACTGGACAAAGCTTTTTCACAGGACAAAAGTAAAGATATATTGAAAGAACATATTTTGATCTCATGGATATCCTTAACAGCATCACTTGACAAGATCCATCTCATTAAGATATCTGTAGAACAGCTTTAAGGTACATTATTTATAGTCAATTCATGTGTTTTTAAAATATTATTTCCTTATTTGTTTTCAAATCAATACAGAAATACAGAACAAACACGTATTGAACATCTGTCATGCATCTCCCTGATCTTGGTGATGCTGCTATTTTTGTCAAATTTGTCAGTTGTCATTTTGTCTTTTTTTTTTCTTAATTAGTCCTGATCCCTACTTCCTGGCTCAGTTCCTTGTCTCTGTCACATTGTCCTGCTAAATTCAATCCCCCTTTTCTATAACCTGTTTTTAACTTCCCACTGAATTTTCTCAGTTTTTCACTTTCCTCTTTCACCAGCATCCCTTACCCTGTTGTCTACCTGTTTTACTCCCCTCTATACTAACAGATTTTATTTCACCTCACACTGTAGTCCCTGTTGAGCCTGTTATTTATAACTTATCCTTCCCCAAATTCAGTTTCCCTTCCAGTCTGTCCCAGCTTAATGTATCCATCCAGTTAACCACTCCCATCAACCCCAGTCTAGTGTTCTTCAGTCCTCTGTAATTCATCAAATTCTCTTTTAATCAACTCTTCTGTGTGTTCAGTTTTATTCTTCCCAATATTTCTCATCCTTGGATTTTTGTTTGGTTGGTTTTTTTTTACTCTAGAATCACAATTTTGTCCCTTCTGTGTCTATTCCCTGTTATTTCTTGGGAGTGTATGAGGATGGATGTCAGGAGAACGTAAGAAGCACAGACATTGGTGTCTGTTGATATGTCCCTTCTTCCTGACATGAAAAAGTGTCTCAGAAACACATGAACCATTACTTACAAATTTTCTGGGAGTATTAAAGGTAGATAAGTTGTAAGAAAAATGTTTGGTAAGTGAGAAACAGACAAAATCACCAGCCAGTGAAAAGTGTAACTGGATGGAACAAGACACACTGCCTTGGTGGCACAAGACACACTGTTGTAGGTGGAATTATAATTTTCAATGGGAAATAGTAATTTCTTGAACTTAAAAAATCTTCCCAATTTCTTAAAACAATTTTTCGTGCAATGGCAGTATCAAAACCAGGGATGCCACAAGGACATATAGAAGGATGTTCTCCTACCCTTCCCCACACCAGTTGTCATTCTGACTCCTGTGAGGAGCAAAATTACTTTTAACTCAACATTTCAGTCTCTAAAGTGTCTCACTGGAAATTCCTCTTCACTTTAACCTGTGCAAAAGGAACTGGAGAGAAATGAGTCACTTCACCTGCTGCTTTCCAGCCCTGACATTCAGGGGTTTCTCAGGGACAACATTTTTCTAAAGAATATATTTATCTTTGGCATCCCTTTTCTATTTGCTTTGAGGTGCTGGCAGCCCCTTGGGGACCTGTTTCTCTGGAGAGCCACTATCACAGTCTGGAGTGATCCCAACTGTTCCTGGCACCCCAGAAGCTGCAGATCACCTTTGCAGGAGCTTCTGTGAAAGCTGTCACACCTCTGCTGCCAGCTTTTGTCCAGCTGAGTTAACAAAATCACATCAGGAAAAGGAAAGGAGAGACAAGGCTGAAGTCCTTTGTGATAGCTTTGAGTGAGAATTCCCCTCTTTGCTGACAAAGCAGGAGCAGAACCAAAGTGACACCACACAGGTTTGTACTGTCAGTAGTGCCCAAATTCCTTCAGGCTCAGCAGACCTCTGGGATACCCTGAATCCCAGCGGGATAACACGTTTGGAAGCCACTATGGAAAACATTAGACTGAAATTAAGAACCAGATTAATTTTCCTAGAAAAAACGCTTCTGAATGCAGCAGATATTGAGCACAATCTGAGGAAATAACATTTTCCTGCTTTCGTGGGAGGGTCAGCTCTGGTTTCTTCCATTAAACTCAGGGGAAGATATTACTTAAAGTTAGATAAAAAGTAAGTAATTAACTTGTGATTATTAACAGTATTTATTAATCTGAACCCAAATTTTGCTCCCCAAAAACCCCTGAGGCTCCATATATTGTACACAAAATGCACAAAATAACTGGGAGAATGTACTTCCATAACATTGTACTTTAAATAGTGCTTGAAAGCACTCTAGGGTTTAGTAAGTTTTCCAATAGAAGTGGAATATGAAAAAAAAAAAAATAGGACCACTGTATTTGCATATTGCAGTGGTCTTTTCTTTTACATTTTTAATCACAAGTTGAAAAAAGGGAATGCTCTGTATTTTACTCAGTGCAACATACTTTGGAATCCATGGATTTACAGAGCTACTGCAGAGCTATTATCACTGTGGATTGTTATCAGGGAAGATATCATAGAACTGATCTCTTTTAAATGATGTTGTACTCAATTACTACCTACCCTTTTCTTTCTTCTTCTTGTGATTTTATTTCTGGATGTGCTCAAAAAGAAGGTGGGGGTCTAGGGAAAGAGAGAGACTTTTTCCCTGGTAAATCAATTAACTTCTCCAATCCAGCAAACTGTGAAAAAATACAATAACTCTCTTTAAATGTTCCATTAGGGTCCAGTAACAGCTCATTAGATTATACAAGGTATGTGTAATTGCCCAGAAAAGATGCACTACCTTCCTGCAATGCTTAATTTAATCTCCACTCTTTACATACAACTATAACCACCCACTAAACAAGATTCATGGCCTCGTGCTCGATGCTATGTGTGTACGAGTTTGTTGTAAACATAAGAATGTGTTTAAAAGTCAGCACTGGCATGGCTTTATTTCCACTTGCTTGCTATAATCTTACAAAACAAGGCTGTGGAGGTTAGACGTTGTCCTTACAGAACATTTTCCACTTGGTTGGAAACACCTCACTGAGTTTTGTGTTTGCTGCATGGAGGGATTGTCCCCCTGTGCTGGGCACTGGTGAGGCCACATCTTGAATATTGGGTCAGTTTTGGGGCTTTCACTACAAAAAGGACACTGAGGGGCTGGAGCATATCCAGAGAAGGGAACAGAGCTGGGGAAGGGGCTTGAGCACCAGGCTGAGGAGGAGCAGCTGAGGGGGCTGGAGGGGCTCAGCCTGGAGAAAAAGGAGGCTCAGGGGGGAACTTCTCTCTCTCCAACTCCCTGACAGAAGGCTGTAGTGAAAGGGAAGTTGGTCTCTCCTCCCAAAGACAAATGGCAGAATGAGTGGAAAAGGTACCAAGTTGCACCAGGGGAGGTTTAGATTGAATATTAGAAAAACTTTGTTCACTGAAAACATTGCCAAGCACTGGACCAGGCTGCCCAGGGAAGTGGTACAATCACTGTCCCTAGAAGTTTTCAGAAGGTGCGTGGTGTGACACATGGACATTAGTGATGGACTTGGTGGTGTTGGGTTGGGCTCTATGATCTTAGAGATCTTTACCAACATAAATGATTCTGTGATTTCTGGGAAGTCCTGAAGTCACTGAGGTCTGCTGGTAAAGTACAAAAATCTGCGAAAATAACTGTTGTATGTATAATTCTACAGCTAGGTTTTTATGCATTAGATGTAAATTTTTCTTTCTCTGAGTTGTCATGGTAGAAGATGCAGACTTGAATTTTTAACAGAAAAATTCCACAAAGCTTTGGCTTTCTCTGTGTGCTTCCCCTTAATGTTACAACATGAATGACTAAATACCCTTTCCTTCTCCTCCAGTGCAGAAATGTGATGCCCAAGAGTAGCTCTGCCTCTGTTCACCTCTGCAGCCTTCATAGCTGAGTGCTTGAGCACCCCAGAGTCCTGCCAGGGCTGTTCACACTTCCATGCCTGAGAATCACCACACTTCCTAAAACCTGATTGCTCAAGTTCTGCCAGGGGAGGTTTAGATTGAATATTAGGGGAAAAAAAATTAATTGAAAATATTTCTAAGCATTGGAACAGACTTCTCAGTGAAATGGTGGAATCACCATCCTTGAGACTGTTCAAAATACTTGTGGATTTGGCATTTATGGACACGGTTTGATGATGAGTAGTGGATCTGGGTTAATGCTTGGACTTAATAAATGAGAAGATTTTCTCTAACCTTAACAATGTTATGATTCTATGATTGAGACTGAGAGGGGTCATTGGGATAAATTCCTGTTTTTCCAATATTAAGAATTCTTTCTTCATCTTCAGGTGAATCAGGATAGCAGGCAGGATTTTGTTCATTCCATTACAACTATTTTCACTTTCCTGCAAATCACTGGAAACACTCGACCAGCTTGCTCTGAGAAGCTGTGGCTGCCCCATTCCTGGAAGTGTCCAAGGTCAGGTTGGATGTGGCTTGGAGCAACCTGGGATAGTGGAAGGTGTCCTTGCCCATGGGGGTTGGAACAGATAACCTTTAAGGTCCCTTCCAAATCAAAGTTTTCCATGATTCTATGAAATCTCTCACAAGAAAATCTACTTTCTGATGATCAATCAGATAAGAAAAGGAGAAACAGCTAAAGCTTTGGAAACCCTCTGTTCCTGAAAGATTTTTTTTTTTAAATTAAACATATATTTTTTAAAGTAAACATATTTTACTAAAACACTCCTACTCTGTGCCCCCTCCTTCTCTTTTTTGAAAACCTCATTGGTAAAATTTTGAGTGGTCTGAGCTCCAAGCCAGCAAAAGGAACTGGGAAGGATACAATGTTGTGTTTCCACTCCCATTTCTCTGAGAAGTGTCTCCTCTACTGCTCTACATCATTCCATGTTTTCCCCTTCCTGATAAAAGGCCATTTTTCTTTCTGTGCCAGACTGTGCAGCACATCAATCCTTATTTGTAGTTCCCATGATTTCCAGACTATTGGTTTATAACAAACAAATTGAGGTTTCACGTTCTCCCTGATGCAGCGCCGGTTGGACAGTCATTGATTTTGCTGGGATTAAAGATGTTAAAATGACACTGGGGCAGAAAATACAGAGCTTTCCAAAGTGACATGGGACGCACAGATCAGACATACGAGTGGGGAGGGGAAATTAAAACAAGCTAGAGAGCATTGTTTCACTCTCTGCAAAAATAATCCTATGGAAGTTTAAATTCATCCTACATTTTATCATGCAGTGATTTACCCTGGAGTTTTCACCATGAAAAGTTTCTTCTGGGTGGTTGAGATTTTTTGAAACAAGGTGAAGCACCTGGACATACAGTAATACACAGTCCAGTTGAATTAAAGCAAAAGGAGTAATCCTGCACCTGGAGTAAAAATGAACACTTTCCCATACTCCAGCCATGAATATTACCAAATATCTCTGACATTTTAATCTATATTATGAGGTAAGACACAAGAAGGAGCTCGACTTGTAGACCCTTGTTATTCTGTCTGGACATCTTAAAAATTTCAGATAGTTCAGTGAATATAAATGTTTTTAATCCTCTAGTTAAGCTGAAAATATTGGAAAATGGGGAAATATATTGAAATAGACTCCTGAAATAAAAAGGCTTTGCTGTTAAATAGTCCCACAAAATGAGCTTCCTGGTTCCACAAAACATTTTTCTTTGACTCCAATAGAACCATCTGTGTTTAGTGTTGTTTTGGAATTGGTAAGGTTTTAAGTTAATTTCAGAAGGAAAAATAATTTCAGAAGTAAATTACTGAAAAACTTCATTATGAAAGTTCTTCCCTTCCTGCCTTCCTATCTCCTCTTCATTCTCCTCCTCCCCTTCCTTTTATTCTTCCTCTTGATTTCTCTTTCACTTTATCCCTTTCCTTTGCTCCTTCTCTTATTTATTTTGAATTTGTAAGATCAACACAGAACTTTACAGCCAAACTAAGATGCAACATCAAAATGCTCTGTGGTAATTTGTGGAAGATAATTTACAGACTCACATGCAAAGCCAGAAAACAGAGTTGGTAAAATTCACAGAGGCAAAAGCAGAGAGGCTCAGTTCTTCCCAGTTCCAGGTCTGTATTTTCCTGAACCTCTTTTCACCATTTCTACACAACACAATAGTAGCACAGAGACCACTGAAATGGGATTTAATTCTGGAAATCAGATTTTGTGTGTTTGCAGAGCCAATCTCCCTATAAGTGTACAAGATGAGATAAATGACACTTTAGGTTTAGGGCAAATTTGAGAAAAAACTTCCAGATGGAGTTTTTCTAAAAAGCAATTCCGAACCACCCCTCCTCCCAGCTGGTTCGGGACAGAAAAAAATTTCCTTGGAGGAAAGTGGAAAAAAGTTGTTTATTTGACAGTCAAAGCGCTCCCCAGCACAACAAATGAACAGCACTGAACAACAAAACCTCTGTGTGCCCCGCAGAGATGCCAAATTCAGAAAGT
>JAWWMU010000106.1:148212097-148240197 GCA_035048155.1 Cinnycerthia olivascens
ACTCAGCAATTAGCTTCCTAGCCACTCTTTTGGGAAAAAATTCTACAAGAAAGTAACCCAACCCCCAACACACTTTCACCTCCATCCTGTGTCAGCAGTAGCGTGGCCAGCAGGACCCTGACTTGGCACTGGGGAGGCCACATGCCAAATCATGGGTTCAGTTTTGGGTCCCTCACCACCAGAATGACTTGGAGGTGTCCAGAGAACAACAACAGAGCTGGGGAAGGGTCTGGAGTATGAGTCTGATGAGGAGCAGCTGAGGGAGCTGGGGGGTGGGGTTCAGTCTGGAGAAAAAGAGGCTCGGGGGGGATCTTCTCACTCTCCTCAACTCCTCGACAAAAGGTGCAGCCAGGTCTGTCATTCTCTTTTCCCTGGTATCAAATTACAGGATGAGAGGAAATGGCATTCCATTGCACCAGGAGAGGTTTAGGTTGGATATCAGGAAAAGTTTTTCACTGAAAGTGTTGTCAAGGATGGCAAAAGGCTGCCCAGAGAAATGGTGGAATTGTTGTCTCTGGAAGTCTTCAAATCACATGCAGATGTGGTGCTCAGGGGCAGAGTTTAGTGGTGGCCAGCTGATGTAAATATCTTGAAATTTCTTTGTCTAGAAGCAGAATTTTAACTACTTGTAGCGTTATGAGCATGAAAACACAATAATATTTTTACACGGGTATAAAAGAGATGAGAGGATGTGTCATGAACATCAGATCATGGAGTTAACAGGGTAATCAATAGGATGTGCCTCCTAGAACTCTGTTGTCACTGTTTTCGCAAGTTCTATGGGTTTTGATAGTTTCATCCTTAGGAAAGGCACTTTTTGTTAATCAACCTTCATCCCAGATTGGCTGTGGTTTTTGTCATTGGAAGTTATAACAGCCAATCTGCACTAAAGCAGTTGCTTTGTCAAAGTTGCCCCTCCAAATAGTTCCACTGCCAGAAGCCACATAAAAATGGAACTGTTTCAAGGCTTATATTAACCTTAGGTGTTTCCTTTTAAATAAGTAGGGATGGAGCTAGAAGAGATGGGCACCTCTACTTTGAACACAAGATGAAGTAAAGATCAAGATAATTTCTAAATTGTTCTGATTTCATGCTTCAGTGCTTTAAAGGAGCCCTTTAGACTCAATTGACTCTTTGATCATTGACTAAAATCTAATAACTTTGGTGACAAATGAGGTGTGAAATGCTGTCAAAATCACTTCAATAATACCTGTGCAGTACTAAACATTTTCATCTCTGTGGTAACAGTTTGTAAAAAAAGCCACAGTAACAATTGATAGCTCTAGAAATCAATGCTTTTGCATTGAAAAATATTTGCAACGTCCACCTTTTAAGTCCAAATCAAGGGGAACTCCTACGTGGTGACAAAAATTTTGATGGACTGCTATCAACAGCCAGAATATATATGTAGACTGTAATGAAACCATTACAATGCTTTGTAAATGTAGTATTCTTTCTACTTAAGGACTTCCAGACACATTTTAAGAGTTGATGTTAATAGATCAAATTTCTGCTTTTTATTTCATTTAAAGTAGATATTTAAGTGCCTTTTTCCCAAAGGGGATGACAGGAATGGTCTGTAAGTAGCAAATTCCATGAGCCTGTTTTCAAATTTTGCTCTAGAGTAGGATTACCTCTTTGGGCTGCAGCAAACAACGTGTATGTCAGCCTGCATGTAGTGTGGATGAAGACTGATTTTTGTGTTCAGGACTCCTACGTTCTTTCTTTGACCTTTTCCTCAAATTTTATGTGTGGCTTAACGCATTCTCAGATACATTCAGTTTTCAAAATCTCTGTAAAGTGGAGAATAACACTGTCCAATAATGTTCTTTTGTGAATGAATTGGATGATTTGTATAAATACAGATGGTTACAGGTTTTCAAACAGGTAGTGTCTCAAAATTAAAATTTTTGTAAGTCCTTCAAGTTTAAAATTACTTTTTTTCATTCAAAAGAAAACCATACTTTTTATTTTCATTTCCACTGAACTGAAATGCTGTCTCCTTTCTGAAGAACCAAAATAAAATATGGTTGCAAATTTACTTCCTTTTCCACTCTTCTCTTCATTTTAATATTTCCCCTCCTTTTATGCAGGTCATTAATACTTTATACCTCGTTCTGAATTACTATGAGATCTTTGAATGTGAGGCACAATGTAAGCATGAAGCACTAGCTCATGTATATTACAATTACAGTTCCAGGCAGAACTCAATAAGCAGAGGGCACATTTGAAAATGTCTCATATTCTGTCAGAATAAGGAAAAAGTACATGATAAAAAAAGCTTAGAGGTGACCCACAGGGAAAGTAATGACTTCTAACAAATCTGCCATTTTTTCCCAGTAGAAAAATAATGAAGCAAAGAGAAAGATGAAGAGAAATTAAAGAAAAAGTTATGTCTTTTAAAATATTTAGAGAGACAAGTTCAATTGATAGTAAAGGAGACAGGTACATTTTGCATGACCAGAATTGTTCTCTTAGTCTTTGGTTTCTATTCAGATAAACCCTGGAATTATAGGGTGAACCAAAACCATATTTCTCCCTCTGTCAGCAAAGACAACAGAAGTTTTGTGACAGAAATTGAGTTTTTTTTCTCTTCTATAGGTTATCTCCACATCTGAATGAATTTAAATGGTAGGTTTTGGAAAACACTGGACAGTGCATTTCTTTTTGCATTGAACATGATCAAATATGTCAATTCTTGACATTCAAATCAAGGTGAGAGATGAATGGCACTGCTGTGCAGACCAGCCACTCATTTTATGGGCTGTATTTCAGTCCATGGACCTGGCTGCCAGCATTCATCCTGTTTTGGCAATCCTACTCATATCACCTTGAAATGGGGTTTCAGCATTTTTCATCCCTATTATTGGTACATTTTGAGGTTGATTCAGCTCATGCTGTGCTTTGAGAAGTGGTTGCACTAGATGGAAAAGATCCTTTGGGTTAGGCTGTCCCCTCCCTCTACTCCTTGGAGCTCCTGTTTCATTTTTCCAAGTGACTACACTGCCACTGATTCTCCAGTGAAGATGCTTTATAGTCTCCAGATCCCTACCAAGAGCAATTCTCAAAATTTAGGTGACATTTTCTCTGTTCCAGATTCCTATCTCTGTTTCCTTTTCCATTTCTATTCTTATTTCTAATGCATGACTTTTTTTTAATATAGCCAAAATAATTTGAGTCTGTCTTTGGTATATTCCCCTCTCAAGTGAGTAGTTTTGAATGATTAATCCATTACACATACTCTGGTTTTGATCTTGCTAAGCAGTTAAGGTACTGCTTGCAAATGAGAACATGAATAGTTGCCAGATCTTGGAATGTGAAGGGTTTCTTACAAATTCTGAGGTGAGAACTACTCATTTCATTTTTTCTCAAAGAGATAACCTCTGTTTTTTTTCTAATGGATTTTCTTTTGCTTTTCTCTAAAGCCCTTTTATTTTGAATTTTTTTTCAGACAGAGATCTCAGCCTGTTGCCTTTTTTGCAATCTGTTCAAAATTTGTAAATGTAAAGTGCTCCTTCCCTGTGTCAGACCAAAATTAAAATCTAAAACATAGCATGAAAAATATCATTTGAGCTCATTCTAATGATGAAAGAAAAATCTTCTAACACTATCTGACTGCTGTATGACTCTTATTTTTGTTGCTGCCCTGGGGAATGTAAACTCCTGCATCTGCTCTTTGCTTTTCCTTCTTAACCTTTTGAATTCCTTGAATGGAGCATCTGTCCTGATGAAAACTGTGTGTTCACCTCCTGTATACCCATTGGTCAACAAGATTGTGCTCATCTATCTCTTCCTCACAAAGTGAAGTAAAAAATAAAACAGAAATAACAGAAATTTTTACACTGTTCAATAAATATCCCCTCATAATCTGACACACAGGGTACTCTCCAGTGTGAACGTATTTTTGGCTTTAAGGTGATAGCGAGACACTTTATTAAGCATGAAATAGGACTGCTTATCATGCTTCTCTCATGCATGAACATACACCCAGACAATCCTGTGCCTGAATAATTTATACCTCTCTCAAAGAGACATTTAGTCACCCAGCCATGCATTGCTTGCTACTGTTCACATTTGTCATGTGATGGTTGGTCTCTTCCTGAAGGTCTCCTCAAGAAAACCACTGGCCATGGCAGCATTTCACTTTATTATGAGTTTATTTTTGCTTTACCCGTGTGCAATACTCTGACTTTGCAGTACTACTACTCTGCAGTACTGACAAAAAGACGCTGGAGATAAAAATTCCTTCAGCCTATTTGGTGACTGATCTCATTTTTTTACCATTACTTTTGTAAAACTGTCTTCCACATGGCAGGAAAGAGTGAGGAGCTGTGCTGGACTCTGCTTCCCTGGAAATATAATTACTTTGCCTTGCCAAATTCTCTAGCAAGGCTTGTCTCTTCTCTTTTGAGATTAACTCTTGAAATAGAGATGTCTGCTGTTCCAGGTTGAGAGTTATTGCCTGCAGAGTTATTGACATTGTTCCACAGGAGCTGTGGGAGGGTCAGCACAGTGCCAGGAAAGAGGGCAGATGTTAAGAAGTGTGTGGATTAACAATTTTAATTATGTGGTTTAACTAACTTGTTCAGCTTGGAGAACCTCATCACAGCCTACATGTTCCCCAAGGGGGGCAGTGGAGGGGAAGGTGCTGATCTCCTCTCACTGGTGATCAAGACGACAAATGGAATTATTTTGAAGAAACATTGGGGAAGTTTGAATTGGACCTTCACTGAGAGGGTGGTCAGCCACTGGAACAGACTCCACAGGAAAACGTTTATGGCACTAAGGAGCTCCTGGTGATGCTCTCAGTCACAGGGTTTTGTTTTAGGAAGTTCTGTGAGGTGCAGGGAGTTGAACTCTGTGATCCTGATGGGTCCCTTCCAACTGGACATTTTCTATTATTTTATTCTTGTTACTTTCTCTGTACATAAGCACTTCACTCACATTATTATCTTCTTTATAACTGGACTTGTGATGATTCTGAATTAGGCTGTAAGTTTCACCAACAAATTCTTGGTTTTACTAATCTATAGGTAAGGTGTGCTTCCTCTCTGCCCATAAACTTCGAACTTAACAACCATGGCTGGTCCTTCAGACTTGAATATCATATCATAGCTCCCAGGTGACACATATAGATAGGTAGCCAGCTTGGATTTGGGCTATAAAGCATCTTGCACAGTTTGGCAATTAGCAAAATATTTACGTAGAGAGTAGAGGGAAGGTTTGATGTCATCACAGTTTGTGTTCCTACATGAAGGTTTTAGTTTCAATCAGGAGAAGGGGAAAGATCAGTTAGCTTGAATCAGAAGTGCTGAGAAGGATCCCACAATAATTCTCATGTGTTGCACTTTGTTTTCTGTCACAGAGTTTGGCAGGTATCAAACTCAGCCCCTTTTAGAAGGAATTAGGAGAATTCTGGGGTTCACCCAAACCAATCAAGCTGTAAGTGTGCAATAAGACCACATCACTGAGTTAGGTCCAGTATTAAGCCAAAAACTTAAGTTGTCTTTAGTATGGATACAAGGTCCTTAAAAACAGCTCTTCTTTGGTGCAGACCCACTGCTGCTGGTCTGAATTATTTCTTAAAGTAGAAACAGTCTTTATTTCTGAGGGAAACTGGTGAGTTGGGAATCAGAATTTAAAGGTCTGAGTCGGGACAAGGAAGATTTCCCGATGAGTCAAGCTGCAAAGTGACATTGGGGCATCTCTCACCAACACTTGGAGGCTGTGCTGATACTGGAGGAAATGGAGAATAATTCAAACCTTCAGCCATGCCAGAGAGTCCTAAAAGCCTCTCCATGTTCCTGGAAAGCTGGATACTTTCAAAGTAACATAGCATGCTGGTCATGAAAGTTGAGCCCGAAAAACGAAACACCCGGGTTTCTGAGATGGTTTTAAGTGTTTCCAAAACAATGTCACACTGCAGCACTTGCAGATGAGTAGAATATTCCCCATGTAAACTTTCTCATGAAAACATTCTACCAAATACTCTCTGTTTGATCTCAATCTTATCTGAAAACATTTTGCCGGAGTATTTTGTAGAGGGAAAATATCGCTGCTGTGACTTCAGTGATCTAAATTACTGTTTTGCCGTGGGGATAAAGAAAAGAGGAACTATTTCTAAAGAGACAATGGAAGTAGGATGCAAACATTGTTGCTTTGCCAGTAATACTCAATAAATTTCAGAAAATGCTTTTAAAAAAAAGAAAAAAGTTCTTTGAAAAAGAAAGAAAAAGAAATTAAAATGTCACAAAGCTTAATTTAATTTTCAACATTGCAAAGATAAAAAATGAAACAATGAACAGGTACAATTATGTTAATTCCATCAAACTCAGTGGCAATAATCAGATCCCACAGATCTGGCCCCAGAAAGCAGTGCATATACATCTACCCTGAATATGCATTTGGGCAAAACATTTTTGTACATGTTGAAAACCAAACAGCATTAGGACATGTTGTCAGTTTGGATAATATTGCTTGCAAAATACCTTGAAATTTCCTCTGTCAATGAATGTTTAGAAACTTTTCATGATCCTCCATTCAGAAGAAATGATTTAGTAATACATTTGGTATTTGCTATGTGCATTTAGTAATGTGAAATATCAATGCTTCGGGGTTTTTTCATGCATAGATAAAAACAGTTTCTTACAAATATTTGCAGTTTTTGTATTCTTGTAGGTTTTGAGCATACGTGTCAAAGTGGTCCAGAAATCTGTTGGATACAATTGTGTTTGCCTTACATGTCTGTTAAATTCTCTTAATCCAGCTAAATACTTAGATGAATAAAGAATGGGAAGTTAAATTGTTGATACAGAGGAGCTAAGCAGAAGACATTAAATATTTAATGCATTGGCAGAAGGACTTTGGTAACATTTCCTTCATTGAACAAACAAGCTGGCCCACCCCATATGGAATCCCACACGTAATTATTTCTGAAAATCTGTTGCAAACTTCTGATTATCTGCACAGCTCTTGGAAAGAGCTGCTGAGGAGATCTTAGGCTAGAAGTCTCCAGCTTCATCCTCATGTCTGGAAGAAAACCCTGCACTCATGAGAATGACCAGATTTCCTTAAAACAGTCCCCAGTCCAGCTTCCATTGACAGTTGACATTTGCCCTTCAGGTTCCCCTGGTTACATCAGTTGTACTGATGGGCATTTTGGGAGATCAGATCCCACATTTCCACTACGTGAGCTCAGTTAGGAGCTCGATGTGAATTCCATCCTCCTGAGACTCCCCCCAACCTGAGGAGCACCGAGCATGTTCCAGACTGGAATACTTTGGGTAACACAGCACTGCTCAAGCCCTGAGGCAGCCACCCTCCATCGAGGCTAGATGCAAAATGATGGATTAATGGTCTGATCTGCTGCACAGCCCCAGATGGAAAACATTTTGATGTCTGTGTGGAACATGCACAAAAATTCCCTAAGGCTGATGTTTTGCCATCTTGGCATCAAAGCGGTGATACAGGATCTCCTGGAAATTGTAATGCAGCTGCCTCATATTCTCATTCTCCTCTGGATGATGACTGAACCATCTAGACTGCAATTTCTGCACTATTTTAAAGTTTCTTAGCGGGGTATTGTGTGGGAATCCAGTAGATGCTTTGCACACAGAAAGAATTTTTTTGGTGTCCTTTGAGTAGCTGCCAGCAGGATTCCAATATCCATGGTTGTGCAAGTGTCTAAGCTGGGACCTTATCAATCCTTTGAGGTTTGATCTTTTTTTCTCTTACTGGTTATTTATTATTCAGGGAGTATGTGCATGTTCAGACAGTTTGCATTCTCCTAGTACTATCATTTTCCCATAAATATTCATTATTGGTCACTGCCAGAGGCAGGAACTATGGGCTGGATTAATATTTCATCCAGTCTTAGTACTTATGCAGTTATAGCCCTGAAGTTTCACAAATCTGACATCTGCACCTCTTTTCAAAGGTGATGAAGTCACATTCTTACCATGGCTCAGGTTCTGTATCTTCTCTGAACCTCTTCCTACAGTGAGGAGTTGAAAGGAGGATGTTTCCTTTTGTGTAGGCTTTCTTTGCACTCATATTTTTTCTTTTATGAGTAAGAGAAGGGGGACAAATAGAATCATGTTTTGTTTGGAATAGAAAATTATGAGTTTTGTGTGTGTGTGTTTTCTATCACCAACTTGTAACCTTGAAGAAACATACCATGATTACTGAGAGACCATTAATCTGGATCTGTGGTAAGGAACAATAAAATAAAATATCATGAAGAGCCATATTAGTCCTGACTGTGGTAGTCTTTAATGATACCAAGAAAAAAGGCAGTATTTTCTTTTAATTAGACCGAGAAAGGTTGAGTTGCTGCACTTGGGTGGACATCTCATGGATTGTGTTCCAAAGAAGCTATTGGATAAATTCTCCCCTACTGTTTCCAGAAGTGCTATAGGTATTCAGGATCAATGCCATTAGACAACTGGTAAATTGGGAAATAAACTTTCATCATTAGATATTTAGGGACATGAGATTCCTACCCAGAACACCTGAATTGGGCTCACAAAATGAGACAGGCATTATGAAAACATCCAAAGCAGTAATTCTAAACCACAGACTTGTGTAAACACTCTTACTCTGAAATTGGTGCTCTTTAATTTTCACTTTCCTCTAAACTCTTTTCTAAATGATGCAAACCAAACTGAAAAAAAAATTAAAAAAAAAGTATTTTTCATGCCAGAATAAAAGCACTTATTAGCATAATTATCCTACTTTCCTGAGAAACCAGGGCCTGAAAGGGAACATGAAAACATCCAAAAGACAGAGAAAAATTATCAGCCATGGATTTGTGGGTATTAACTCTCCTTCTCGTCACAAGCAGGTGAAAATGCTGCTCTAAACAACAGCACTGGATAGGCCTCAGAATAATTCATATTCAAATGCTTTAATGTTCAAAGATTTCTTGTGTAGAGGATTATGCAAAGCAGGTCTGTGCCTTTTCTTCACTGAGTAAATAGGTTATGTAAAATTTCAGTGATATTTCACTATGCATTCCATTTTGCTGACCAATAAGGTGAGTGCATTGCATATTTCCTTGGAAGAGATTTGAACATAATGTCATCCAAAATAAACTCTGCTTTGCCAGGAAGAGACAAAGAAATATTTTCTTCCTCAGCTGTGACCTATACAGGGGGAAGAGGACCCCGGTAATTTGTATTGGTTCATCTCAAGTAAGGCAGTAAATGAACTTGACATTTTTTGTTTTTCTTGCATTTCTTGTCTACCTTTTTTATCCTGGAGGATAGAACTGGAACAAATCTTTCCACAAAAAACTTCACAATATGTTGATCAAATGGCTTGACATATAAAACTTGGATTAAAACAGAATTCCAGAAAGCTTTGAAAATCAGTTAAAACTATATCTCACCACTATTGCCAAGCTGATAATATCAGGTTTGGGATCCCAATCCTGGAAAGCAGTGACCTTAGGCAGGTTTTACTTTATTGTGTGACATTTTTAGTCTTCCCTTAATGAGTTGATTGAGCAGTCAAATATTGAATATTTTGACTCTGCTTTTCTCACTCTCAGTACCAGTGAGGAAATACACATTAGTTTTGTTTTCTGGACAGCATTTCAGTCTCTATTTCACCAGGTTGTCCAGAGAAGCTGTGGATGCCCCATCCCTAGAATTTTTCAAGGCCAGATTGGATGGGGCTCTGAGCAGCCTGTCCTAGTGGGAGGTGTCCCTGACCATTGCAGGGAGTTGGAATTAAAAGATCTTCAATGTCCCTTCCAACTCAATCTATTCTGTGATTCTGTGAGTCAAACACCTGGTTGAAGTGGCCACACCCAATGGGTAAAATCTGATATTCCCCTGCCAGCTCAAGCCTGGGCCATCACCCCTGTGCTGGGAGCTGGGGTCTTTCATCAGTGCCCCACCACCAGCGTGAGGAAGAGCCTGGCATTTGGAGCACAGCGAGTAAATAACCCCAAATCAAGTTTCCTCAGAGAATTTAGATGAATACACTTTGTTTTTCATGCTGTGTGCAGGGGCATAGAAAAGCCTATGAGCAAGTATTGAACCAATACTTGAAATTATCTGAGAAATGTTATTTGGGATTCTGAGCTGTGGCTGCAGCTCCTGACCCTGCCACAGACAATTCATAGACCTTGGGCAAAGCTCTCTGTTCTCTGCAGCTTAAAATGGAAGTATTGAAACTTAATTTCCTTGTTGTTTGTCTTTCTTCCCTCCACAGAACAGGAAGATTTTTTATGATTCTGCTCCACAATGTCTAAAAAGGAGATTAAGGTTTTTCATGGAGTTGCCTGTCAGTTGAGAACCGTAAATAATAAATACACAATTCTGCTCTGTGAAACAACAAGCTTTATCTTCCATATTATATTGCTGTTCCAAAAGTCCTGTTGCTATTTCAGCTGGAAAAAGTGAGCATCAATTTTGTCTCACTAGTGGGGCAGGAAATTTTTCTGCATTCTGAAAAAAAAAAAGGGGGATACGCAGCACCCTAAAACCACCTGCATATTTTGACTACTGGATGATTTGGAATGTGCATTGACAATCTCCAAAATACTCTTTTACCTGCTAGGTTAACTATGGACAAGAAGGCCATAAATGCTGAGGTTTAGATATCCATGACATTTCCAGCTTAATAGCAGTGTTCAGCTTGCTGTTCCCACTGCCAGCAGTACCTCTGGATTTAATTGTTGAAGTGCTTCTGCTATTGTGATGTAAAGTGACACTCAAATGAAGAACTTTGCAGATGGAGAAGGTTTCATTTTTTATTTAATTCCGCCCCCCAATACACTAAGACTATCCTAATGAATGTGGTACCAAAGGAGAAGAAAGAACTGTGAATTCCCCCCAGGATTTTCCAGCTGGACAAGAGAACTGCAGGATACACAGCTCTTACTTAGAGGACACAGCTCTGAAATTCTACATCTGGATTTCTCTCCCTCCTTCCCCACTACACACATGGCATCAGCTCATGCTTCCCTTCATACTCCCTCCTCCACATCTCTGCAATTTAAGGATTCAGAAGTTTAACTGGAAGTTGCTCTAAAGCTTTTTGCTGCTCAAGCTATCAATTAGCTTTTGTCCAGACCCAAGCCTAGACAGAGGCATTTGGAAACACAGGAGTGCTGGGCTGGAGTTCTGTCTCAGTCAGAGCTCAGCAGGAGAGCAGAGGAGCCATCCAAAGCTGTCACTCTGGCCATACTGAGTTCACTGAAAATCTGTATATTTTATATGCCTCACCCAGCAGGTCCCAGGCTGAATTCCTCTGCACATGCTTGATGACAAACTCCCTAGAAATTTCCATGGTAACACTTGGAGATATCACAGAGAATTCAGCAGCCACCTGTGCCTGACTTAGTTTTTAACAGAGAGAGCCTCACTTTGCACTGGTGCTGCCTGTCCCTGAACATCCCTGCATCAGCACAGGGTGAGGTGGGAATGGAATATTTGGAATATTTTCCATGCTGGAGTCAGGAGGAATTGGGCATTGCTCCTGGTTCTGCCACTGGTTTCTGGGGTAACTGAGACCAAACCTATTTGAAGAGAAAATCAGTAATGTTGAAAAAGACCTCCAAGATCATCAAGCCCAATCCTTGGAACATCACCTTGTCAATTAGACCACAGCACTGAGTGCCATGTTCAGTCATTTCCTGAACATTTCTGGGGATGGTTACTCCATCACCCTCCTATTCCAAAACTAAACCAACTTTTCACTGAAGAAATCCTCCCTGATGTCCAACCTGAGCCTTTTCTGGCACAACTTGAGGCCACATCCTCTTGTTCTGTCACTTGTTACCTGGGAGAAGAGACCCACCCCCACCTTGCTACAAGCTGATATAAGGGACTTGTAGAGAGGGACAAGGTCCTCCCTGACCCTCTTCTCCAGGCTAGAACACAATAGAAATTATTTTATGTTATTAATGGAAATTTATGTTACATTTAATTTATAAATTAATGAGCTATTCTAACATATTGTTTTGTTTTAATTTCTGACAAAGTACCTGGAGAAATCTGAAGTTCTCTAGGGCAGTAGCTCCCAATTCCAAAAACATATGCACATCCTATAGGACCTTTGTCAGATCTGCCAAACCCCTGTGAGTGTCTCAGGTACGTTGGGGTATCTTCAATGACACTGGGTGAATTGTGAGGCAAATGAACTCAGCTCTGCATCACTGTTTTCCCTGCTGGCTCCAGCCTGATCAGCAGAATGCCAACAACTACAAAATGCTGCTGCAAAGCACATAATAAGGCAAGAATCAAATAAATTTCTTCAGGAAAAGCTGTATGCATCAAGCTATCAGCTCAGCCTTGTCTTCATCCATCTAGGATTAATTATTCTCATTTGTGTATTGTCATTGCTGCACACAGGATTATTTTCCTTTAAAATGGGACATAACCACTTCTCCTCATCCCTTCTCATCCTAATGAAAGCCTTCCCATCCCCTAAAGCTCCAGAAGAGGAAATAATGCCACAACCTCTGGATTTTATTGGTGGGAGTGACAACGTGCTCCAATCTTTCTTTACAGTCAATTGCTCCCTGACCAATAAAAAAAAAAAAGCTCCAGAATTTCTGCAGTAAATAGGCAGTTTGACTGTGAAGCAAAATGCACTTGTGAGAGAACAAGCTCACCTGATGATTATCCCTTTTCCAATAAAGGATGCAATCAGGGCAAAGAAAACAGAATTCCTTTCCAAAATGAATCAATGACATAGGCAGGACCGAGGCTGAACTCATGTTTTAGAGTTTGCTGATACAGTTGAACACAGTTTGTGCATTTGTGTCACTTTTTGCATGTTTTAGAGAGAAGCAAGTGGAGGAAGGTTTGTTTTTCTGTGAACAATTCCACATGACTTGAGAATTTTGTGGGGTTTTATTCTTCAAAAGCTCTATCCTTCAAAAACAAGCAAAGTTGTTTTTTTTTTTAAATGGATCCATTTCAACCACGGAGCAGATCTTGCCAGTTTTAGGAAAACTCATTTTCAGAAGGATCTCCTGAAGCCCCTGTGCACCTCACCAGGGAACACAGAAACAACAGTTTAAGGATTCCAGATATAGATTGAGCTCTCTGGTCTTAAAAAAGGTTTTTCTTGGTCCTAAAGGTGCTCTGAAATTGGGAATTTCTTGGTCTCAGTATTCTAGGTAATGTTCTTTACATCTGAGATATTACCTTTCTCAGTTAGGGCACCAAATCTTTTGTTCCATTATTTTTCATGCAACAATTTGGCATAGTGAGAGAAGATCTATTTATCCATTTATCTATTTATTTATTGAAATGTAGTGCAAGATAATTAGAAGAACTTTCAGTTTTAAATTATTTTTACATAGAAAATAGGGAAATGGAGGCTTAGAAAATTAAATGTGTTTCAGAAGATTGACATTTCCCCTCAAACCCCCCACCAGCTGGGTTTTAGCTGAAATGTTTTGGTAGTATGGAAACTTAAATGCAGTTGGGGAAGTCATGCAGCAACACAGCGAGGATGCAGGAGAAGGGGTTTGGAGCTGCAGTCCCATGGTGTTCTACAGCTTTGGATGTATTTGGAAGGGTGGGAACACACAAAACATCCACTGACTCCTCTGCAGCAGCCAACCTTTCTGTTCAGAGCATGAGTCTTACAGCAGCCCCGACCTTTCCACCTCTTCAAGCTGTGCACAAATTGTCCAAGGACACACATTACTGTTATTTACTGGGATTTAACCTTCCCCAGATAATTATATTGCAGTCTTTCCAATCAGTTTTCCCACACTGGGAATTAAATTCAAGAAGGACCTGAGCTTAGTGCCAAACCAGAGCCTGTCTTTATTTCTTGGATGTTGTGGGCAGAAGTCCTGATCTGAGGTGTGAGATCTGGGATACCACAATATTGCAATATCTCCATTGCAATTCCTGCTGCTCCTTTCTGCTTTCCAGTGAGGATTCACCAGAAGCAAAAGGAGTCTCCAAAGGAAACAATCTTCCCTGGTTGTTAAATAAGAGTATAAGTGCTTCTTGGTAATTCTCTTACCTATATTGTGAGTTTAAGCAGCTTATGTTGTTCCAATTTTTTCCTATGCAGTCTGGATTCCTGAGTGTGTTTTTTGGGAATATTATACCTGTATATTATGCAGTTTACTAATTATTTCTGTAACTGGCATCTGCTGCTGTTAAATTGTTCCTGGGTCAGAAAACACAATTACTGCAAATATGATAAATTTTTAGTTGAAAAATGAATGCTGCTGTGAGAAGCCAGTGTCCATAAAGGTGACAGAGGAGTCTTGCAATTTTATTCAAATAAAGGGAGAGAGTCTCCTGGGACACATGCCCTGGAATATTCTCCCTTGAGGTTTCCGAGGGCTCAGCCTCCTTTTATCCCAAAATCCTGGCCTCACATTGTCCTCTTCCTTTCCCCATTGCCTGAGGTACCAGGAAGGTGCAGCCTTCCCAAACCACCTGCCACACATTCCCCTTGAACCTGGCATTTCAGCCCAAAGTTCAGAAACTCTGGATTTTACAGACCCACTTGTTTCAGGAGCCAAACTGCCCAGGTTCTGTAATAAGTCTTGAAGTTAATAGAGACATTAAGACCCGTTTCAAAGATGTGAATATCCATCCTCTCACACATGGAATTGTTTGTAAAGGCATGACCACACATCTTTCCTATCAAAATAATAAAAAATATTCAAAGGCAAATATGTAAAAAGAGAGGTGAGGGTGTCGTTGTGGGACATGCAAGGACACACACGGACACACTTTCTCTTGAGAAGGCTATAAAGTATTTATTAAAATATCCGACTCCATATTTATAGTATTTCCACACAGACCAGAAATTGGAGAAGAAGGTTGAGACCTCTCCCATCCCATTGGTCAAGACAACTGTCCATCAGTTGTTCTTCACACCAAGACAAAGTATGTAAACAACCTCGTCTTATCAAAAACATAATTCTGATAACAACATCCGTGTGTGAAAAAGAACTAAGAACTATGAAAAACATAGAGTAAGAAAGTGCCTCAGAAAACTTGAAAAGTGAGAGGACACCAGCAAGATCACTTCAGAGACAAATCACCAGGATCAATTTCTATTACCGGGCTCAATTTTCCTTTTTTCAAAATTAGTGATTGACATTTTTAGTGATGGTCTCTCTTCCAACCTGACTTCCAAACGCTTCCATTTTCTAGGCAGGAAGTTAACCATGGTGGAGGCAATGGAAGTAGCTTATTAAAACACTGGGTGTGTGTTCAGATCCAAACTGTTCGCTGGTGATGACGCTTGGGAGAGGACCAGGAGCTGAGATCTCTCCTGGGCTGGGGGAGTAATTGCTGAAATATTAAATACAGGCAGAGAAGTAATATCAGCTCCTCCCTCAGTGTTATTTTGCATAATATCAGAGGATTGGAACTAGGTGATCTCTTAGGTCCTTGCAGCCCAAACCATTCTATGATTCTGAGCTCCTGAAGCTGTTTACCCTGAAGTATCTGATCCAGATATTGGGATCTAAAAATTACAGACAGAAAGGAAAGACTCATCTTGAGGCAACTACTGGAAATTAAATGCACCCAGCATTCAGGTAATTCTGGCCTTGTACACTGCACAATCACAGGAGGAGCCTGGAATCTGAGTAAAGTCTGTCCCTTTTGCTTAACCCCAGATATCTCAGGTTATCCTGCTGCCCCTGGGCGACAGAAAGGGCTCTGTCATTAAGCAGTTCTAGGCAAGACTCTTCATCATAAGAAATTTGTGGTAATTCAAATTAATCAAATTAGTCTAAATGTGCTTCTCCATTCATTACAAAACCAATTTGGGCAACAAGTTCAGGTGCAGGATTTCTGTTTAGTGCACGTCTTATTTGAGAGAAGATGCTCCTGATTCTTCGTGGTTTTGAAAGCTTCGAAGCTTCCAGGGTTATTCAGTAGCAAATCATAACCAATGAGACTCTTAATTCCAATTTCTGATATGTTGAAATGGTAGTTTTGGCAGCAGACAGTCTCCCAGGTCCTTTCCTGTATCCAACTACTGTTCTTTCAAAGCTTAAGCCTTTGCTAGAATTATAAAAATAATCCAATAGTATCCAGGACTAGAGAGATGCTGTGAAGATAATTACAGTCAAAATTGAAGGTGATAACTGCACTGCAGAAATAGAGTTGTGCCTTGAATGCTTTAGATCATCAGCAAATGATCTAAAACTTGTTCTTCAAAAACATTTATATGACGTCCTGGAAAATCCTTGTAGACATCCAAAATGTGACTTTGCTCTTTTCCCTCTGGCTCTCAGCCTCTTTTGAAGACCACATGTGCTCTGCTTGTTCACTGCTGATCACTGAACTAATTTATTCCAGCCTGCCAGTTCCATCATCATGCCAGTTCGTTTCTCATCCCAAGTCCCTTAATTATTTTGTGCAAACTGGGGTTGCCCAATGGAAATATTTTATTGAATAAGGCCACCCAGACATGTCTTCTGCTTTGAATGTGCTTTGTCAGGAAGCGAAGAGAGAAAACTGGGGGCAGAATTAGGGGAAAAAGAGAGAAAAAGAAAAACATTCATATTGCATCTGATTGATTTTGCAATAATGCAAATGAGAAGGAATTAAAAGAGCTTTTTACTTGTAAAGGAGAGAATGTGAGAGAAGGTCATGTGCTGTTTCATGAGCTCCTGTTTGTCATTAGCACTGCACTTATTTCTTTTCTCTCTTTTAACTTTGTGTTTGCTGTTTGCTGCTCCCTCAGCTCCTCAGACTGCAGAGGTGGATGATGGACACGTTTCCCATTTAGTCATGAAAGACCTGTGTCTGTATCCCATTAGATTAATGTTTTCAAATCGTATTGCACAAAGTAATAACCATCAGCCTGCTGGTAGCTTTTACACATTTTAAGTAATTTTTCTCCCTTGACAAGACATCAGATTAACATTGTAAAGGAGAAAGTTAATGCCCATGCAATATTTAAACAGACAAAGAGAGAAATTACATCTAATCAGGCCTGGTGTGAGTGATTTCATTAATTCCTGTTCTAACAGTGCTAGATATTTTATGTGGTCAATCATTTATTATCTTTTCTGTTAATAAACAAGTTAATTTGCTCTGTCTTTTTCACCTCTCCCAGGAACACTGAAACCCTCAAACTACACTACTCTCTCTGGAAAAAAACCCCTAAAATCTGCTTGAATGAATCACCTGTGTGTTTTAAAACTTAGTCCAGATAGAGTGCTCAACAGAGAATGCAAACCACTGCAAATTCATGGACTCACAGGATGGTTTGGGTTGGATGGGGCCCTAAAGACCATCATATTACACCTCCTCAGCCACAGGCAGGGGCACCTTCCTCCAGGCCAGGCTGCTGCAAGCCCCATCCAACCTGGCCAGAACAAACTGGTAGGTCACTACTATAATATATATTAATATAAAATTACCTTTATATTAATATATATGGAGGCTTACAGTTGTGTGGCAAAATATGCTCAAAGCAATTTAGGAAATTTGGCTGTTCACAACTGTCTAAGACATTGCTCCTGTACCTTAACAAGTTTTGGGAATCACAGAATCACAAAATCACAGAAAAGACCTCTGAGTTCACTGAATCTGGCCTTTGAAGATGAAAACAAAAGTGTAAAACTGTCCTTTAAAAAGGACATTTAAAAACAACATCTGAAACAATCTGCTGGATGCTCAAGAATTCATTATTCATTGTGTCTCAAGGTAATAAATTTTTTTGCAGAGACAGTTGCAGTTTTCATTTTTCTCCTTGCACTGTTCTCCAGTTGCCCATTTCTTCCCTTGAGTCATTCCTTTGTTTTTCCCCATTCTTTCCAAGGTCACCGGAAGGTTTTCCCAGCTGATGCAATAAATTAATTCACTTTGTTTTATTTGTTCCCTCAAAAATAGCCAGACCAAGTCTACTACATCCAGCAATCAACTTGTCCTTTCCTTTACCCAGACTGAGAAGCAGAGCTGCTCAACAAACAGCTCCAATTTCTGTCCATCATTCACAGGGTGAGGTAGTTGTCAGTGTGGGAGAAGATGATATAATACAGCTCTGTCTGCTCTGTTTCCCCAGCTCCAGGGGCCTTTTTGTGGTGCTATTGACCTTGGCAGAGCTGAGAAGTTTTATTTAGTGTTGCTGCTTTCTTCACTGAAGTTTACATATTTTAACTGGCTTGGGAGATGTGTGTGCGTGTGTTTCAGACAATAAATGACTTCAGGCATTCTGATTCTATCAGTCAGTGAGATCTATCCTCCCCTGCTCTGAAGGCTCCCACATTTTATACTGAAACAGCTGAAGATGTTACATCCTGCTTGTACTATTGAAAAATGAATATTATTTCAACCTTTTTATTTTATTTTATTAAAACAGCTTCATCATTCTGTTGATACTTTGGAAACCCTGCTTTGTACCTGAGTGGGACTACGCTGACTCCATGCACAAGTTTAATTCTTAGAGTTAATATGATGAAATTTATTTTAGCAGTAGAGGTTTGCAATATTAAATGCTTAACCTATAATACTTTTTTTTCAAGGATTGAGTAAAATTAAAAAAAAAAAAATACAGGAAAAGAAATACTTGTGTGGAAAACATCCCTAAAATAACAAACTACTGAATGCTAGAGGTGAATGGTGCAGCCACCTCCAAGAAAATTCTTTTAAAATTCAGCCAGAAAATGCTTTGTGGAATCTGTTTATAATAACATTTTAAGATTATAAGACTTAGAGAATTTGAACATAAACAGAAATGAATAGACATTAAAAAAAATAAATATTTACCTAAGTAAATAAATGAAAAATAGCTGCAGTATTTGGTTATTATTTCTGGGAAGAAATATCCCCATCAGAGAAAGACATGAGATAGTTATCTGTACATCTTGGATGTCTTTCTATAAAATCTGTTGTATTCTTAGGTGTCTGATCAGATTTACCATGTACTGAGCACAGCAGACCTGGAATGGCTTTGGGAAAGGCGTTTCTGGCCAGAACAGGAATGTGACTGAATTAACATTTCTGAATGAGGAAAGGCTTTTGTGGCTGATTTCCCTAGAGCTGTTGGCAAATTATAACCTCCTGACCTGTTTGCAGACTGTGAAGTGGACAATGAAAACAATCAGGAAATGGATGAAAGGGAAAAAAATTTCCTTTTGTTTCTTCATGGTTTTTCACAGACACAGTTTGGTGTGTTCAGGTGTGAGCCAATAAAAGACTGAATAGACACAAGCATTTATGCATTATTTTCTTCCAGTTCAAGCATGATTTTGGTTTGATAATAATGAGCTCATTAAAAATTGTCTGAAGCAAACATTTTGACCTTTGTGACAGGTAGCATGGGCCACAGCAGAATTGTCACCTTCCCCAAATTTTTATCAGAATATTCACCTTTGGCGATCATTATTTCTGAAGAGGAAAGATGGTAGAGATTTTGCAGGAAAAATGACTGTTCTGACACTTCCTACCTCAGGTGCAGTACAGGTCCTTTTGTAGCTGTGAACAGAGGTGAAGCAAGGTCGAGAGAAATAGGAAATATCTTTTATGATATCCTTTGGAAAAAAAAAAAAAAAAACAACAAACCACCACAGCGCTTTTAAACTCTTTCCTTCAAATCTCCTATAGAAACAGCAGCTTTCAAAATAAAATCCAGCTTGAAAACAGTTGCTCTGAATTTCCCTTGATCTTTCATTTCTCATTGTCTCCAAGGCTTTCCTGTGTAATTGTACAACACACCTGGAGAGAGACATGGTACTCAACAATTCTTTTACTGTAAAAACTTTGGGGTGAAGATCTATTTTTCTTTTGACATCTAGGGCAAATGTCTTGATGTTTCAGTGCTTGGATGTTTCTCCTACGTTTAGTTTCCTCTGTTTACTTGACATCTGAAACACATCTTCTTTCACTTTCTATTTCTGGTGCATGGATGTTTCCATCAGAGCTGAGTCGTCTCCCAGACAAAGCAGAAAAAAATGAGACTTTCGGGTGCAAGTCTTCTTTCTTACTTGGGTGTTTGTTTTAAGATGAAATGAGTCACATCTCATGGGTCTTATTTTTCTCCATTTGTTAGAGAGGAGGTTCAGGGGAATATATCAGATATAAGTGTTGAGATGGAAACAATTTTAACTCCCATCCTAGGCTACTTAGCCATCCCTTCAGATCTGGGGTACTGAATTTATTCAGTGATCACACTAGAGGACTCAAGAAGTCACAATGCTCAAGCTTCACTTTCAGGAGTTGGGAGAAAATGCAATTTTTTTTGTTTGCTTTTGTTTTTGTTTTGTGATTTTATTTGTTGCTATAGAACAAATGATAAATATTACTCACTATCTGCTTAAAATAAATTACTCATGGCATAATAGAATGGTTTAGGTTGGAAAGGGCCTTCAAAATCATCTCGTTCCAACCCCCTGCCATGGGCAGGGTCACCTTCCACTGTCCCAGGTTGCTCCAAGCCCCATCCAACCTGGTCTTGGACACTTCCAGGGATGGGGCAGCCACAGCTTCTCTGGGAAACCTGTGCCAGGGCCTCCCCATCCCCACAGGAAAAAAAAAATCCAAATATCTGATCCAAACCTCCCATCCTTCCAGAAACTAGGAGATTTGCTAACGACAGGTGGAAGGCAGATTCCATTCAAAACTGTGCTCAGCTCTATCTGTGAGCCAAGGAATCATTGGGGATGTTTCCCAAGTAAATTCACCATTTTGTGGATCATCCAAATCCTTCTTGGTAACACAGATCATGGTGCATCTCCTTCCAGAAGTTTTTCCTCTTTCCTGTCTCAGCTGTTTCTCCATGACTATTGCCTCCCTTGTCCCTCATATCCCACAACAAAGTTCTGAGTATCCTGAGGCTGGATGGGCTCCCAGGCACTACAAATGATTAAATTTGCATTTCAAAAGGAGCTATTATGATTCCAACTGTTGTTAAAAATCAGGCCAAAGTTTAGAGTTCCAGGATGGGCCACAATAATAGGAACAAGATCCCTGCTCAGTAATTTGTATATCATTTACCTCCATTCCCAAGCCCTTATTTCCTTAAGATCTTGAGATAATGTTACTTCTCAGCTTTCTATCAGACTGTTTGTGAGCACTGGAGGAAATGTTTTGCTATTAAAGCAGCATCTGATACTTAAACACTTTCAACCTCTCCCAGGGAAAGAAGAAGGAACAGATGTTAACATCTGCTTCATTGAATCTGGCCTACATTTTCTTGTTGCCGACCCTCTCCTCTCCTCCCCACAACGTATTACAATAACATCCTGCCATATAAAAACCATAAAATTTCATTCTACAGTTCTTGTGCTGAAATCAGAAACCTGTAATTGGAGTACAGACTATCTTTAGAACAGAAAGAAAGTAACAACAACAAACCCCTCAACTCCAAATTTGTAAGGTTCAGGTGAAAAAGATTTTTCTTCAGGCATCTGTTCTTGTGGCTAACTTACTGTCAGTGTTACCTTCTCAAAGATAGAATAAATAAATAAATAAATAAAAATACAAAAAGGGGAAGGAATTATTTTCATTTTGAATTTTGCTTGCTCTGACTCCCCACAGCCCAGTTTTGTACAGGAGCTCTCTGCTCAGTAAAAAGCCCTGCGGCACCATTTCAGAGAATATCTTTCCTAGATCCAGGTTTTGCTGTAAATCTTTTAGAACTGCACACAGCAATGACATGCTTCATCCCAGGTTTTAGCAGTCCACAATCTTGATGCTATGCTTTAATTGAACTGAAATTACATTTAGTCAGAGCTTGAAATTTCTGATTCGCTCAGATGCCATTGTTTTCACACACAAAGCTCTTGCTCTGTACTTTTTTCTCCTCACCCTTTCCCTCTTGAATTATTTAACATTTAGAAAGCTGAGCTTTGCCACTTTTATTTCCATCCCCAGTTTTATTGCTATCTAAGTGATTTACAAATCAAACCTTGCATCTAATGGCGCTGTGTATTTCCATTTCCAGTGCTCTTCTTTACTGTCGGCTCTTGTTGGATGGGGCAAACCTCAGACACAAATAACTGAAATTAATGTCAAATTGCATCATGTGCAGCTTGAATTTCAATTATGGGATCTGAGTGAAAATGCATGTTTTCAGCAAACAGCAATAATGCTCGACTCGCCTGGCCCCAGAACTCGCATTACTAGAAAGCATCACATGCAAGACAAAGACACAGGATCTCGAAAGCTTAAAACAAATCTGCTTGGCATTTAGTTAAGACCAATAAGCTGAGAGAATGAGCAGTCATTCAGGCCTTCAGCTTCTGTATCTGCTGCCCTATGATATGTCTGTGCCTGTTTAGAGCCTGGAACTCCAATGTTTTCTTCCAGAATAATAGGAAGTGAGCAGGGATTAATCTACCCTCCTAAGCCCTAGTGCATCCTAAATATACAGTAGTTTGTGGGCAAGGCAAGTGGTTCAGCCCTTCTTTAATTCTGTATTCAGGGTCCAGAGCATGCTGGCTGACAGTGCTGAACATGATCCAGAGTGTGCCCAGGTGGGCAAGGAGGCCGGTGGCTCCCTGGCCTTCTGTGTCAGCACAAATGTGGGCAGCAGGACCAGGGTGGTGACTGTCCCTCTGTACTGGGCACTGGGGAGGCCACACCTCTATTTCTTGGGTCAGTTTTGGGCCCCTCATGACAAGAAGGACATTGAGGTCCTGGAACAAGTCCAGAGAAGGGAACAGAGCTGGGGAAGGGGCTGGAGCACAAGGCTCATGAGGAGCAGCTGAGGGAGCTGGGGGAGCTCAGCCCAGAGTAAATAAAGCTCATGGGGGACCTTGGTGCTCTCTACCTTTGACAGGACGGTAGAGCCAGGTGGTGTTTATTTTTTCTGCCATGTCTCAAGTGAAAGGATGAGAGGAAATGACCTTAAATTGCACCAAGGAAGGTATAGTTTACGGATTAAGAAAAAATAAATCTTCTGAAAACATGTCTAGGCATTGAATTAGGTCACCCAGGGAGTCAGCATTGGAGTCACCATCCCTGGGAGTTGGAGTCACCATCCCAGGAGTTTCCAAGAGGCATCTGGATGTGGCACTTGGGGATACAGGTTAGGAGGGATTATGGTGGTGCTGGTTTGATGGTTGCACTGGATGGTCTTGAAGGTCTCTCCCAACCTTGATAATTCTGTGACTCACTGTAATTCCCAGAGGGTGTGAAGGCTCAACAGGAAGATGATTTCCTCTCGTGGTTGTTTGTGACCCACCTGGTGATACAAAACTCAGTTTAGTTTCCTGGAATAGCTGGAGGAAAGAATTACAGGCACTGAGGACAGATATATCTTGTATTCATGTAGATGTTGAAATGGGTTGAAGTAATCACATTCTCCCTTGCCTGCTCCTCCTCTCCACTGTCTTCAATGGATGTTGAGGCACAAGGTTCTGTTTAATCTACAAAGTGCAGAGCCCTGTCACTGCTGAAATTTATGTGGCTTCAGAGGCTTCAGCCAATGGAATGACCCACATATCTCCTCCGAACAGGGGCCTTGCAATGCAGCTGCATGTTTTGTCTCTTTAACTTTCTGAAGAAAATGTGTTCCTTCCATTAGAGAGTGACAGCAATATTTGGGTATTCTGCCCAGGAGTAAAAAGTCATCATATTTCACTCCCACTGGTTTGCTTTTTCTCAAAGAAAGAAAAAACAACCTTCTAAAGGCAAAAAAAAAAAAAAAATTAAGTTTTTTTAATGCTACAGCCCAAGTGAAGCTAATGAATGTGCCTAGAAGGCACTTGGAAAAACCAGATGGAACCCACTTAACTTATTTCTGCTAAAACCACTCAGAACCTGATGTCCAGGTTAAAATGACAGCAACTTGGAGTATTGGAAAACTACTTTTTTATAATCTGGTGCCAATCTTGCTGTCAAAATCAGCTCTAAACAGAAATTGAAGAGTTACCGAGTGCAGTATTAATCAGGTGAACTTTAAAAGAGTTATGACTTTAAAATACAGAGAGTCTATAAAGACATTTTAACAGGGAACTGGAATGTGGGTTTGCGTTAGATTTTCAGTGATTAAACCTTCCCTTTATCTGCATAAGAGAAAGAGCAAAGATGGATTTCTATAATTATTCCTCTGAAAATACATTTTAAACAGGAAAGAGATAGCAAGTTATCTTTCACTGTTTCTGCTGCTTCCCAGCTCAGAGTGTTGGCTTTGGTCAGACACTCAGATCCAAACTGAGGTCACCAAGCCCATTTTTATATCCCAAAACATGCTTACCCAACTGAATTGTTAATCAGGGCTTTAGAACTGGAAGGGACGAGCCAAGGCCAGTCCTTCTATCCCTGTAGGCACCACATCACCTGTGCTGGTGCTTCTGACCACATTAGGAGCTCCCAAATGTAAAATATCTTCACTCCCATCCTCTGACAGGCACTGAAATTCCTTTAAATGAACTTGGGTAAGATGCAGCTGCTCCTGTTAGAGCTGTGTTTCAGGAAACAGATTTTCATTTACTGTATCTGCCCCAAAATAATGTGCTCAGTCTAAGCTGCTGATTTAGGTTCTCTTTGTAGCTGCTGGACTGACAGATTCAGCACCAGAGGTTGTTTCATCCCATTCTGGGGCAGAGCTGTGATGTCTCTAATAAATATAAAGGAAGTTTAGACAGATTAAGCATTCGGCTTTTAGATAGTTAAGTCAGATGAAAGCAAATTCAGCTACACTATGAGCCTGAAAAATTGCTGACAACCAAGATTAGGCATGTCAAAATCAAGACATGTAACTTAAACAAAGAAGATCTTATTTTGGAAGGATTCCTGCAGAAGAAAATACAAGATACAGTCCTTTGTGGGGGAAGATAGAGGGGGAAAAGCAATGTGTGAGAGCTCTTTTCCATGGGCAGATAAAACCCAATGTCAAAGGTAAAACAAACCATTTATATTTCTGTCAGCTTCCCTGGTTTATTGTGTGCAAAAGCTTTAGGAAGTCAACAGAAAGGTCAACTAACAGGGTGAAAATTTTATAAAAAATATTTAGACTGGCTTTTATTGCCAAATTTAAATGGAAACCAATTAGATATTCTAACTAAAAGTAGACAAAGAAATGGCATTAACACTCCCAGAATGTAATGATCATTTTTAAAGATGGGTTTTGTCCAGTTACTTGCCTTTGGTGGTGGTGGCAGGGGAAATCAATTATGTTTCACCTTTTAAATGCCTTTCAAAGCCTTGCAAAATGTATTTCATACAGCATCAAAGTTTCCAGCAATAAAACAAGGAAAAAGTGGATAATAGAGAAAGGATGATGTAAATGACCTGTAAATACTGATCTGCAAAAACCACAAAATCCCACAAAAAAACAGGGTGCCTTTCTACATGGGAAATGGATTAAATAGGTACTGGTCCATTGCAACCATGAGTGCAGAATAAAATTATTGTAGCAAAGCTTTGTATCCATGGGGTGAGAGGTGTGATTCCTTCAGCACAGTCCCCCTGTAGAAGACTTGGCATTAGTGTTTGCAACAAAAAAAACAATGAACATGTTCAGCTCGTGACCACACGAGTCCAGGTTGCAGCAGTCAGACCATCACAAGGTTGTGATTGAATCACTGAATCACAGAATGGTTTGGGTTTGAAGGAACTCAAAGTTCATCCAGTTCCAACCCCCTACCATGGGCAAGGACACCTTCCTAGGTGTCCTTCCTAGACCAGACTGCTCAAAACCCCATCCAAAGTGGCCTCAAACACCTCCAGGGATGGGATGTCATCAACTTCTCTCATCTGTTCAAGAGTCTCATCACTGTCACAGAAATAATTTTTTCACAGTATCTAATCTAAACCTACTTTTTTCAAATTAAAGACATGATACATGTGGGACAATGGTGTACTTTGAGTTAATCCACTGGGTACTCCTCTTGTCTTCTGCATTCTGTGCACAGACAAAGGTGACCAAGATAAGTGGGGTTCAGGACCAGGTCAGTTTCTCCCATCCACCTGTGAGGCTGCTGTGACACTGTGACCTCAGGTCCAGCAGCAACAAAATGAACGTGTCCCAAAAAAGTGCACACACAAATACACACACAAACAGCCACAAGGAAGAACACCGAGAGCACCCCATAAACTCACACAGCATGAGCAGCACAGTCACCACATTGCCTTCCTCCTCCCCAGCTAACTGGGGTTGAAGCCACTACAGGAACACACACAGTAGGGATTTTTCCAGCAGCTGGACTAAGACAGATTTTGGAACAGCTGGCCTTGAGGTTCCAGTCCTTGCCTGAGGCTTTTACCAGGACTCTCAGACCCCAGGTGTCCCCAGTCTGTCACGAGACCTCTCATCCTGCTCACGACCAGCCTGGCTTGCAGCCTGTCACCTTTATGTGCTGGCTCACGGTACTGAGTTCACAAGCACAGAAGAAAGCATCGGGATTTAGGAAAAAGACAGGGTAGATTGTGGTGAAGGGCTCAGCCAGACAAACATCCTGCCCAGCACACAATTTGCCCATGACCCTTTTCTGTCTATTTTCTCACTCCTTTTTCTTCCTGGTCCATCTTGACCCTTCCCTTCTGCTGCCTTTGCTCCTGATAACAATTCCATCTTTGCACATTCCCACATTCTTTCTGCTTCTGTGTCCCATAGCAAGCCCCAGTTCTTTTCAGGCAGGAACCCCTCCAGTTTTCAGGGAATTCTTGAGAAAGGCATTTTTGGCTGATTCACCCACCTGGTGAGGTTACAGGGTCTCAGACTCATCTCTGAGTTTGAAAAGAATGACCCTTAATCACATAACCCACCAAAGAGCACACGACATTTCTTCCAGAGCTCTTTCCTTACTTTATTTCTTCTTTTCACTTGCCCTCTGTTTTGTCCTCTATTCCCTGCCTTATCTGCCAAATAATAACCAAATGTCAGCATTTTCTGCATCAGGGAGAAAGTTTCCACGTTGGTTAGTCCAGAGAGGGAACTTTCCCCCTGTTCCATGGATCATTGTGACATCCAGTTTTGTCTCCTCAGCCCATGAAGTGGTGCCATTAACCCATAATGCCATATTTTGTTGTGGCTTGAGAGCCAAGGGAAATATATTTTGGCTATTGGAAGCATCCCCTACAACAGCAACTCATTTAGCTGAAGTCACATCTGAGTGAAATTGGAAAGTTGGAGAGAAGTTTGTGAAATGTCACAGGGTGGTTTGTGTGGCTCAATGAGATTACCTTGGTCCCTCAGCTCTGGCCTTATGAACTGCCAGCATATCAGCGAGGCAGCTTGACTGGGCAAGACCCCAATTGCACTCCCAACTTTTCCTAAAGAACAGGAAGGGTAAGGAAAATGTCAATCTCTGCTTTGTTGTGATTTGGAGCCTGGTCTGGCCTCCAGACTGGGGTAATCCATTCCACTCTATTAAAGCAAAGGGAAAATCCATTCCATTTCCACTAATGCATTCCATCCCTTTTAAAAGAAATAGAAAGTGGTTAAATAGGAGGATTTTTATCTCTGTCTGAAATCAAGTTCTTACACAAGCTCGTTATTTTGGCCTGAGGTAGCAACTGCAAGGTGGGCTCTGTTATGTTTCACACTCCTTTATTCCTTCTTCCCAGTGCTTATGACCATATGAAAATCCTATAACATCGTGTACTTAATGACAAGAAAGAGTATTGGTACCAGTGGTGTTTTAAATCATGAGAGTTCTGCTTAAACAAATTACCATCTTCCACTCTTCAGAATACATGTGATGCTTGATGAAAGGTCAAAGACAAACCTTTTAAACCAAAATAGAAAACAGATTTAAAGACAGTGCAACCTTATTCCTTTCTTATTACCTTTGACTTGCTTTATAAGGGCCATGAAGGATGCAGGTCAGTTCTGCAACCTGAAAGAGTCTTATCATGTCAGGCTGCCTTTCAAACCCTTTCATTTGTGTAGAGTTATTTAATTCAGCTAAGAAATCCTGTAAAATTTCTGCAAGCCATAAGATTCTTTCACATGGAAAGAGGGTCTGTCTCCTCCTGTGCATCCCATCCTTCATTCCTTCTTGTTCTGTCCAGGACTAACTGACCCTTCCCACGTGTTTCTCCCTAATGCTCACCCTAAGCAGTAATAAATCTAATTATCATCAGTGTTTGGGAACTTCATCACTGCTGCTGGACTTTGCTTCTGTTGGGGGTTGGGTTACTTTCTTGTAGAATTTTTTCCCAAAAGAGTGGCTAGGAAGCTAATTGCTGAGTACT
>JAWWMU010000106.1:148263597-148282645 GCA_035048155.1 Cinnycerthia olivascens
GAGAAGAGAAGAGAAGAGAAGAGAAGAGAAGAGAAGAGAAGAGAAGAGAAGAGAAGAGAAGAGAAGAGAAAAGAGAACCAATTCTGTCCCTTGCCACCAGGTTTCATTTTTAATAATCTCCCAAGCTGTGATTACCATCAAACTTTGGATAGGACTCTTTCTGAATTATTCAGGGCAATTTGTACTGTAATCATATGCTTGTTAATACGGCTGCTTGCAACTTTAATTCTAAAGAGTTTTTCTTCTGTGCCCTGGAGCTGCTGCCATCAAGGTTAGAAATAGTCTCTGTTTAACAATCTGCTTCTCATCACTGTGCAGAAAACTGCAAGATGCTCTGGAACTTGCTGTTCAGAAAAGATCAATAAAACACCGAACAAGATATGGGTAGATGTCAAAAAGTTCCTTTCCCATGTTCAGGAACGTTGGGGCATTTGTCATATTGGATCACCATGAATTTTAATTTTAATGGAAGACCCTTGGTTTGTAATCAGGGAGTGGGGGTACAGTGTGGTTTAATATCTCCCACATGGGCAAGGATGAAGGCTTGATCAATTACTGGAACTGTAACCCTTCTGTTATACCCTTACAAAGTATTCTACACTTTTCCCCTCTGTACAGTCAAGCAGGAGTTGACCCAAGGCCTCCCAAATCTTGATTCTGTCCTTGTCCTTATTACTGCCCATCTTCTGGACAGCGACTGAGGTGGAACATTTTCTAATTCAAAAGCTTTATAAAAAGCATTCCATTAGTTAGGGTGCCCTTACCAGTTACTTGAGAAGTCCTTTCTCTCAGTGGCAGGAGATCTGCATCCTCATCCTCACAAAATCCACAAGATGTGTGAAGGAAACACCACAAAGATTTTCCATCTTGGAAGAAAGGGAAATCTTTTTTTTTTCCTTTCTGATCAGAAGCATATATTATAATTTAATTCTATTCACTTGAAGACTGATAAAATACAGAGCCCTAGAGCAACCTTTAGCCATTCATTTTACCCCATATTTTCTGCTGCTGTAATCCACCAGTAGTTGACACAGCCAAGCTTATAAAGCCCTGCATGATATTTTGCAAATCTAAATTGTTGAGCCACACAGGGAGCAAAGCTCCCATTGAAATGTCAGCACACTGAAATTACAATTTAATGAGTAGCTTTCCAGCAGCAGCTTTCACATATCAGTTGTGCCTCACAGCAATAACCAAGAGTGGGGGGAAAAAAATATATTAAAAAATCTGTGTCTGTTTGAGATAAAGGTCAACTGCCAGGTGACACTGAGTGATGCCTCCTAATCAGGTTTGGTTCCCAGGCACTGTGGTTATTATTGTTCCTCTCACTATTTTACTATTGCTGTTACAGAAGTAGTTAAAGATTCTTCTTGAGATTAGGAACCATTTCTTCAAGGGTTGGTACATATTCTTAAAAAATCAGATCTGATCCCAAGAATTTACAATCTGAGAAGGTTAAGAAGCAGAAACAGAGAAGGTGAAGTGATATCTCCCAAACCTCTGCATGATTCCAAGACAAGAATTGTGTAATTAATGGAACATCTTGTTTAGTGGACAAAATGGAGAAATCCAAACCCATCAATGTGCCTCATTCTCCCAGTGTACACAAATCAAAATAAAAAATTTTGGGTCAAATTGTTCATATTCAACTCATTTATTTCTTGATGAAGCAAACTGACACAATGAAAAAAAAATTAAAAAGTGTTTGTAGAAAAACAAAGCTGTCCATTGTATTTCTTTTTTAAAGAACTTAGTTTGTGCTCACTTCAAAAAAGAAGGAACATTTCATAATGAAATGTTTTGAGTATTTTTCTGAAAAAATTAACCCCTGCTTCTTTTGTTTTCAGTGAATTTTTCAAACACTTTTCTTTGTGTGATACCTATAATTTTCACATTTTACCATCCCCCATCTTGTACCCTTCCAAATACAATTTTAATGTCCTATGACATCTTTGAAACTCTGATGACCTCTGACAAAAATGGTCATAGAAAACAATTTTAGGGTTTAACTTATTTATTTCATACCTAAAGTCCAAAACAGAGCCTTGCCTTCGTGCAGAACTTATAGGTTGAAAGTGGCCTCAAAAATCCTCTTGTTCCACCCTTCAGCCATGGGCAGGGACACCTCCCACTGTCCCAGGTTGCTCCAAGCCCTGTCCAACCTGGCCTTGGACACTTCCAGGGATGGGGCAGACACAGCTTCTCTGGGAATTCCATTCCAGGGCCTTCCCACCCTCACAGGGAAGAATTTCTTCCTGATATGAAATCTAAATCTACCCTCTTTCAGTTTGAAGCCATAAATATCATTCGTTTTTTTCCCTCCCTGTATCTTTCTCATGCAGTAGATTACATGGCCTGTTTTGTCCACAGCAGTCAAAAGACACAATAAATTACTGAATAGATGATCGAGTTTTGTGTCTTTTTGTGCATAATTTGTATACAAGAGAAGGTCAAACCTCAAACTAGTGCAATAAAAGATAAAGATATCTTTATTTTTATTGATAAAATGGGGGAGGGAGGGGGTGGCTTAATTTTATATTCCTTGAATAAAGAAACAGGCAAATGTACAAAACTAGCAATATCCCCTAGCTTCCCCCTCAGAAAGAAAACCCCACAAAAAACCAAAAAGCAAACAAACCTGAAAACCAACCAATCAAAAATAAAATCAAACCAAAAAACACCTAGGAAAGAGCTGGAGATTTTCTGGGAAAAAAAGAAAAAGCAGGGAAAAAAGGAGCAAGATGTTGTTGCATTGTTCTTGACAGAAAAATTTCCTCTTAGTATTTAATCTAAATCTGCCCTCCTTCATCTTAAAGAAAAAATAATCCAAATTTTCAACACTTTTTTATTCATTTGTTTTTTTTCTTTTACACTGAAATAATGTGACCAGAAATTAAATGAAAATGTTTTCAGAGGTGGGCAACATGGAAAGATCTTTAAAATGAAGTCCAGAACCACACAAGTGTTCAGTACGTAATATGTATTCAGAAATCTGCTTGCTATTAAGTCCCATTAATTTTAATGGCTTATTCCTTCAGATAGGAATTGTCAGCTTAAATGTGCTTGAATATCGCTGCCTTTGAACTTTGGCCCATGGGTCAGAAATAGTCTTGTCTTATTTTAAGGAATGACTGTCTGCTCCTGCCTTGGCAGAGCAAAGTCACCCAGGTCCTTTTTCCTGCTCTCCAAATTGTGATGTGCAACAGGGATCCTCCACTGAAGGGCAGGGAGGACAAATGCACACAGACAGCAAAACATGTTTTATTCATGGCACTTCCCAACAGATAACCTCCATTATTTGGCATTTTATCTCCCTTTAAAGGCATCCCAACAGGCAGCAGGGTGAATTGTGTTTCCCCCTGCTCAGCCCATCAGTTACCTCAAAAGTAAAAGGGGAGAGGGAGTATTTGGGATTTCTCAGCAGGAATTCTTGGCTCAGGTATCTCTCCTGGTGAGGCTTGTCTGTGTAGGAAGGTCGTGAAGCACCATCTGTGATGGGAGAATCTGATGAGGCTGCAGTGTTAGATCTTGGTGTCTGTTCTTACACTTTTACTCTGGTTTAATGTCTGCTTGGCAGTTCATGGCTTTTACAGTTCAGTAATTTCTTCTCCTCCTTAGCAAATCACGAAATCATCTTGCCTTGTGCTGTCACATTATTCTTGTCAATCAGAGCTCCCTGAAGGCCAAAGGTTTCCTCTTGCTGCTTGAAACTGAGTCTGCATTTAGCATGGGAATTACAGAATGGTTTTCCTATATTAGCGTCAGCTAAAATGTGAACTTAGGAATCAGCGTGTGCTGGATACTGGAGCAAATGGTGCTGGAAGGACTGTAGCAGCCAAAGTTTGCATCCCACAGGTTATTTATGGACTTCCAAATTTATCAGATTTGTTTCTGAATCTTGCCATTCTGGTCTGTGACTGAAAGTACATTTTTTTCCAAAGATATTGTTTCCAAGTGAAGTGATAACTTTGACAGAATGAGATGTTTGGGCATCCTGTCTTGTTAGGGCTGTTTCAGGTCAGGTTACAGGAGGTCTAGAGGAACTACAAACCCTTAAATTCAAGGTCTCGCTTGGCTTTGTAAGATAAAGTGATTTCTACACCAAAAATAAGACTGGATACTTGAACTTACTGCACTGAGCAGGATTTTTTTTTTTTCCCCAGGTGCAGCTGTGGTTTTGTTTTTCAGTGAAAAGAAACAAGGAAAGATTACATTGGAAAGTGAGAGCAGTGCCCTTTGCCAGCAATGAACCCATGCCCAGTGGCAGTTCAAACACCACAGTTTGGAGGTAGATGCTCAAAAACCCTCTCTAAATTCTCTGCATTATTCCTATGCTGATCTCTGTGTCCTTTGCAACCATTGGATACAAGCTGCAACTTTTGTTGGAAAACCTGTCATTAGCAATTAGGCATAAACATATCTGATTGATTTATCAATTTACCTGATATTCTCAGTTGATTCTTCTTTCTCTCACTCAGCCAAAGAGGCATCAGAAGAAAATTTTAAACCCCAGATGACTACTCAGTTATATCCTCAAGTCTTTTATTTTGTTTTCATCTGCAGCAGAATCTCTGAGCACATAAAAATCTCCTTAACTTTCAAATTTCAAGGTCGACCTCCACATATCCAAAGAGCTCAACATTTCAGTCAGGCTTATTGATGGATAGTTTTTCTTTTGTTCTCCACATGTACATCTATACTTACATCTGATACTCAGATAAGTGATCTGTTCTCCCACAAATAAATATATTGCCCTAGGCTCCCCTATGCAGTGCCCTGGAGGGAGAAGAAAATTTTCCTGGAACACAGAACTGACAGAGCTGCATAATATTATTTGAAGTTGAGACATACATGAACCTTGCACTAAAGTACATAATAATATTTGCTTTTTGATTATTCATTTTTTTCTCCCACATCACAGTTTATTTCCTGTGAGCAGCTGAACTGCACAAGGTGTCACTCACTCCCCTTTTCCCGGAATGGGGCAATGAAGAAAATGGGGCAGTGAAAGTGAGAAAACTTGTGGGTTGAGATAAAGACAGTTTAATAGGGAAAAGAAAAGCTGTTCCTACCACAAGGAAAACAAGAAATTCCTTCCCCACTGGCCAAGGGCAGGCAGGTGTTCAGCCACCCCCAGGGAAGCAGAGCTCCATCACGTGTGACAGTGACTCAATGAGACAAATCCATCACTGAGAACATCCCTCCTCTCCTTCCTCTTCCCCCAGATTTATATCCTGAGCATGTCATGGTTTGTCTGGAATATCCCTTTGGTCAGCTGGGGTCAGCTGTCCTGGATGTGCCCATCAGATTTTTTTTGTGCCTCTCTAGTGAGAGCATAAGAGGCTTTGATGTTGTAAGAGCACCAATACCACTTTCACTACAAATCCAAACTGCAGCCCCATACAAGCCATTGTGAAAAAATTTAACTGTATCCTAACTAAATCCAATCTATTTCACCATCATGCTTGATTAATGTCCAGATTTGTCCAATAGTTACTTCCTAATAAACACATCAGAGGAGCCTATTTGCCTACATAAAACATTGATGGTAAAAGCAGATGAGCTTCCCAGGATGGTGATAGATTTTCCAGGGAAACTAGATTATATTTTAAGAATTATGTGTAATTAGTGTGGCCAAATACTAATCTGATTGGAATAGAAAGGGTATTTGGGGACTGCTATCTGTGACAAGCAAAGGTTTGAGTACTTTGAGATAGTTTTGTGCATGTCATAAACTTGCCACACAAAGAAGGCCAAGAGATTGCAGAGACAAAGGAGGAGATAAGAGTGAAGCATTGACACTTCCAGTGACAATAATTGATGTGGTTCTTTTCAACTTCATGGCACTTGAGCTCCTGAAGGTTGAGCCTTTTTCCTATGGAAGAAAGGCACAAGATTAGAAAGACAACAGCAGCGGTGGCAAATTAAAAACAGAAGACCCAAGGGTCAGGGAACAGGTTCTCTGCAAATAACTCAAGCCAAGGAAATGCCAAATGTAATTTAGATGGATTTTATTGCCTTTTCCAGCACAATTCCTATCACTGAGGTTTGTTTCCAGGCGCTTTGGGCTTCTGTCTTCTGTCTCTGCTTTGGGTGTTACTTTTCAAAGATTCAGAAAAAAATATTTCTCTCCGCATGGTCACACACATTTCTTAACAGAGGTACAATGACAATGAAAAAACACATTTCTGCGCTGAGCAATTAGCTGGAGATAAGTCAAAGCAGCTTGAGAGGCTGCTCAGTGGGACAATCTTTGCCCAGGAATTTCTCCTGACTTGGCTTCTCTGCTGCTAAAGGACACAGAGTCCCTTTGTGAGGGCTGAGCCTGGTGTGACTGCACTGTCAGCTCCTGGTAAATTCATATATATTTAAGTGCATTAAACATCTGCTGAATTAGTTCTGGGAGGGCTGCTCTGCCAGAGGAGCCCTCCTGCCCTTGAGAAGCAAATCACGAGGCAGCTCGCGCTGAGCGCTGACGTTGCGTGCGACCAGAGGCAGCATCGCCCTCCCGAGAAGGGATGGAGGAGACTCCATCCTCAGATACAAACTGCTGACATTCCCCGTCCCAGGCAATATAATGAAGCCTTAACCTTGCAAAGCTTCTTCCCCTGCGATCAGAAATACATCCAATTCGAGCCAGCTATGCGCTCCCTTCTGGAAAATGTACTCCTGAGCTCAGCATTTCTCCTTCCCTCAATTCTAGGTGGGAGGGAGCTACAGAGGATAATCCTGGCAAGGTGTTTCACTGCCTGGGAGCACTTGGATGGCCCTGGAGATGCATTCATTGCTCCAGGTTTGTTTAAACCTACAAGGTTGATATGTGGATTGCCAGGACACAGCCTGCTTGAGGCTGGCTGAGAATAATGGGGTTGTTCAGCCTGGAGGAGAGCAGGGTCCAGAGAGACCTCAGAGCCCCTTCCAGTTCCTAAAGGGGCTCCAAAACAGCTGGAGAGGGACTTGGGACAAAGGTAGGGAGTGATAGCATGAAGGGGAATGGCTTCAGACTGAAAGAAAGTAGGTTTAGGTAAAATATTAGGAAAAAAGTCTTTCCTGTGAGGGTGGTGAAGGCCTGGCACAGAGAAGCTGCAGCTGCCCCATCCCAGGAAGTGTCCAAGGGCAGGTTGGATGGGGCTTGGATCAGCCCAGGACAGTGGAAGATGTCCCTGCCCTGCTGGAACTGGATAATCCTTATGGTCCCTTCCAACCCAAACCATTCTGTGATTCTGTGATTATTCCAGGACACTTCTTCATTTCTGGCTTGATACTCCTCAAGAGATACTGGATAGATATTTTCAGGATTTTTCAAGTTTATTTCTGTGGTTCATAAGACACAAAAGTTGTCCTGAAGTGTGCACAAATGTGCTGGAGCTGCAGCTGGCAGAGACATGGCACCAGCTGGACACAGACCAGGCAGGACAGAGGAGGGCAAATAGGTTGCACTGGGGGTATTGAGGGGAACATGACAATCATAGAGAGTTATTTTACATCTGCATCCTATTACAGCAAAAGTAGGAGTTGTGCAAGAAGAAAAATTAACAGCTGGTTGAGATTTCTGTAAGTATGAGGGCAGTGGCCTGCCAGCTGTTTCCAACATCTGCACATTCTTTAACAGCTGGCAATTCAAAGCCTTTTTTTTAGCTTAATATCTCCAAAAATAAATGACAGAATTAGTTTTCATTTTTCTTTTTTTTTTTTTTTCTGTAAAAAAGATGATTTTGGGCTCTATTCAGGACAGCCCATAAGTGCATATGAATATTCCATCGGTAACTCCTTGTAAAATTCATCTTCACATCCACAGAAATGAACAGAGGAACAATTGGGAGTAGGGGATTGCAAAAAATAACCTTGCTCTGGTTGCTCCCAGGCTTGTCACAGGAAAATCTCCCCACACCCAGAGGAGCCAAGAGGAAAAAAGGCAGTGGGGGAGCCCTCAGTGATGGGTCAGAGCCAGCCCCATGGGCCTGGGGACACCCCCTCAGTGGCTCAGGGGGAGGGTCCACTCACACACTAGGAGGGGTCACTTCCTTGGGGGGATGGGAAATGTCATGGGATGCAGAAAAAAAAGTATTTCGTGATTCCACAAAGATTATTATTGGATGTGGAAGGGAGAAGGCAGTGGCAGGGAAAGGAATAGGTTTAAGTGATTTGAGAAGGAACAAGAATTGTGAAATAGAGGGATCAGGGGTTGCAAAGATGTGTCTGAGTTACCTCACAATTCACACCCTGAGTGTGTTTTTGTTGTGTCCTCAAGGGCTCATCTCTCCAGATGGCAGAAATTGGGAAGGCCATGACCCAGAGGAGTTGGATCCACACTCTGCACATACATTTATATATATATATATATATGCATACACATATAGATAGATAGATAGATAGATGGATGATAGGTAAGTGCATACACATTTATCAAATTAAACAAATAAACAAATATCACTCCTATTAACAGATCTCAATCCTGAACTGCCAAGCAAGGGCAGCAGAACAAGGGTGTGAGTGAGGATGTGCCTCTGTCTGGATCAGTGTGGCCACCATGGATATATGGATTTATGAGCTCTCTATGTGCCTGCTGGGAATATCTGCTCGGTTTCACCACTGACCGGGTATTTTTTAGGCTAGTCGATTTGCCTACCTCCTAAAAATTACTTAAGGGATTCCCAAATTTCTCTGCAAGACCTTACACAGACCACACTAATGAGCTATCTCAAATTTTTCAGGGCATTTTCCTTTCCTCATATCTTCAGTCTATTATTATCTGTCTGAAAAGAGAAAGCCCAAACTAGGGCTAATGGTTTTTTTTTTTTGGTCAGAATGAGAAATAATTGTCTTGTATTTGGTCTGAGTTCTACTATAATCCCAGAATCCTCTGCAGAACAACTCCCACTTTTCCAAGTGTTCCCCAGCTTGCATTTTGGAAAATGGTTTCACCAAAATTGAGGGCATGTTCCAATCTAGAAAAACATGCAGCCACATTTTTCAATCTCTCACATTTTCCAAGACTTACCACTGCATCCTGCAAAATATGAATAGTCCTCAAAAACTGGATGTGAATAAACCTAATCCCAGTTTCACCACTGAGGATATAAACTGAGCTTTACTGAGCACAGATGTCCCAAAAACCTTATTTGATACAACCCTCAGCACAAGTTTGTTATGTGCTCTGGACAGAAGTTATTGTCAGGTTTGCCTTCCCTCAGAGTAATTTTGTTTAGTTAACGTTTATCTTTCTGATGGGATTGTCATGTCCTACAGTGACAGAGCCTCACTGCAGACAAGGATTGAAGGCTTTTCCCCCTTCACGATGCTCTACAGTGTTTATTATCCTGCCATACAAGGAAACCACATCGTGTTGTTCTTGACTAATCCATCCCCTTGTCACCCTGTTTGTATAAATGTTATCTGCTCAATGTTGTTCACTTTTCCTAGGGACTGAATCTTTATGTTTTGTTTTTTTTCATTTCCATTATAAAGATAGTTTTTGTGGATTTTCTTATGTTCCAGTTTCCTTTCCTTCCACAAGGTCTTGAAAATCTGAGATAGCATTAGCCAGTTAAATAAATTACTCAGGGTGAAGTTAATTGGAAGGAGGTATATTTCAGTTGATGACTATTTAATGTTCTGTTCCTATTATAATCCGTGAGTTTGGTTTGTCATATTAGTATTTATTGGACTAGTTATTTCTCATTGAAATTTTTTATGAACCCTGATAATACATGAGAAGGGTCACTCTAACTTTTCTAACAATTTCTCCATGCCACAAAGTGATTTGAGCCCACTGAGTACCTCCCTTGTTCTCACCAATGATGCACTCACACAGGGTTTCCTTTTTCTCCAGAATGTTCTTTGGGGAATTAGCTCAGTTTATCACTGGCCTCTCACATTTTACTCTCCATGTACTCACATCACAAGGAGTCAGATTGCCAGAGTGGTGTCAATACTTTTTCTGTAATAGCTTTATTTTATTAATTTTTCTCACAAAATTAGATTTTGTCTTCACTGTTCTTTCTGCAGTGCCTAGTAATGTATCCATAAGATCATCCAGGCCTCCCTCAGTGACATCAAATCCCTTATAATTATTAAGTTATTAATCCAGGAATGGAGCAACAGAATTATTTGTGGCAACCTCTAACTGGCACTTTCTATTCCTATACTAGAAATCCAATATGAAGATACTTTGCCTGAAAAATGGTCAGAGCTCCTTGCAAGGTGGGACAAATTTATTACCAGGGTATTAAATTTCCTCCTCAATGCTGTTGTCCTCATGGACCATGCAAGAACTCTGAGCCCGTGGCCAGGGGGGAACATACAAAGATCTCTTTTACCTGTATTTGTGCTGAAATTAATTCAATTTATGGAGTGGCTTGGGAGAAAGAAAAGTTTCTTTGTGCCTGAGCTGATGGGAAGATGGGATGCGATTCATCTTACCATGTCCTTGAAGAATGAATTTCACTGAGGAGTGAATTCATTATCAAGCATCATCACCAGAATAGAGACATTTTATTATTTGAGAAACTTAATGGTCAAAACTCCACCCTTGAATCATGATACGACCTCCAAATGGTGCCTGGTCCTGACTCCAGTTATAGGGAAGGAAAACTGGTACTTGAGGGCTTCCAGTTTGGAAAGACTTTCCCAGGAAAGCAGAATTCTTGGGATTCTTTTCCTTGTAGTATTTATAATTATTTCTGCAACAAAAAGAACTGTAAAATCCTAGGTCATGGCCAGAAATTTGAAATGTTATAACAAGAAAATAAAAACAAGGAAGCCAACTTATTATATGTGTTAGGCTTGGAAAGATACAAATAACAATGAGACTTGAAAGTGTGAAGAACATTAAACATTGATGATAAATAATGATCCAATGTGGGAGTTTAGAGGATGGCAAGTGTACCATGATATTTCCTCAAATACCTCTCCCAAACTCCAGCAATTTGCAGCTGGTGAACTCCCTGAGCCAGAGGTCATTTTTCTGTGTTTATTACTCCTTGGTAAGTTATGATTCTATGAATAATTTGAGATATTATTATCGCTCTGCATTGCTGCAGAGCAGCAATATTATTTATTAATAAAAAATGTTTATTCTTCTTGACTCGTCAACAGAGATTCTGTAAAACTATCCAAATGACAATGTACTATGAAAAATAATGTCCATGCAATCATTTCCATCACATTTTAGCAGGATTTGGACAAAGTCCCTATTCCATAGAGAATGTTGTTCAGAAAGAGGGATATGTTTCCAGCCAGCCTTTCAGGCTTTTTCCTGTAACACTCAGAAAAGTAACATCCAATTCAGATTTTGTGATACTCTTGTGCTAATAAATCATGGCTCACACTCCCTTCCCTCCATCAGAGACTCTTGCAGAAACCAATCACAAAAGTAGATCCAAAATCCATCTTTATTTTTCCTCTCCCTGTAATCATTTGACAAAAGAGAACATTTCATATTGATTCAAAATTGTCCTTAGAAACTCTATTTTGTCTGAGCAGAATCTGATGCATTTTCACATAAAATTGATTCTCTTCCTAAGAAATATGAAAACTCAATCATTGTTCATGAGTTCAAAAAAGAGTTGACTATTTTAAGCTCTTCCAGAAATGCCTCAGCTTATCTGGGAAGGGAAAGGTTTTTCATTTTTTAATTTAATTTTTGGCGTTGCACAGGGTCTGAAGAACCTAAACCTTCATGTCCTTCCCCAGGATACCTTGAAAGGCTGGATGGGAAGAATTGTCCCCAAACAAACAGAACAAAACACAGGTTCAGTGTGAATAGTGTGTGCAAGGGGCACAGCAAAAGGATTAATTTGGTTTTACCACAACTACCCACAATCAACAAGTTCTGAGAGCCCACGAAAAGCTTCCCAGAGCCCCACTGGCAATTATGAACATGGAAAATCTCTGGAAGTGTTCCAGCCCAGACTGGATGGGGCTCTGAGCAGCGTGGTCTAGTGGGAGATGTTCCTGCTTCTGGCAGGGGATTGGAACAAGATAATTTCTAAGGTCCCTTCAAATCCAAACCATTCCATAATTTTATGGTTCTGTGCAAATTCCATGGCTACTTTATCTCCAATATCACCACACAACTCCAGCTCATCCTGCCATATTTATCTTCCTGGCTAAGGCTTTTTAAATTTCATACTCACTACTTTACAGGACAGAAGGGCTGGGTTTTAGTTTAATGTTTTACTCCAGTTCTGATCTCTGGATGTTCTCTAGTTTTAAACTATTTCATAGACCCTGCACTCCCGTAGCTGATCCCACAGGAATGTATTCCTGATGCATTTCTGAGCAGCTGATGCACTTCACAGCAAGTCAGTGAGAGCACGGCTTTAAAAGTCTCGCAGACTTTTGTTTCTTCTGCTTAATTTTCCCCCTTTCCCTCAGCACATATTAAAATGAGTAGTTATTTTCAACAGTGAGCAGACAAGCAAGAGTAAGAGAGGACTGGAAGCAGAAAGCTGAGGAAGGTCAGAAAGGGAAGGAATTAAATAGGACTCGGTGACAGGCAGTAAATGAGCATCAGACAGGAGTCATCCAAGAGAGAGAACTCATTTTGGAGTTTGCACCTTGTCTCCTTAGACGAGGGGTTGTCATTCCTCCTTCACAGAAAAGGTTGAAGACACCCACTACACAAAATGCTTTTAAGCCCTAAAATCAGTGTGAGAAGAACTAGAAGACTCTGTGTGTGTGTGTGTACTTCCACCATCCCACCAGCTTAGCACCATTCATCTTCTTGGGAATGTCCTCTCTCCCATGTGGTGCTTCTGCTTCATTCTGACTTTGTTAGGCTGGGAAGGCAAAATCACTGCATGGTAGTATGGGGAGTGAGGAAGAAGTGTGAGGGAAAACTGTGAGAACCAAAGCCTGAGGAGGAGCAGGTTTAAGCCATCTCAGCCATGGGCAGCTGCCAGCCCCGAACCTCACTGTTCTCTCATTCAGCAGGTGGGAAAAGGCCAAGGTAAAGGCTGAAACCTGTGTCTGACACAGGGAAAATCCAGTTTCTTATCCCTGCCTACCCTGCAGCTCCCACTGCCAACACCTGGGCGCAGTCAGCCACTGTGAGTCACCAAAATGTGGAATTTGCTGGTCTTGCATAGCAAAAAGCCAGAGTAGCCTCTGAGAGACATTTCATTGGGAGGGTACTGGGGGTAGGAAAGACCAGAACCTGAATTTCCCCTACACCTGAATTGTTCCTAGTGTCTGCCCAGAATTAACTGCATTAGCTCTCAAGGCAAGCCAAAGGAAGGCTTAAATAAACAAAATGTGTTAAACACTCAGCTAGAGAATCATCTATTCCCAGAATACTGAAAGCAGAAGATATTCTACTCTAGATATGTTTTCTATGGATTTGTGTTGCAAATTTCACTTTGTATTTCTAAAACCTTTTTCACCACATTGCTTCTGTGGGAATAAACCATGATTGAGAGAGTTCAGCCATCACAGCTTTTGTATGTAAGCAGACTCTAAACCACCACTAAATCAGCAAACAGAAACTGTTCCATGCTGCTGTGTCACCACTAGGAAACGTCAAATAAAAGGATATGAAGAAACATCTGATTTCTGTACCACAGCAGGTATGGGGGAGGTAACCAATAAAAGAGGAAGAACAGAGGCTGAGCTCTGTCCCGCACATCACCACAGTAAAATCAATCTGAAGAATTAGTCTGGATTTACATTGCACAGACTTGTCCAGGTATTAGGAGGTACATTCCCTGACCAACAGAGTTTTGTTGGGCATCCTGCTCCAAACTAAAAAAGCCTGACCTGTACTGGTGAGGTACAGGTGTACGTGTAATCTTGCAGTGAGATTACCAGAGCAAGGTAGATTTACTCCCCTGGTTCAAAGCACAGTTGGTTTGCACAGCTGCATCCTGCTCTCAGAGCTCTCTGTGACTCCATCACACTCTTAAATATTCCCTTAAGTGCTGGCATTATCATAGATACGTAGTTTGGGAGAAGGGAGAATTCACTTTTGGTTGGAGCTGCAATTTGGCCTGACCTCCTCTCCTCCACCCTGAGGCAATTCACACCCTCTCCACTCCCCATATTTCAGGAGAGCCCCCATTTAATGATTCATTGAGAGCCCAGGCCTTCAAACTCCTGCGTCTGGCTCTTGATTGCATCTGGTAAATTCATTTCTGTTTGATGGCATTAAGTATTTTGAATAATTAATATGGTAATTTATCCCAGGCTGAGGAGTAAATGTTACCTTCTGCTGGGAGGAAGGTTGGGAGGGGAATACTCTTTAGGGCACTTTTCCCAATCCTTTTAATGTCAACATGGTACTTAATGTAAGTGCCTGGCTGACAGCTATTGCTGCTCTGAGACTCCAGGGCAAGCTCAGCTGGGAGAACAAGCACTCCATGCACAAGCATTCATTCTTGCAGCTTGCCTTTAATTGTCTGAAAAACAATCAAAATGCCCATATGACATCAAACAGAAGTGGAAAAAAAAAATCTCTGACCTATTGTGGTCTTCTCAAATCAATGGAGATTTTGTTGTGAGGTCTTCAGGAGTTGAACTGAACTCCAGGATCCAAACTATGCTAAGAACGTTCTTTTACAGAACACTCTTGGAAGCTTAATCTATTTTGGATTTAGCAGACCTAATAATGACTTCTGGACCCTCCTGTCCAATCCACAGTAAAGTAATCCCTTCCTTAACAGAAATCAGCATTAGGACACAATTGAATTTCCTCATTACTTCTATTGTAATATATCTAATAATCAGAACCATTAATTGCTCATGGGTTTACTTTATATTCCATTAACTTCTTTTATAGACTGGTATTTATATCTTTCAGGTACTCATATCATAAGTCCCAGACCTTGAAGTCATGAGTAAACCAACAGCTACCCAAACCAATCAAATGCTTTAAGTCAAAATAACTCTTACTTTGATTTGCCTTTGATGTGAAGATTCTTTTTCCTTGTGAGGTCATACAGTACTAAGCCTTCAGACACTGGAATAAAAATCACAAAGTCAAACTGCTAGGTCACTTTTTATTACAAAGATGTTCCAGAATCAGGATTCCCCCTGAACAACAGACTGAAATAGCCAGTGGTGGTTGTGTCAAGACAAGGTTAATTCCTCAAAGTATTTTCCATTGTTTCATGACTTCCCTTTGAGGATTTGACTTCTCCCAGAGAGTGATTGGGTTTGGGTTTCCTTTTATTTTTTTAAATCTAAGCTGATCTTGTTTTCTCATATGTTTTTACTGGCACTGGACTCTATTTCTGATCTGTTTTCTCCAGTGCTGTGGGTAGTTTTTGAGGGCAGAAATAAGAAGTGAAGAGACAATTTATTTTTGCAAAACTGTAAAGATGAAGGTAATTTAATTCTCTCTACTTATTGGATATGTTCATCCAGAGAGGGTTTGAGCCATATTATTTCTTAGACTAGACAGAAGTACTTTATGACCATCTGCAGAGCTTTCCTGACTGACAGTGCCTGGAGAGCAGTTTCAATCCCATGGCTGGGCTCCAGTAGAGCAAAGACCAGAAAAAATACTTCAGGTAAGTGATGGAGCTCCAAACCAGTGCAATTGTGGATTACAGGTAACAGCTCTAATTTGTGGGGTTTTTGTCCTTGTTGGGCTGTTAAAACCTTGATATCTTCCTGCTCATGCAAAATCCATTCTGTTACTACCCCTATCATCTCCATGAGCAGAGACATTCAACCAGGGACTAAAATACATTTGGGCACATCTGAAGCAGTCTGTGCTTCTACACAGATTGCCCTGTTTCTCCACCACAGGCTGCCCATTTCTTTCCTGGAATGCCCATTTTCAGCTTCAGAGATGGATTCCATATTATATAAACAGTTGATTCGTGAGAACATAATCATTTATTAGCTAAAATGTCCGGGGGGCTTCTATTAGAAGAAGAAAAAATCTGAAATACATCTAATTGGCTACTTGCCCACAATTCAAGGCATTTAATATCTAGTGCTGTCTTAAGTAATTCATTACTGCTCAATGTGCCTAATACCTCTGTTGAGAACGATGATAAATGAGGTTAAACGGGATTCCTGCTGATTTCTTCTCCTTCTATTGGTTTAAACTTTGATAAATATATGTTTTACCAGACTTGATAATAACATCAGGGAACAGATGCTTTTCAGGCAGGGAAATGAGTCAGAGGCATTTTCCTCTTTCTGTCACAGCAAAGATAGTATTTCCTCTTTAACCTTACAAGTTTCTTTGAATTACAGCTGAGTAATTTGTTTGAGTAACAGGTCCTTAAGGACCAAGCTGTGTGGATCAGCTCAATAGCTTCAAAATTCAGATTAAAAGAGACTTTTGTTGGTGTATGAATCTGTGTGTACATATTTGTCTGTGAGCTGCTAAGCAGCTAAATCAAATAAACAAATTATAAGAAAAAATTAGATAAAAGAAATTTCAAATATATCTGCCTAGCCTCAATTTAAGAGTATGTTCCCCACTGAGAACTTAGGATATGTGTAAATTAATATCCAGGCAATAACCATAAATCATGCAAATATTTCAGCCTGTCATTTGTAGCTGTTCAGGAGTATAATAACTTTGCAGAAGATGATAGTGTGAAATGTTTCCTCTCTCTTAACCTTTGCCCCTCCTTGGTGTTCTTAGAGCTTTCCTAATAGGCAACATGACTCCTGCACAGGAAATTTATTAGCCCAGCATATTGTTTCTGACTTGCCACCTTTTGCTTGGAATTAAATCCAACAGCAGACGGAAAGACAACAAATCCCTGGCAAGGAAGTTCACTAGGAAGACAGAGAAGCAAGACATATGGGATAATAAAGGACAACAAATAGTTGAAAAGACCTGTGATCTGGGGTTTTCTGATCAAAAAATCCTACTGAAAGCTAAACTACAGTGTGCCCATCTCCTCCTGTAGCTCCTTCCCTTGGCAGCTCAGAGTTTAAACTGGGGTGCATCTCTCACACGTGAAACCTCCACTGCCCCCAAAGCCAAATCCCCCAGCAGTGAGGCTTGGGCCACTGCTCCCTCCATCCAGAGGCTGTGCCTGAAGCCAGGGAGGAGATTTCTAGGAAGAGGATGATGCCTAAAGGTTTTTACCTTTTTATATGTTTTTCATATATTTGTGTCTTTGTAGACTGTTAATACACAGCTATAACTTCTAGTAGTTTTCCTGCTCTCTATCACAGTTTATCAAACCCTTACTATTACGATCATGAATTCTGTTTAGTTTTGCTTTTAGTCTAGGAAGGACACTTTGTTTTGCACTGTACATTATAGACACAATAAAGTGTAGGAATAAAAGTCGAGGATGGGTGGGAGGGAAGATCCAGTGGGGCAGAACCCTGGGGGAAAATTACTTAATCAACTTCTCTTCTAATTGGACAATATTTGAGAGCTATACTAATCAAATAACCTTATAAAAATATCAGAAATACTATAAAACATGTACATATTGTGCACCTTGGGAGCTTTCAAGTAAAAATTTTCTTTTATATTATCATTTTAACACTGATTGGAAAGGTTTTGTGTTTTATTCCAGGCAACAAGGACACTGGAGCAGTAGTTCCATCTACTGCCAGAGACCATATCTGTGCTGATTCCCTCGATCCCACATTTTAAAACCAATTCTTAAACCCAACCCACACAGCCCAAGTCCCTGTTAGCCAGTCCTGAGATCTGTGCTTTGTCTTAGCTGTTCTAGATGTCCTTCCCAGTAACACTTGGGTAAGAGCACTGATACTGCCTGAGGAGGAATTATCTCAAGCTAAAAAGAGAGGACGTTCCTTAATCAGAAAATTTTCAAGCCGGGAACATCTCTAAGGAACATTCAACTCAACCAGCTTCTCTAGAAGTTGTATTTATCACTATTTTTTGGAAGAAAATGAATGCTGTGTTACCTGCTGAATTTTTTCTTGTCTGGTCTTGTTCATCATGCTCTGTTTTATGAGATGCAGAACACAAACTATGGGAGCAGCTTCTGTGTCAAAAGTTACTGAAAGAAAAACTCCAAGCTGCATTTTAAATCTCAACAAACCAGGACTTAAACATACCTGAACACTTCTGAAGCATGAATGAGGAACCACATAGAAGATCTACAGTTTGGTGTCTTCTTTGTGGCACTGAGTATTATTCTGTTCAAAATTGCAGTATTGTTTGTGATGATCCTCTGATTAGAAAGTCCAGTAGACACTGTAAGCTACAAAATTTTGACAATTAGAAATCTTCTTATAGGTTGTCTGGAAAAGCAAAGTTGCACTTCTTTTACAGACGAGCTGTCATAGTTTCACTGTATAATTCCATCATATTTTAGTTCATAGCAATTCTAAATACTTAAATATGTGCACCTGTGGACATTTAGGTCCATATATATTAAAGGAATAAAACAGATACAAGAAAGCCCTGCATCATAGAAACATGCAAAAAAAAACATTCCCTGTGAGGGTGGGGAGGCCCTGGCACAGGGTGCCCAGAGAAGCTGTGGCTGCCCCATCCCTGGAAGTGTCCAAGGCCAGGTTGGATGGGGCTTGGAGCAACCTGGGATGGTGGAAGGTGTCCCTGCCCATGGCAGGGGGTGGAACTGGATGATCTTTAAGGTCCCTTCCAACCAAAACCATTCTGGGACTTTGTGATATAGTATTCAGAAATATGTTATGAAGATTCTAGTGTTTCTTTATCATTCCTGTAAATATATAAATAGTAATCACGTTTCTTGTCCACGATCTGTGAGCAGTTTGTTGAGTTTTGGTAATTCCACCATCACACAAGAATGTTGCTGAGACAGTTGGAGCATCATAAAAACAGTTCGGGGAAGTTTCTCATGGTCATTTTTAAAGTGGTACAACTTTTGAGAAGAGAACCAGAACACTGGGAGATACCATGTGTCACCAAGTGAAAAATAACATTCAGCAAACATAAATTCTACTTTTCTAAAGCGATTATATTCTGAACAGAGAAGTCAAAAAGATAAACACTCTATTACTGTACAACACCTCTTAGCACTCTTGAATTAACTATGTGTCCTAGTTTAGGGCAAATTTGGGAGAGGGAAAGAAGGGAAAAAAAAACAAACCTCTAGATGGACCACCCCTC
>JAWWMU010000106.1:148295670-148310017 GCA_035048155.1 Cinnycerthia olivascens
TGGGTTGTGGAAGAGATAAGGAAACTGCTCTTGATGGTTTCTTATCAGCTGGCTTATCAACAGAAGATTACATCACTACCCCCATCCCAGTACTAACAGATGGTAATAAAATAAAACACCTTTGATTACATTTTGCACTGCAACCCATGACAGCACCTCAAGAATTCCACTCTGTGCCTGAGAGAGTTGTCCAGACATTTCTTGAACTCTGGCGGTTTTGATGCTGGGCCTGTTTCTCCGGAGAGCCTGTTCCAGTGCCCAACCACCCTCTGGACGAAGAATTGTTTCCTAATATCCAACTTAAACCTCCTCTGGCACAGCTCCAGCCGTTCCTTCAGGTCCTGGTCACCAGAGAGCAGAGATCTGCCTCGTGAGGGAGATGCAGAGCAGCTGCAGAGCTCCAAGGGAAGGACTGATGCTCACACAGATTTGTCTCGAGAGGAAGATGGATCTGTTGAACATCTCCCACCAATATCTGCACTTCACCCTGTGTTACACAAGAATCTGTTCCAGTGAGAAGTAAATGAAAAATGACAGCGTTAGAAGTAGAGATGAGGCCCTGGGTATTGTGTTTTCCTCCTCACAGTACAAACTCGTTTCTTGTGTCACCTGCTCCCTGTTTTTAATACCTTGAAAATCTCTTCTTTGCTGAGCCGAGTCCCAATCCATCCTGTGGCTAGAAATGTTTCCTGTGACACATTTTGTTCTGAAAATCTTTGTTATCATCACCATAGAAATGTCTGATTAATTATAACATTTACCTGGGATAGGAAAATGAAGTGTCATATTCCTGAAAATATGTATAAGGGTTACAGGAGACCAAGTTATTCAATTCCTGTAATTCTGGCATGCATTTTGAAAGGTGTAACTTAGGTAGCTGCCAGTTTTTCATGCTGCCTTCTTCTTGTAGGATTCCAGGACTCTAAATACACCTCTGTGGCATGGGGGAGCCTCAGTAGCCAGTCTGAAATGATGATTTTCTCTAAGGAGGAAGGTGTGTGCTCAATTTCTGTATATTTTGTCCTTATTATCTGTATATGACATAGAAAAAAACCTGAAAATAAAAACTTATTTCTATTTTAGTCCTTAAATTGATTAAATCTATACTTTGAAATAGGCAGAGATTATCATACCTTGAGCAGGTTTTATTTCAAATAAACGGAGAGAAAATAAATATTTTTAAACATCTGATAGCCAATAATTTGTTAATTCTACACTTACATGGAATCTCAGTAGAAATATAAATAACATCCCTGTGAACAGCAGATGGTTTTCCATGATGGATGCCATTAAAATAAATGATGGGAACACTTCTGCAAACAAATAGGCATTAATTAAATCCGTTATCTGTATTACAATATGGGTGTGCAGAAAAACATATTACAGATGTCTGATGTGTTAGAAGTGTTTTTCCTACCAATTAATACAGTACTAAATATTTATTTATTTATTTATGGTTTTTTGAGTGCAACTAACTTAGAAAAGTAATCTCCTGTGTGTAGATCATTTCTCTATTAGCCTCTGGAGAAAATTACTCTGCCTGGGAAAGAGTAATCTATATTCCTTCCATTCTTCTTTAACTAGATTGTGTTTGCAAATACAATTGCATTAATAAGATTCCCACTTTCTCAGAGTCTTAGATAAGTTTAAATATAGCATTTTGGTAGTGCTTTCATGATGAATGTATCTATTGCTCCAGGCACTCCAAGACCAATTTTTCAGAGCTATCTACACAATTACTCAGGGTAAACTTGTTCACTGTTTCCTGGGAGAGTTTAATGCATAATGACTGCTTTTCTTGTTCCAAATTAGGTAAATACCTGAGCAGAGCAAGTTAGAACTGCGGGCAACTATTTCTGTAAGCAACGTTTTCCTGTGTTTACACTGAAATAATTGTGCGTATAACCCAGAGGTGTCGTTACATCTCTATTGCACGAGCAACTGCCTCATCCTTGCAACACATGGAATAAAATCCCATTTTCCTGCAGTATTTTGATCTGTCAGGCTAAGCATGGATCTCTGCAGAGCTGCTGTGTCCACTTGTCCCTGTACTCTGGAGGTTTTTGTTTCAAAGGATCAGGTGCTATATCAAATGCTTGACAGCAGCAGAACAACGTCCTGGGAAATGGAAGTGAACCTGCAAGAAGAGTTTCTTCAGTTTTCAGTGGTGTTCCAGGGGTCATTAAGGACTGGAAAAGGCTCCCCAGGGAAAAGGTGGAGTCACCATCCCCAGAAGGGTCTGAAACACAAGCAGATGTGGCACTCTAATGGGCGTGGTGGTATTTTATTGAAGCTTGGACTTGGTGATCTTGTTGGCTTTTTCCAACCCCAGGGATTCCATGATTCCAAGATTTGGTGTGACCACAGTTTTCAGAAGTATCAAACTTTTAAAAGTGGGAAAAGGAATGATTAGAGCCCCCTGTGTTTGTTGTGAAATTGAGGTGTATGTATTAAGGGGTTTAATTTTATTTTTCTTTTGGTGAAAGCAGCTACAGAGTGAGCAAAACAGAGAAAAGGGAAATAAAATATAGAAAACTAGTGCGACCAATTTAGGAAGGAACTTCGACTGGGTAAATTTGAATTTCTTTCTATGTGACATTTGCCAAAGTAAAAAATGGAAATTAAGATCAAGTGAGATTGTTATTGGCTCATTTCTCCTGCAGTAACTGTCTGTACTATGTCATGGCAAACCACTTCGTCCTAAATCTGAGGCAGCTCTTGGTTCTTTTTTAACCTTGAATGAAAGGGAAATATTTAAAGGATTAGCAGACAAAACTGCAAATTCATTCAAGAATTGCTGCTATTGAGATCTCTAAGCATCTACAGCACAAAACCTTGATCTTCCCTTTCCTCTTGGTATTTTTAGCAAAATATGTCTAAATGACAAGGTAGGGAGCCAGGCTCACACCCTTTCATTCCCAGAATCCTCTTTAAAGTCTTTAAAAAGGGGACTGTGTATTTTCCTTGTCACTACTGCAAAATGGATGTGCATCTGGCAGTAATGATGCTGAAGAATTTAGGGGAAAAATCAAGCAGCAACTGCTTCTGGAGTTTATATATTCAGTATTTTCACTAGAAATGCAGAAGATGCTATAGGAAAAGCACTTCAGGCACTAAAAAGGAAGAGGTTATTAAAGTATTTAAAGGATAGGATTAGCATTCAAAATGATCTTGACAAATTAACATGTGGGGCTCAGATTGATAGAGCAAGACTCTTAAAGCAAAATTAAAATCATTCTTCTGTAGAAAGTACAATCCAACACAGAAGTTTGGCATTCAAGAAAACTGGCAAAACAGCTCAGGAGGGGGAAAGGATGATCAAAGGGCTGGAGAACCTGTCCTGTGAAGAAATAGTGAAGGAGTGATGTCCCCCATGGAGAAGAGAAAGCTCAGGAAGACCTCACCACAATATTCCAGTACTTAGAGGGTGGCTCAAAAAGAACAGATTCTCTCTCCTCATGAGGAGCCACTTGCAGAAGATGAGGAGAAATGGGTACCAATGGGAGACGTCTCATCTTGATAGAAGGGAGAAAATTTTTTATAATGAGAGTAATCAACCAACAGAACAACCTCACAAGGGGTTCTTAGGATGGGATGGGACAAGGTGCTGGATGACCTCATCCCGGTCCCCTTTCCCATGGAAACTCGGACCAGAAGGTCTCTTGATGTCTCTTCCAACCTGGGCTGTTCTTTGAGTATGTGAATTAAAATCCATCCGACGCTATTTTTTCTCCCACCCACTTATATCCAGAGCGAGATCTGGGAGCAGGATGGCCCATATGCTACTTGAGGTTTTTTTTTCTCCTCAGTGTGCCTGTTTCTATAGATTTCTGTTAGCGAAGACAGGTTCTGTGTGTATGTGTCACGCAGAAATTAAATTTGCTCTGACCCTTTATACACCAAACTATCTGTCTCACAGCTAAGTTCCCATCCTGCTGTTGTCAGTTTTTCTCCTAATATCCATAGCAACAGGATTGTCTTGTCAATCAAATATTTCACAACTTTTGAGGCTCAAAAGAATTATTAAAACATCTTCTATCGTTTTCTGAAGAAAGAAAACTAAGAATTTTTTTTTCCTGTTTGTCCTGTGATGAATCCAAAATGCTTATTTGTGAAAAATACCTTCCAGAAAAAAAACGCCTGCCTGTATATAGCCTGTAAAGCCCAAGAACATGGAGCATTCACCAAGACCATTGGGAGTTTTAGTCCATGTTAATTTTTTCACGTGTTTTAGAATTCATGTCTTGTTTCTAATTTGAATTTATATGTTTCTCGCTTCTGGGCTCTGTTTCTTGTTATGACTTTCTCTACTAAATTAAAGATCTCTTTACTACCTGGTATTTCTCCCTGTGGAGATATTTAAACCATAATAGAGTCACCTCTTGGTTGTCCTTTTTTAAGACAAACAGCCCAACTTCTTTATGTGTGATTAAATAAGTCTTTGAGCACATGAAAAACCTAATAACTGAAAACAACAACAAAAAAAAAATTCTTCCTCTATCTCTTTGAAAGATCCAAAAAAAATTACATGGCTACTCAAAAGGGAGTACTTACAAGAAAATATAATAATCTATACAACACAAATGAGTTAGACTACAAATGCTGAAGTTATCCCAATACGGTGGTTCTTTAGAAGAGAGTCGAGAAGGGAGATAGGAAATAAAGATGAAATTTTTGTATATAGGCTTTTGGTAATTAAAAATAATTTGAGCAGTTTCTGGTCAGAGAAAAATATGCAGCCATTGCTTAAAGAGTTGGTGTAGGAGGGCTCAAGCATCTCTTAAGAGTCAAGTGGAGGCCATAAACAGAACAAAGCAGACTGTGCAAAACTAGGGGGACTTCACTAACGAGGACTTGAAAGTAACATGGAAAGAAATATCATAACTTAACAATCATTCTGGGATTAGAAGTAATTGTCAATGAAAGTTGTGGAATTGTCATCAGAGGAGTTATTCCAGCCTTGTTACGAGCTTTTGAGATAAAACAGAGTGCTGGGAAACTACAGGGAATGATTGGGAAACCTACATGGTCCTGTTTGAAGGCAGAAATCCATAATTAGATATTTTAGGCCACAATGAGGAAGCTTCTTCATTTGGATATAAATAGAGGGATGATGGTGAAACATCTAATGAGCACCATTAAGCCCACAAAAAGTCAGTGTTCCCAATGATCTGAAAGAACTTTCTTTTGTCTTTAATTAAAGCCCAGCAAATCAGCACCAAAGTTGAACAATTGGACTTGAAAGAAACTGCAGGCCCATCTGTAAACTGGGCATGTTGGGCTGAATCAGAATATATATCTGACCATGACCCAATAGTGGGAGAGCAGAAGCTGCCTTATGGGCATTACATCACTGGTAGCTGTCAATGACTGGAATTCAATCAATCAGTCAATCACTGGAATTCAATCAATCAGTCAATCACCCAATCAATCAGCTACTGGAGATCAGCAGGAGAATTCTGGATCCCTGGTGGTGTAAAACAAGATACTGGTGAATGATAGGAAAGGGGATATTGCTGGTTGGAAACCCTGCTTGGCTGTGAAGAGAGGAAAGGCACTCCTTGCTCTGAGGAGGGGATTCTCAGGGTTGATGCCTCGCTGTCCTCATCAATTTGGTCACTAACTCAAGGACTTATCAGCTTGTTTTTCTCCAGGCTGAACATGTAACTCACCCACCTGGTGTGTGATCCAGTGCAGGACACCCCCAACAGTGAAATTGCTGAGACAGAAATGTGCTGGGCTGTCTGTGGCTATTAGCACCAGAAGAGCACTGACAACTGAGAGAATTAAGTTGAAATTCCAGATTTCCAGGGACTCTGCAGGTCTGTGTTGAGTGTTTAACAACATTTCTCTCTTTGTTAATCCTTTAGGATGATGTTACAAGGCTAAGGGGTAATTTGTCTCTCCTTTGAATCAGTGCTTTGTTCAATCTTTTGCCATCTATGACTACAATAATGGGAACTCTGGAAAAATCACAAGCAATTAAAAAAAAGCCAACAAAACAGTAGAAACACAAATCTAGAATCATTTATCCAATGACCTAAAATGAGACATGGCTTCTTGAATGTGTGATTACAGTTTTTTAAAACTGAAGCCACCTATGGTCATTTTCCAGTAGATGTAGGCAGTAAACAATAAGTACAGGTAAGATCCAGAAGGGAAGAAATTATAGGATGTGGGCTGCAAATGCTGGATGTTCTTTCATCATGGATAAAATGTCTTCCAGCATCATGTTACATTAATATATTTGAGATTTTAATCTAACTGATAATAGCTTAAAAAGTGGGAAATTCATGCACCCATTCAAGACACACTGGAAAGGAATTCTTAAAAAAGCCCCAAATTTGTATTTCTTGTGGAATACACCCCTTTCAGCAGGGGATCACAGCACATTGCTCTCCCACATTGCAGGCTTGAGCACTGAGTTAGAAAATGAACATCCATAGGTCTCCTATCACGTTCTTGGATCAAGACAAGGCACAGCAAGGATGGGAACTATTTTCCTGTAAGTGGATAAATTTCTAGATGGACAACTTAGGGTCAAATATTTATCTGGCTGTGAATGTCTTACTTACCAAAAAAGGAGCAATTAATTTTCTTGTTACAGGCCAGGGATTCTGCAGCTTAGAGAGGAATATTTTATTTGGTATAATTAAGTCCTTCACAACAGCATATATCATTTTTTAAGACCTGAGGGCAAGATGGACAGATAAACACCTCTAAATTTTTTTTCTCTCTGAGAATTTAATTCACCATTAACTTACTGCTATATCTGGTCAATCCCCTTCAGCCACATTTCACTCCAAATGTTGCAGCCACAGCAGTGGATGCTGTTTTAAATACTACCTCAACATTTCTGCCTTTTTATCTCAGTGTCTGAAAAACTTTCAGTGGTTCTTCACCTCTAGCTGCTTCCTTATCAAATCTTACATCCACATCAAATTTATAACAAGAGAAAAATCAAATTGCTATTGTTATTAATTATAGTTTTTGCTTCTGGTGTTGCCAAATCATAATTTTTATGAAACATTTTCAGAACAACCAGAAGAAGCCTACCTAAAGTCAGCAGTGTTCCTATTCTCACCAATGTTCTTGTCCAAGATGAAATAACTTGCCTGAAAACAGAAGGAATAAACCACTTGAAAATTCCAGAAAATATTGATTTCAAGTGCTTCAAGAGCAAGTTCTGTGTCTTTGACTTTTATATCACAGCCAAACCCAAAATCAGTGACTCCAGCCATCTCCTTATCCTTACAGAACTCCTTCCACAGTCTACATTCCAGAAATTTGTCATGTTTCATTATTAACTTGCTTTCCTATTTAGAAAACATCAGGAAAAAATATTGTGGATCCATGCATATTGGGGTCGTAAAGTAAGGGGAATCTGACAAAATCTAATATCCCTGGAACAAATTAGAATTCATTTTTTTGTTATTTTTTTAGGTAATTAATGGGTCTCAGTAGTCTGCAACTGTAGTTATGGCAATTAGTTCAGCTTAGCACAAGTCTCTAATTTCCTACATCAATAAATGTTAGATCAGGGCAGGATCACTATCAAGCGTAGTCGTTGTTTACAGCATATTCATCTTCATAAGTGCCTGACTATAAACAGAACATCTTTCCACTGAGGTTTGTCTAAAAATATCCATCAGGGTGCCTTAGAAATGCTGGGAAATACTGGAGGGAGGGAGAAAATGCAATAGATCTTCTGCAAAATTATAAGCCAAAATGTCAGTGTAAGGAAGACATTTATTTTCCTCTACTACTGAAGTACCTATATGAAATAGAAACTCTATGGTCTTGTCTAAGCCAAGAGAGAAATGCTTTCAGAGGGATCAGGAGCTGGACTTAAAGGATCCTTGGGGATCCCTTACAACTCAGGATATTCCCTGTTTTTGTATGATTTACTAAGGCTACAAAGTGGGGTTAAATGTGGGAGATGTGTGAAGAGGGAATGAGAAAAATGAGGATTTCATAGGAATGTAGTGGTGAAGACAGGACTGAAAATCAGATGTTCACCTACAAACCCCAAAGGGACACAATAATTTGGTCTCCATTATTTGAGGAGAGCTGTTAGGGAAGAAGAAATCTGAGGGAACTCTCACTTTGGACTCCCAAGGAAAGACCTTAATGAAAGACCATTCCTCTCCTGTAACAAGATACTGACTCTACCACTATTCCCTAGGAGGGAATAGCAAGGATAAACCTACTCCAGCATAAGCAAAACTCATATTGAATGGGCAATGAAACAGCAAATGCATTAATTTTTAACATGAACTTTGTACTCCTCGATAGTGGCAACACTAATGAAGCAGACCCTCCATGGGATTCCTGCCACAGGCTGCACTGATAATTTGTATTTATTTTTAGTTATACTATCTGGATTAAAAGTAAGTTTTAAAATGTGTAGGGAGCACTCAGATATTTGTTTTTATGGGACAGGAAGAATGTCCAGTGTTTAAGGAGGCGGTTGTTAACAAGAAATAAGACTTAGAGTACATTTCTGTCAGCGGCTGGTGTAGGAGACCTGGGACATCACAAACTCGTTCTGACTCCCACACTTTTACTCTTTCCTCTTGAAGAGAAGAGTTCTGCTTCAGTTAACAATTTTTAAAGCACCTAAAAAACCCTAAAATTGTGTGAGGCACATTTGAAGATTATCATCCTCTATCTCCCCTTGAATTAATTAGTTTTGGGCAACCAAATACATTGGAGATTTCAATAGGTTCTTACTCCACATATCTGTGTTAGGAAAGTTACTTATTACCAGAAGAGTGTCCAGAAAAGAGGAAACAAAAAACACTTATGAGCATACAATTTTGTTTTTCTCCTCCTCAAATGAGCAAAAAACCTGTTAAGATGACATTTTAAATAATGTATTATGGCAGGTAAATTAGGCAAAGAGTTAATTAAAATGTGAGACTTAATTAATGAGATCCACTGAACATTAAAGATCATTACTCCATCTGAAAAGAGTAATTAGAGAGCAGTTGCTGGTGTGTTTTATTCTCCTGGGTGTTTTGCTGACATGCCACATAAGTCATTCGATGTTGAGAAAATAATCTGCTGATCTCCATATTTACTGTGATTATTAGATAATTGTAGCAAGTTAAGCTGTAGCAGGGAGAATCCTCTTTCTACCAGATTTCCTCTGAACTACTTATTCATCTATTTATCTGCCCTCTTATGTCCCTTAATTAAGTCATTAGTAACAATAATTATTTCCAATCTCCGTTTTAACTGGTTGCTTTCACCTAAAAGACTCCTATTCTTTAAATCACTTCAGATAACAGAGCTGGAAGTTCAAGAAATCTACTCTGTTGTGCTGCCAGCACTACTGGGTTGTGTGACCATGGGAAAACTTGGCTCACTTCCTTTCCCAACCCGTTATCAAATGAGACTCTGAACCTGTGTGATGAGACCTCTGATGGTGGGGTTGTCAGTCAGCAGCTGTGGCAATCACACACAGGGATAACTCTGAGAAAGCAGCTAGTACTCAGTGGATAATTCTTCTTGTCATTTTCTAAGTAGCAGATCCTTGAAAATTTCCAGAATTTTATCAGCATTGATTGCAATTGTTGATGCTGAAAAATGCACAGATGGTTGTTATTGTTGTCTCTGGTTGCTTTAGTTCGTTTTGGATTTTGTCTTCATAGAAGGGTTTGGCTGGAAGGGGCCATGAGGATCACCCAGTTCCAGTTCCCTGCCATGTGAAGGGAACCTTACACTGTCCCAGGTTGCTCAGAACCCCACACTTCCAAGGACAGGGAATTTGTAGCTTCTCTGGGGTGTGCCAGTGCCTGACCACCCTCACAGTAAACAATTTCTTCCTAATATCCAGGTTAAATCCAGCCTCTGGCAGTTAAATGACATTTCACTGTGTCCTGTCACTGCAGAAATGTTTTGGGGAAGCTTTTGAGAAATCAGTTTGTGTTTGTCTTCACACACTGGCACAGCAGCTCACACTCAGATCCATTATTTTTTGCCTGATTGTTATCTGTGCTGCCTTTATTCATAAATGCCCTGGAAAAACATTGTTTGCTTCAGTTTAAGTTTGATATTTCATGCCCTGCCATCCCCATCCAAGAGAATTGTTCCTCTTTCCCCAGAGGATGCCTTCAGCAGCCCACATTTCAAACCCACATTTTTCTACATCTCTCCTCCACCTCTTTACCCCATCTCTCTTCCCAACCTTACTCTATCCCTCACCTCCAGCCCTTGCAAGCTGTTACCTTTCTAAATCTGTCCCACACTTCTGAATTTACCAGATGTTTTCCATCTAGCAGTACCCCAGGTCAGGATCTACTGGCTGCAGGACTCTGAAATTGCTCATTTAATGTTTAGCTTCGTTGGATAATCTCAATGTTTCTGCTATGAAGTAGGTAGATAACTTCTGTAAGGTTTTGCTTATTTTTTTTAAGCTTTCTTCAGAAACCAAATTAATAATCTGCAGAGATCAGACCTCTGTGATATCTTACAATGATATTTGAAGTGAAGAGAAGCTGAAGAACAAAAATCAAGAAATGTTTTTTGGCTCTATGGACTAAACTCCAGAACACTCTCTCCTCTCTTTCACTTTCAATAAATGTTTTTCATTTTCTCTCATACAGGATCTAATAGTTTAAAATGATTGCTGTCTTCTCTGTAGACCGCTGATTTCCTAATTTTTCAAAAACAGTTGACCCCCTGCAAAATTGCAGCTGGAAATGCAGTGTTCTGAAGAGCCAATGTAAGCGTGCTGTCAGCTGCTGTGTTTCTTCTGTGGTTTTACAAAGGTTTTTTAGATGTAGTTTACAAGATGTTCCCCCATGCAGCCTTTTTATCTCCAAGAAATTCACTGTCTGTAATTTCAAAACCTTTCCTGTGTGCTGCACCTGTAGTGACAAAAAGCCTTTTTCCACATACGGTGAAGATGCCAATATTCTTCACCCATCCTTCAAAAATCATTATTTAAGTCATGGAAACAAAAGGGAGTGAATCCTCAGGTATAATACCAAACTCTGAAGTTTTTTGTCTTGAAATTTTTGTGTGACAAAGCTTTCCCATGTCGCAGAATTTGGTTTCCATTTTTCTGAAGGAAGTTTAGATTTTATTCTTGTTCTGCTTCAGGAAGCTGAGAGCTTGATTTATTTCAGGAAAGAGAAGATCTAATAAAACACATCAGAGGGGCAGAAACAGTAATATTTACTGATTAGTAAACATGTGCAGGTCTCAGTGCAGCTGATGGCTCCACTGAACTAGAATCCTCCTTTCATCCCTCCTGATCTGCCTACCTCCTCCCTGGATACAAGTGATGATAACTCTTTATTAAAATGTCAAGCCATTCTGGGAATGAATTAATAAAAAAAAAAGAACTCTGGAATTGGCACAACACTATATGTTAGAAATTCTTATTAATCCACAAACTGCATCCACACAGCAGGATGACAGCTCTTCCCAAATGAATTAAGCAGAGGCATGACACAGACAAATGGTTTAGAGAGTCAGAGACTGGTTTGGGTTAGAAAGGACCTTTAAAGATCACCTAGTCCTTCCATTCTGCCATTAAATCAGGTTACTCAGAGCCCCTTTCAACCTCATCTTGAACACTGTAATATCCCAAGATTTTTCCCAAAGTCACTGTCCCTGCCTAGGCAATTTTTTCCCTGTTTCATTATGATCAGGAGGTGCTTTCTCAGCCATGCTGGTCTCCTCCCTTTCATGCCCATTTTCTTGTACATTGGAATCAAGAGTTCTTGTGCTTTAGGAGAAATTGTTTGAGTTGCTGCCAGTTCCCATCTACCCCTGTAGCCCTGGGGGTGCTTCCCTGGTTCAACTCACATTTTGTCCCAGGATATCTGAGAAGCAGCCAGGACTGGTATTCAATCCCAGAAAAGCAGATTTTCCCAGTTTTCCCACAGGGAACAGACAGACTCCTTAAATTAAAAAGCTTTATTGTTCAAGTGATTTAGTACTTTAGGTTGATCAGAGGATTTAGTACATGAAAGTTGATTTACAATCAATTATAGCTAAGAAAGGAAGAAATTGCTCCCAAACAGTTATGCAATTCTATATTATTATTCTATATTACACAATTCTCATGTACACAATTAGATTCCAGTGAATATGGATGATTACCTTTCAGCCTGAACTATCAGCCTAATCCCTAAGCTATAAAGTAGCAGATAAAATATGAGACTTTTTCAATGAGATCATTAAAAAAATAAACATTTGAGTGACTTTCAACATCACTGTTAGATAAGTTATGCTTCTGATTATATAGTGAGGTACAATTAAAGAGCAGTTAAAATAATTTAGAGACAATGAAGGAACCTCTGGATTTGCAAGTTTCTTCCTAACAAGGCACCACAGGCTGAAATATAATTCTAGGGGAGTATGTCTCAATTCTTGCTCTGTCCTTGTAATGCCAAGGGGTTTGTCCCAGCAGTGTCCCCTTCTCAGGGCCCAGTCACCTGATTTAAGGACTCTTTGATAAATCATATTTCAAAGTTAAGAAAAAAATCTTGTGTAACAATAACAGAAGCTTCCTAGGGCAGGGATCCAGATTTCATTCAATCCATGTGGGTCAGGGTCTGGTTTATCACAAATTTTCCTTAAAAAGTGGGGCAAGGTAAAGTCTGCAAAAGCTTACTATATATTTTAAAATTATTATTATTTATTTAATTTATTTGATTTTTAATGTCTCCAATTTTGGCATAGGAATTTTTTATTGATCCAACCTACCATCAATTGCTCTCAACCACCTCTTAAAAACCTCCAGATTCTTTGTTTTCAAAGTAGACTATTTACCCTCCAAATGCACCTGTTTCTCTTTTGAGCCTCTTTTCCCATTTTACTTCTTTCTTTCTTAACTTGTAGATGGCTCAAGGCATGAATTAGTTATAATTTTCTCATCTCTCGCATCTTTATTTAACAAGTGGAGGCACAGCTCTTCCCGAGTGCAGTGGTTTGTAAACAGTGCCAATTAGACTTTTGTTCTGCTCCAAGCTGGGACAGAGCAGAGAGAGGCAGAGGGATGTGCTGCCTTACAATTGGGACTTACTGAGTTATGCACGCCAAGACTCCATAAAAGCCTTATCAAACAAAGTCAGTGAGGGGAAAAAAGCAGAGAGCTAATTATCAGGCAGCACGAGTAAATCAAAAAGATGTGTTTGAAATCCAGATAATTAAGCCATGGTCTAGGAACAGGAGGATTCCTGCCTGCATGTTCAAGACTTTTTAAACCTGAATTTGAAGGCAAAAAGTAGTGTTGTTTGAGTTACTTTTATTGTTTTGCCCTCTGGTGAAGAAGAAATCACAGCAAAATTGCTTGATTGTTTCATAAGAGGAAATCAAACAGATAACAAAGGGCAACCTGCCATGTTGATTGTCTGACAACTTTTTAATGAGCAGTTCTGGCGAATATGTTGGGAGAATGAAACAAAATGTTTTCTTCTGTGTGATATTCCAGAGCCATCTGGATGCAATCCTGTGCAATGTGTTCTGGGGTGACCCTGCCTGAGCAGAGAGGTTGGTTCAGATGAGCCACTGTGGTCCCTTCCAGCCTGACCTGTTCTGTGGCTCTCTGTGGGTCTTTGATCTGAGAAAACATCAGCTTTAATCTGAGAACAGGTTAAAAATAATCAGAAAGAAACTCTTTCCTGTGAGAGTGGTGAGGCCCTGGCACAGGTTGCCCAGAGGAGCTGTGGGTGCCCCACCCCTGGAAATGTCCAAGGCCAGGTTGGATGGGGCTTGGAGAAACCTGGGGTAGTGGAAGTTGTCCCTGACCACAGCAGGGGGTTGGAACAGAAGGACCTTTAAGAATGATCTTCCAACCCAAACCATTTCATGTTTCTATGATTTCTGATGCAGGAGATTTTAGAAAAGCCCCCAGTTTGCATATCAAGGTAAATATGTTCCTAAATCACTCAAATATGTTTAAATATTCCTAAGAATGGCTAGCTGTGAGAAGTGAAAACTGAATGTTGAGAGTTTCATTCCACCCTTTCTATCTGGATGGTTGTGGGAGACCATGGAGGACTCCCACCTGCTCATGGGAGACTGGATAAGACCAGAAAAGAGACATTGTAGGGGAAATTCTTTCTTTTCAATTTATCAAGGCTATCAATTTCCTTAATCTGGATATGCATGAATACACTGGGCCTCTGCATCAACCACGCAGCCCAACTGAGCGTGCACAGTAAGGCTGTTGTGCTCATGACAATAAAAACTGCACCATAAATCTGATGTATTTTAGTAGCAATGGTCCATTTCCTCATGTACTTCTGATTTCTTGTCCAGGAGATTTTGCTCCTGTCATGGAATGATGCCGAGGTGCTGCAGTGAGTCCAGGGAAGGGAATGGAGCT
>JAWWMU010000106.1:148317260-148399930 GCA_035048155.1 Cinnycerthia olivascens
ACTCCTTCGGCGACATTAAACTTGGGCTGGAACTTCACGACAAAAGGCCTCCTCTCCTCTTTTACTTGAACCAGTTGTCTGGTAAAGCTGCGTTTCTCAGAGCCTGTTGCTCTAAGGACTCTGCCCGCAGGCATCCCCGATCACCTGGGAGATTCCCTGGACAGGTTGAGGCTCTTGGGAGCCGGGCCGAGCTAGCCCCGACACATGCAGTTGGGAATTCTGTTGGAGCAGTTACTGGACTCAGAGGCCCTTGGGCCAGGAAAAAAACTCTGAATCAAAACCCTCCATCAGAATCGGCTCCTTTCCTTCACCCTTGCCTTGAAGCCATCTCAGTGGAAGGTAAACCTGAGCTCCTGCATGCCTGGCTTGTCCCCAGTCCCTCAGCTGTAACATCCTGGTAGCCTGTGGTGCCACTGGGATGAAAACACCAGTGCTGCCAGACAGGCAAACAGCGAGGGCCAGCCAGCACAGGCACAACCTCCTGGGAATATTGGACAGAACACCAATAAGACCACTTGAATATTTTTGGTGCAACAGTTTTATCACAACGTTCAAAGCCTATCAGACCCTTACTAAAGCAATGCTTAAAATAAAGTTGTTGTTTTGTTGTTTTTTAATTAAAACCTGAAGGGAAAGATCTGCTTCCATTTGGTGCAGGCCTGCTAAAACTGTACTTTAAGTGAACAGTGGATTTTTCCTGGAACTTGGGTTGGCTTGACCAAGAGATATCTCCAGCCTCTGTCATCACAGCATCTGACCTCTACAACGTTTTTAATGTCCTTAATCTCACAGCAGCCATATGAAGCAGAATATTTATATCCCTATTTGATCCTTAAAACTTTCATGCATGTAAGGGCAACACAGAAACTAATGAGGATACTTGCATAACAGGCATGGAATTGTTAAGGCTAGAAAAGACCTCTAAGATCATTGGGTTCAACCATTGACCAATACCACTGTGTTCACCACTAAATCATGTCCCCAGGTGCCACATCCACAGACCTTTTGAACACTTATGGTGACTCCACCACTTCTCTGGGCAGCCTCTTCTGACGCCTGAAAGTTTGAACTCTTCTGAGTGATTTGCCCGAGGACACAGGATTTTGGGGTGCAGGAAAATACCATTCTCTGGAGCACCTATGTGTCGTTTTAACCACTGAACCAGCCTTCCTACAGCCTTCAGAAAGGTGTTGAATTAGCACATGGAATGATTCAATAAAATAATTGCTTCTTTGCAAGGAGACAGAACTCCCCCTTGCAGCAAGTCGGCATCCACTCAGTGTCACCCCTTTCTTGCTCTCTTAGGGCTCAAATGATTGTGCTACTCTTACAAAAGATGTCTTATCATGGAAACACAGGTTCATATCCTAAAAGTGTTAAAGACTCTTGTGGAAAAGGTCTCTTTATTATTATTTGCATCAGTTCTAAGCATTTTGGAGAAAACTTAGGATGCTTGTAGTCTGTGTGTGATAACTGAGTCATTGGTGAATTCTGTTGTGGCTCTGGGCAGATTCTTTACCTGCATATTGTATTTAATGCAGAAATCATCATTGTAGAAGCCTCATGGTTACAGTACCAACACCTATGGAGCTTTCTTAAGGGAGCATTAAAAAATTCCTCTCAAGTCCTTTGAAAAACAGATAATCCTATTTAATATGTTCAGAGACAGCAGAGCTCTGCCTGCAGTTAAATCTAAGGCTGTGACTACACTTGCTGGTTTTTCCTTTCCTTTTATTTTTCAAAACCTACTGCTAAATCCAGAAAGGGAAAGTCACACAATGCTTACATCTATAACCATGAGAGAAAAGAATCTCATTTATTATGGAAATATATGTAATTTGATGCACTTGGAATTTCTTGCCAAAGTTTCAAATCAGGTAGTTAGGAAGCATTAAAAATGAAATAAAAGGCAACAAGAAGAAGCAAAGAAAGAAAGTCAAAGACAAAAGGCTCTGGAAAGGAAATGACACTGAAAATTGCCTTTTAAACTTTGCTGGTTTTGCTGTACAAAACTAAAATGCATCTAACACACACTATCTTAGGAACTCTTTCATCCCATCTACATATTTATCACTAGAAACCTCTGGAAATGTCTGTGTTCCCTTTCCCTCCTTTCAGTATTAATTCTCCCAAATTCTAGCCAAAGGGAAGGAAAATTTTGTTATTTTCTGTCTCTTTCACAAAATCTAGGTAAGATTGTGTTGTCTAGACTTGTTTAGGAGGCAGAAGAGGAGGAAGCAGGTCCAGGTCCAGGTTGCACACACTCCCTGTACTTGCTGTCACCTGAGGAATGTTTGCAGATGACCTTGCTATATCAAATCAACTATAAATTTCCTTTATTTGTATTAAAAGACAGTCTGATTTACCCCAGACAGGCTTCCTGCTTTCATGAATGGCCTCCAAGCCACCTACAGACACAGAGTGCCCCAAAGAACACGGCCTATCCATGAACACCTAAGGGCAAGAGTGGCCTCCATTTTTCTTTGTTCTCTTTGTTGAGATCACCTCCCTAAAGGTTTTTCCAGTTGATAATTCCCTGCACCAGCACAGGCTGCTGGAGACCAGCTCCTGGAAGGACCTGGCAGTCCTGGTGGGCAATAAGCTGCCCACGACCAGCAGTGTGACCTGGGGCCAGGAAGGATGATGGGATCCTGGGCTGCCCTGGGAAAAGTATGGCCAGCAGATTGAGGGAGGTGATCCTGCCCCTCTGCTCAGCCCTGCTGAGGCACATCTGGAGTGCTCTGTCCGCTCTGGGCTCCTCAGGACAAGGAGGAGCTCCTGGAGCAGGTCCAGGGAAGGGTTATGGAGATGATGAAGGGATTGGAGCATTTCTGATAAGGAAAGGCTGAGGGATCTGGGGCTGTTCAGCCTTGAGGAGAGACAGCTGAGAGGGGATCTCATCCCTGTCTGTCCGTGTCTGCAGGGAGGGCTCAGAGCAGGGACCAGGCTCTGCTCCTGGTGCCCTGCAATGGCACAAGGAGAATGGGCAGGAACTGATGCCCAGGGAGTTCCACCTGGACATGAGGAAGAATTTCTTTAGTATGAACTGAACTGATTGTCCAGATAGGGTGGAGTCTCCTTCCCTGGAAATATTCCAGAGCTATCTGGACACAATCCTGTGCTTGTGCTCTGGGATGGCCCTGGTGGAGCAGGGAGGTTGGACCCCACTGTGGTCCCTTCTAGACTCATTCTGTGATTTGTGATTCTCTGAAGGATGTCTTGAGAAAGCATTTTTGCTCACAGTGTGGGCGTAAATCATGCTGAGGTTTCAGGTGCACTTTAGAAGTAATGGATAGAAAGGAAACTACACAAAGCTGACTAAATTGCAGAAAAATTCAGACACAGCCACTTTTGTTGTGGTCAAGTTAAGTGACTTTGTGCTGTGTATCAACGAAGTGGAACACTTTTCTATCATGAGGCAAATAAAACTGCAGAGCTCTCAGTAGAGTTAGACTGAAGTTTTTAAATTATTACACATCTAAAGCTACCTTTCTAGAACAGTAGATCAATATTTTTATACCCATCAATGCAAGAATAAGATGTGTATTTTTTGCCTAGCATGTACATATATCTTCAATGTCACCCTGTACAGTGGTCATTTGTTATCTTCATGGCACAGACATAGGAGATTTGAGGATAAGAACAGTATTTTAATCAGAATAACATTTCTGCCCATCAGAGTCTGTCTGGTCTTACATAAACATAACTGTCTTGGATAAGTTTCTGACATGAATAGGAACTGTTATACCAGAAAATTGAATGTGAGTCCTTGAAGTTATATCGATTATTTGCAGTTCTTAATTACTGATATTATAACCGTTATTTTCTGTTATAGCATCACAAGTATACAGAGCACACACAAAAATTTGGTTTTAAGCATTTTGTAAGAAGTTGGTGACGTACAGCACTATGTTGACTTCTCAGATGTTGGTCAACTTAATTCTTGTTTTTCCTCACTGTGTTGCTGCAAAACCTGGCACTGCCTCTCTCCTTAGGAACCTTGCCATGAAGCAAGAGCATTAAGGAGTCCTTAGGAATTAAAAATAGATTTTAACATACACATGGAATCAATAGCACTCTATAAATTCACCCTAGGAAATAATTGCATGCCCTGCACTTATTACTGTTGTGGACACTGTGCACTGGGTATTGCTTTAAGCCCATTTGCAATGCTCAAAGGGCAAAGCTCACAAGTCTCAGATAGTTCTGAATCTGTATCAGCAGTGGTGGTCGGTGAAATCAGGGTTCAGATGGGGTGTGCCTCAAATGGAACCAGCCCACAGAGCTGTTTCTGCTTGCAGTGGATAAATTCTGCCTTTTACAGAAGATACCTGGGGAAATTTAGCAGTTCCTACTATAGGAGATTTTGGAACATCCCTGCTTCAACCTGCTCCTTGCAGGTAGTTCATCTCATGGCCTGAAACCCTTGGAGGTACCTTAATTCTTGCACACTCCACTTCTTAATTTATCTTCAATACTTCCTAAATCGATACTAATGAGCTAAAGAAGTTGTCAGGGAAAGAAACAAGCAAACTCTGATCTCTGCATCAGTGCCAAGATAAAATGGTGATGTGGATGTTAAGAAAAACAGATCTAGGTAGATCTATAGAGGGAATTAAATACGTAATTTAAAGGGAAGCATTCTTGGAAGAAAAGAAAAAATCTTTGAGACTTACTGCTCATTATTTCTAGTTCATTAAAAAGTAATTGCTACATTTTATAACTGAAGATTTTAAAGCACCTTACAAGCATTAGCAAACCAACTTTTCCAGCATCCCAAGCTGGAAAAAAAGTTGAGGCTTACTATGTGCACTATGTGCATGGAGAAATTAGTCATCATTAGTATTTGAAGATAATTCTCTAAGTCCTGGGAACTAAAATAATCTTTTAGCTCTTGTTTTACTTCCCTAGAGGTAAAATTTTATTTAGGATAATACTTTGCCATTTTTCTTTTTTCTGGAAAATTTTGGCTTAGACAAATAATCCAGAGCCATCAGCCATTCCTGGCAAAAATTGCAGAATAATTAAATAATTTTTCCCTTGCACATTTTCAGGCTTTGACAAAAAGACACTGAAAACTTACAAAAATTCAGATTGACATGTGTCAGTATTTCATTGAGAAATTGTTGTCAAAGTTCAAACATAAAATAATTAATTACTCCTGTGGGGGTCCTGGGTCAGCCTTGGCAGCAAGGTTGAGCAGCAGCAGCAAGACCTTGAGCAGTGGTTGCACTGTAGACACCAGAACTTTTTCACTCTTGTAATACTGTACTTTAAAACACAGACTCAAACTGTCACATTTTGAAATAAAGATAATCTGAAAAAAAAAAGAATTTTTATTTCTATCCTCCAGCTAAGAGCAACAGAGGAGAATTTTAGAACATCTTCGGGGTCCCTTTAGGTATTAAAATAGAAAAGTAATAAATAAGATACTCTGTGAGGGAATCCTGAGCAATTTTTTTTTTTATTATAGTTATTATTAACTAAACAAATCTGTGATTGAGGAAGACACTATATATGAATAATGAAAAGTTTCCTTTTTTATTCAATTTCTAGATGCCTTGTGATTAAATGGATGTTGTTCATGAAATAATAATAGAAAATGCTGACACTGTAAATCAACCAGAACCAATCTTCTACTTTCCCAGGCATTACTGTAAGAAAATTAATTCTCTGCACCCAGGAACAAGCCTGGTATCTCAAAGTAAATTGATTAACTGTGTTTCAGCTTCTGTGTAATTAGGAATAATGGTTCCCATTCTTTTGGGTGAGTGGCAGAAGCAGGACTGATGAGTTTGCAATGTCTGTTGGTGAGATATTGTTGAGGCTTTGCTGCCTCATTGCCTTGTACTTCTTTGTTGTGTGAAATCTCATGAAGTAAAGCTGCATCTCTTTGTCTGGGATTTTTTGTAAGTGCTTGACCTTCGTCAGCCTCTGCAATTCCCGTGGCTGTGATGTGCACTGGGAGGACACGGATATGTTGGATGGAGCACATCTCTCACAGGGAAAGGCTAAGAGAACTGGGATTGCTCAGCCTGGAAAAGAGAAGGCTTTGTGGTAACCAAATTGTGGCCTTTAAGTACCTGAAGGGAGCTTACAAGAAAGATGGAGAGAGACTATTTAAGGAGCCTGGAGTTACAGGACAAGGGGAAATGGCTTCAAACTGAAAGAGAGTATGTCACCCTAATTTTTCAAGTTTTCTGAACTACTTTCTAACTTAATGTATTTCATAGTTCTTAGTTCTTTCTCACACACAAGTGTTATTATCAGAAGTATGTTTTTGATATGACAAAGTTGTTTTCATACTTTCTCTTGGTGTGAAAAACAACTGATGGACAGTTGTCTTGACCAATGGGGTGGGAGAGGTGTCAGCCTTCTTCTCCAATCCCTGGTCTGTGTGAAAATACTCTAAATTTAGAGTCAAATGTTTTAATAAATAAGTTTTAACCTTCTCACAAGAAAGTGTGTCCATGTATATCTTTGCATGTCCCGCAGTGACAAGAGTAGGTTTAGATTATATATTAGGAAGAAATTCATTACTGTGAGGGTGGTGAAGCCATGTCACAAATTTTCCTGAGAAGTTGTGGATGGCCAGTCCCTGGAAGTGTTCAAGCCCAGATTGGACAGGGCATGGAGCACTCTGGGCTAGTGGAAGGTGTCCCTGCCCATGGCAGGGGGGTTGGAACTGGATGATAATTAAGGTTCCTGGCAACCCAAACCATTCTGTGATTCTGTGACCCTGTGTCATGGAAGAGACTCTCTGCCTTGGTCATCAAGACATGGTTAGAAAGCATGACGCCAGAGAAACAGCACAAAGTTTCTTCCTCCTTCCCACTCTGTGCCATACAACTCCCATGCAGAGATCCCATGGATGGGGGAATTGAAGCATCTGCTGACCTGTAACCTTATCCTCATGTTCATAGAGCAGAAGGAATATGGCATCATGCTGACAGTGCACACATCCTGTGTGATCTGAGATGGAAAATAAGTGTTACCTTCTCTCTTTGGCAGTCTCAGAAATTTACGCTGGTTTTGGCACTTGGTTGCCTGAATATGAGGCAGATGCTGAGGGGTCACATTTACCCAAATCTTCTTTCCAGCTTTATCTCCACCCCAATGTTTGCACTTGATCCCATGTGGGACACTGACCAAACAAACTGGGCTGATTCTTCAGGTGGAGTTTCACAAGCCCCTGTGGAACGTGCTCACTTCATCCTTTCCATCTATATATTTAGGAAAAGTAAACAAATTTCACCCACCAAAATTACTGTTTTACAAACCCAGGCAACTTTCCCTCTTTACCTCTCTTTTTGGTCAAACAAAAATAAAGGGCTTTGATCATTCTAGAAATGAAATTGTAGCATCTGAGGAACACAGAGTAACAACATCTATGGGAAACCCATGAATTTCAGACAATATTGAGATCGTAAATCTTCACTAAACCACTCACTTAGCCAGTAAATTCCAGCATGAGCTTGGGGAGTTTGGACTGGGTCTTTACATTTGAGTTTCTTTGTAATGTGTTAAAGTACATTTATGGGATTTCTTAAATCCACAAAGGCTTTCTATGTAGTAGTGGAATTGCTGTATCACTTCAAGGCATACTATGCTGTTTGCACCGCTTTTCAACCCATTTTGTTTTGAGGATCTCTGAAAATTTTCTACTAGAGTTTGTAAGCCTCTAAAGATGTCTTAAATATAGATAATCACATGGCAAAATAGAAACTGAAGTTCAAAATACACTGCATTTTTTAATGTTATTCCCAGTATTCATCTTTAGACAAGGAATCTTAGAATCCATGAGCCGAAATCTGCAAAAAATGCTTGAAAACCATGGCTAATTGATTTTCCTTGAGACTTGATACTCATTGAAAACAACTTGATTTTATGCTTGTTTTTATAAGTGATTTTAAAAAAAATATTTTTTTGCAATTTTACTAGAAGTTTATTATAGTAGCAATAAAAAAAATTTAAGAAATCATCTGAGTGGTGAACTCATTGCTGTGTGGAACTTTCTTGTAAGAGGAAGGAGAGGGAAAGGTGCTGATCTCTTTGGTGATAGGATGTGAGGGAATGGCTAAAAGATGTGTCAGGGAAATTCAGATTGAATATTAGAATAAAGGTCTTCACTGAGAGCTTGGTCAAGCACTGGAACAAGCTCCATAGGAATGTGATCATGACTTCCAGCCTGAAAGTGTTTGGGCAACAGTCTTAAATACAGCATTTAACTTTCCTTTTGTGTGGTGCCAGGAGTTGGACTCATTGATCCTTCTGAGTCCCTTCCAATGCAGGATATTTTATGAAAAATTGTGTGAGGTTTTCACCCTAAGTGACTACATCTGTTTCTGTTGTGAAACTAGAATTCTCTTGTGTCCTTTGAAACCTTTGGCATTTTGTCACTAATCAGTTGGACTGAGTTCTCCTGCAAATCAGCAATCAGCAGGTCTGCACAAGAATTCCGTCCCAAAATCTTCACTCATGAAACTGCTGTAGGATGGCAGCTGTAATTCTGCCCGGTGCTGACGACCAAACAAGAAAAGCTACCAGCAGGTCAGGGATGAGAGATAACTGAGAGCATCTTTTCAGATACATCTGTGCTGCAATTTGTCTCACTTTCCATCTGAAGTCAAATCAACCCTCCCTCTGACCTAAACATCTCCATCTGGGGATTTAGATCACAGAGAGATGAAAAGCAGAGAGCTTGGGTTCTAACAACTTGAACAGAAAACGAGACTGGAATTAGACTTGGAAAAATGAAACTGGAATCAGACCTGGGTTTTGTACAGAGCACACCTCAAAACACTTCAAATGAGGCCAAAAATTCACCAATGCAGCCAGATTTCTGGGAACCCAACACTTCTGAAAAGTGCCACTATTATTTGGGACGTGGTTCTCACTTATAGTCCAGGCAGTGAAGACACTCAGTAGTGGAACAAAACAAAATTCCCGAGATTTACTGGTTTGGATTGAAAAGGTTTTCCATAGGGATTTTTTAGGCTGTGATGAATAAAAGCCTGTTAGGTTTCTCCTGGTGTCTGGGAGAGATTGACTGATGCTGTGCAGTGTAATGGAAAGCTGGCTGATCAATACTGGGCTATTTTTCAGTTTAACTATATTAATTGTGTATACTGTGTTCATTTGTGTCTGAAAGAGAAATAAACAGGTGTGAACATCGATTCCTGCTAAATAACAACATTATGAAAGAACATTACTTAGGCATGTCTCAGCTCCTCACCATTGTTCTAGAGAGGCAGAATTATGTAGAGGCCTCTTCTACTCATTACCCATGAAAATGAAGACTCACTAACCATGACATCCATCATGTTCTAACACCATGGCAGTATTTCCATGTATCCATGATATCTGAGTGATTGAGACAGGTAGCAGGGTGGAAAATTAGGCCATTCCTCAGTGGGCAGTCATTGGTTCTTGGCTGTAGGCACAGAGAAACAGTTCCTCCTTTCCAATCCATGGAAAATGAGCCCAGCAGCTTAAAACTGATGATCTCCTTTTCTCCAGAGGGCAGAATGATAGAGTGGAGAGAGCAGCACCTGCTCAGAGACTCCTTCCAGCCCTTTCTTAATGCTTGTTGAGAAATATGCAGAAGGTCTTTATTTGCAAACATCTCCCTCATATCCCCCTGCCCAAATCCATTATATCCAAGCCAGAGACAAAAGCAGGTGCCACAACTCATCCTCCTGCCTCGAGTTACAGCCAGAGGAAACTCTTGAAAATAAGCTTTTGACCAGTGAGGTATGGCAGGTCAAATTTCATACTTTCCATGAGGGATTTGTGCACCTGAACCCCACACATAAGATGAGCTTTTTGTATCTCTCTAACCTCTGGCAGCTGCTCCATCATGAGGTATTTCCAGCCCGCTGCCACCTCCCTGTGCACCAGATGGGTCCAGGTCATTATCCCCAGTCTGGCACTGCCTCTCTATCAGTCAAATATACACAACAGATCCATTATTTCAGGGCTTTTAGGATGTGAACTAATTAGGTGTCTCGAAAATATCATCTAGGCTTCTTCATGTTTCCATCTTGCTGTCTTGAGGGTGTAATGTATGGCCAAATCCATTTATGTAAGGAGGATTCATAATGTCTGAGGAAAAAAGCCTGATACTAAATAAAAGTAGTAAATTGCAAACTGATAACAAGAAATTGATACTAAACAATGTCTAATAAGGTAGATATTTATCTAACGTGCCTTGCGTTTATTACCTTGACTTTAGTTGAGGTGCATTGTTTTTCACTGCTGGGAATTCAGCCCACAGATTTTAGAAAAGGTGGTAGAAATGCAAGGTAGCGTTAGAACCTGACAATAACCCAGCAGAGATGCAAGACAGGGAGCACCTTCTGCAAAACAAAACCCTGCTGCCTTCAAAAGCTGTGGTGAGGATCCTTGACCTTGTGGTACATCAAACCTGCTTCAAACACTTACTGTCTCATCTGCTTTCTTGCATGCATAAAAATAAAGCAAAATCAGTTTGTGGATCCTCTGGCTTCGTGCAAACATCCCGTGGGGAAGAGGAAATGCAGTAGGTGCCAAACAGGAATAAGAAATGGTCATGGTCTCAACATGCCAGTGACCAAGACAGAGAAGGCAAAGGGATAAAGAGACAGATCAGGGCATGAGGGGGCTGAGGCACAGGGGGGCTGAGCTGCCTTGTTTCCAACAGGCAGCCCACGATGTTGAACTGCGGTTGAATTTTTTATGCACTCTGGGATTTTGCAGCCTCGTGTCCAAGCTGTGGCATTGCAGCAGGGGCCACAGATTGCCCTGGTGCCATCAGAGATCCAAAACAATGCTCTGGCAGTGAGTTTTCTGGCAGGCTTCTCACAAACAGTTTCCAGGCTCCCTTCAGGCAGTGAGAAACTTTTAGTGTAAGGAAAATCCTGAAAGTTTCCCATATTTTAGCATAATTCCCATACATTCTGCCAGCTTTCTCTGCTGTGATATTAACACAAAGATTCACTTCCTGTATCTTTGATAAACTTATAATTTATGCAACACCTTGCTGTAGCTGCAGTCAGCGTTGCTGTAGGACCCCAGGACTTTTCCTGTGGGTTGGGAAAATTCAGTATTTTGCTATTCCTGCCAGCAATTCTAAGTCCTGTTATTCAAAGCCTCTTGTGACTGACAATATTCAGACCAACAGAAGAACTAATTAGTCTGAGGTAGCTTGGGAGGCTTTCTGCTGAATTCAGAAGGCTTTGGGATCAATCAGCTGGGCTTTGTGCTGCCAGGAATAAGAGACACTTGCCCTGGGCTGCTGTGACAGACTATTTCAGCTCCATGCATGAGTCATAGCATTAAATTTTCTCTCTTTTTAATGACATACAGGTTCATTTGACAGCCATTTCCCATTGTTTTTCTGTTAAAAATTCTTTGGCAGGCTCTTTTGAAACGACAGGTGTCCAAAGTACATATTTTAAAACCAAGCTCTATGAAATCCTCATATTAGTAGCTGGCTACCACTTGAAAAATAAAGCTCTCAGTTCCTGGGGGCTTCTCTAACTATATAGTCATGACCAGCACTCTTCTTCCCTCTCAGAGGGCAGTTTCAAGTACGTTCATTAATTAATTTTCTAGTTTTCCCAGGAGAGAAAGAGATCATAGATTATTATTATCATCATCCCAAAATTTAAAATGTGTAAATCAAGGCATAACAACATCAAGTGAGCTTCTTAGCAAGGCCAAGATTAAACAACAGCTAGGGCACCATCTATTCAAAAAAAGAGGTAAAATCAATGATTGCAGGTAAAAATCTGTAATTCAACACTTCAGAACCTGTTCAGGATAAGATGAGAGCCCACTCAAGAAGTTATTTACAAAAGCCTTTTGCCTGTTTATTCCTAGAAGGAAACTACAAGAAGTCAATTGTCTCGGGCACTGTATGAAATCAGTCTGTAGGGAAATTGTGATCAAAACTGAAAAGGGGAGATCATGGTAACTTGAGAAGAAAATGGGAGAATTCAGAAGCAATCCCAGGGATTTTTAACCTTCCCCTGAGCATAAAGGATTGCCTGAAGCATGCAATCATTCCTTTTAAAATTAAGATAATAACAATCTATAGTACTGATTAAATTGCTATTTCTTCACTGGTGTCATCATCAAGAGCAGCACTGCCTTTGGAGTGCTGGAGTCCAGGATAAGAGTAATTGTCTAAAAATGATGTTTGCTTTAATCACAGTGACTAAGTCTAAATTCTGTGTCCTGTGGGTTTGTGTTAGGCACGTCCAGAGAACCTTTTCTCTTGGTCTGCAGGTCAGCTCATATCTTACCCAGGTACAGGGGTGTCTAGACCACCTAAAGGAAGGTTTAGGTGAGATGGGACTGGTTGGCTCTGTTTCCAAACCCCACAGAATTGGGTTACACACCAAACACAGCCACAGGAGCTGGGAGCACTGCTAACCCAGTTCTGATGTTGATCAGTGCATTGCCTTTGACGAGTTATATTTAAAGGCTGAGGTGCTCTGAGAAACTCAGCCAGCTTCTTGCTTTTCTTTTGATTTTTTGCTGAAAGATGCAGGTAAGTGAGAGGAATTCTTTTTAAAGGACAGCCATCAATGAGCAAGAAACCATCAGAGCATGAACATGCAGAAAGAGAGACATCAAAATACAGTGAGATCAAAGAAAACAGAACTGTGGGGCACATCACCTTTATTATGAGTGTTAATCCAGCAAACCCTCCTTTTCAACACTGTTATTGTCTGCTTGAGAGATGTAGGCTTAAGGCAAGTTACATTTCTGTACCAGCCGTGCTACAAAGTGCATTTTCACGGTTGACTGAGAAAGGGGAAGGAGATTTTCCCAGTTTTGCTCTCCAGACACGTTTGGACAATCCAGTGTGAACTGCTTCATAGAGTTTATTTGCATAGCTGTTATTGCAGCTCCTTTTAGTTTAATGCCACAGTCTCCACTGCTGAAGTGTCTGATCCCACATAATCAAGGATTATCTAAGTCATATGACATGATATAATTTATATTTTATAGAAAAAGAGCAAAGGGCCAGAGCTAAAGCATTGATAAATCACTGATAAACAAATGGAAAACTTGAACTCTTGAACTTTGAAAAACAACCTCTATTTCCACTAAAAGAGAACCTCAAACTTGAAAATTGCTGAAAGTTACTCAAGGATCTACTTACTATAGAGTCATTGAGTGGTTTCAGCTGGAAGGGACCTCAAAGATGATCCAGTTCCAAACCCCTACCCTGGGCAGGGGCATTTTCCACTAGACCAGTTCCTCCAAACCCCATCTACCTTTGGTCTTGAACACTTCTAGGGATAGAGAGTCCACAATCTCTCTGTATATCCTGTTCCAGTGCCTCGCCACCCTGACAGCACAATTTCTCCCTATAATTAATCTTAATCTTCTCTCCCTCAATTTCCAACCTTATCCTAGACATCTATTTAGGATTGCTAATCACCATTTCTCCTTTGATATATGGACTATGATGCTCAGTTTCAAACTTGACTCTTGGTTTTTGGATAACTAATATTAATTAAATCAGTTATAGTTCTGTGTGGGCTGGGGTTCAGTTCCAACCTTTGCCATATATTCTATCATGTCCCAAAAAAACCCGACTTCTCTCAAATCCTCTGCTTTAGGACAGGGATACTTCTTGTTGTCTGTTTACTGGGACGTTTTTTCACTTTTTGGCCTTTCAAAAAGAACTTTTTGTTGGAAATCCTGTGTCTCATCGTGGGCTATAGACAGATATGCTAACATTAACCAATTAAAAAATTAGCAAATGTCCTTAAAACACTGTAACCAGAGGGATGTCATTTTCTACTCCAGCCTCCCATTTCAAATCATGGCCTTAAAAACCTTCTTGGCATCTTTTCCTTTTGTCATTTCCATTTTTACAGAAAATTCTGAAGAGGAGAGAAAATGCAGCATTTGTACGCTAAAATAAATTAGCTTTGAAAATGTTTGCTTCAGGTTTCTTAACGTTCATTCCCACAATGTAAAGATTTATGATTTGAATAAAATGAAATAAAATTTAAAAAAAAAAGGAAAGAAAAGAAAAACCCTGAAGTTGCACTTTTATGGATTTGCATATTTTTTTTTTGATGGGAGATTCACGCTAGGCAACAAAGACTGAATAAATCATCAGGTAGAGACAGAGGAATGCTTTAAAAGAAATGATTTGCAACAGATCTACTGTAAAACATTACCCACAGCAAATGTTGGATCAGCATTATATATAGAGCTGCCACTTAGGAATTTTATGGACTTCTTGGGAGGTTACTTGTGAAGAGAACTGTGGTCTGTCCAGCACAGGGCTATGAACCAGGAGATCTGGACTCTATTTTCAGCAAGGTCAACGCCCTCACAATGTCAGCTAAATAAATTACTCCATTTCTCTGTTTGCCCTTGCAAAACTAAAGGTGAACTATTCATACACACGAACTTGGAATCTTATTTAGGAATATACTACAAGATCTTCAGGTGCTACAAAAATGGAAAATGAAGTTTCTATCATGGATTTTGGATTATTTCTGAGACATACAAAGTTGGAAATAATTTAGGAGTGTGCGTGTTACACAGTAAGACTAGTCCAGTTTTACTGGGCAAAAATTTACAATTTTTTGCAGTGGAGCAGTCTATTGGAGTGTATAAACGTCTGTGGTTTGTTTATAAGAAAATTATATGGATAATATTGCTTGAGTATTGCTGGGGTTGATTTATTTCTCTTAAACTATATGGAAACCAACAGCAAGAAATTTACTCCAGACTGATATTTTTATACCCCTTTATATTTGTTTTTATTTTCAATGAGAGCTTTAAGAAAGAAATAAAAATCTGAGGTAATTTTAACCCTTGACTACCCATAATTTCTCATCCACTTAGACCGGAGTGATGAAGGAACCTGTAACATACTGAAGCTCTGAGGGAGTTCCCTCAGCAAGTCTAAATAAATTGGACATTGGTTTTATGAGATTGGTTTTATTTTTGTGGCAGTCATCTCTGAGAGGTCTGTAACAGCACTAAAAGAGATTGGAGCCCCTTTTCACCTTGGGAGCATGTTATTATTTGAAACCTTTCATCACTTAAGTATGTGAGTTAGGTGAGATATTTCCTTTAGCTTGAAAAACTGAGCTTAGCTCAGAAATCTGCTTCAGCCTCTGGCCAGGAACCATTATTAGATTATTTTCTTAATTACAGGATTTTTAAACAGGTAATTTTAGATTTTACAAGTGTGGGGCTGTTTTGTTCCTTAATTAACCTTTAACTTTATCTTCCATGGCTCTTAATCAAAGATTATAGGATCAAAGAATGTCCAAGCCAATGCTTGACTGCTTTATGCATTTAATAGCTTATACATTTTACATGTTATATTTCCCTAACTCTGGTGAGTCATCGGTGTAGGATAGACCCCTACATATCTTCTGCTGTTACACAGATCAGCAAGATGTTCTCCCAGAAGGGTTTATTGGCTTTATCTCATCACCCTGTAAACAGTGGAGGGAACTAGAAAATTCCCTCCTTTCTGTCAAATAAATGGAGGTCAGACACAAACACAGCACTTCTGGAATTTTTATCATAAAAAATGCCTCAGTGTTTTTAAGTGAAATATTTAAATACAAACAAAATAGGCAAAGACTTCAGATGGTTTCACTGCAACAATATTAAGTTAGGAGAGGCTTCTGTAGGAGGGGGCATTTGAAAATTCCCTTCATATCAACTGCATAGCTGAGTGCTGTCACCATGATCCACAAGTCTCTTGTAGCTCCATCTGTCCAAGTGCTAAAGCACGCCCGTGCCCTTATGTTTTTATGTAGGTCAAATCTTTGCCTTGCCATCATTGGCAACAGCTCTTTAAACCAAAGAGAAATGGCCTCTTTGTGATCAGTGTTATTACAATGAATTTCAGGAGAAATTATAATAATGGAGCACTTAAAAGTAAAGAGCCAGCACTTGAGCTAGCTAGATATTAATTATAAATGCCAATCTCTATCAGAAATTCCTTTTTATGTAAAAGTAGTCTGTTCTGAGTACTTATTTTAGTGTTAATTAGAGGGAAGTGAAGATGAAGTGTAACCCAAAGAGGAGCATTCATTACAAGGTCTGCTGGGCCCTTGTGCTTTTCCTGGGGTGCACTGGTGGTGTCCGTGGCATGAGCAGATCCATTTAAAACATCGATGTTTTGTTCTAAGCAACAGTGAAGATCCGTAAGGATGAGACCTACAGATGATTCTTGTCCCAGTAAGAGTGTCTGTAAGGGTTCATTTGCAGCACAGAAAGATTTAATTCTAAAATAACCTCACAGTGGAAACCACGAAGGTGATGGAGGGTCTGGAACATCTCTGTTGTGAGGACAGAGTCTGAGAGCTGGAACTGATTAGTCTGGAGAAGAGAAGAGAATAGAAGAGAAGAGAAGAGAAGAGAAGAAGAGAAGAGATTTCATCAACTCAGTTAAATGTGTCCAAGGCAGGCACCAACACTATTTCCAGCAGTATCCAACAACAGGATAAGGAGAAATGGCCATAAATAAAAACTCGACAACTTCAATCTCAATATAAGCAATGATTTCTCTACGTGCAGGGTGGCACAGCCCTAGAACAGCTGCCCAGGGAGGGTGTGGAGTCTCCCTCTCTGGGGTCATTCCAAACCCACCTGGACACATTTCTGTATGCAACAGGAAGATTGGACTGCAGGATCTCCAGAGGTCCTTTCCAATCCTAACTATTCCATGATTCTGTGATAACAAGGCCCATATTTTCAGTAAATATGGGAAAAAAAAAAAAGATATATTGCAAATCCTGAGAAAGAAAAAACCTGAATACATCGCCAAAGTTTTAATATATTTTGACAGTTCATCTATTAGCCAGGAAGGAGTGAGGTATTTAGAACATACTTAAAAAAAAAAAGCTCCTTGAACTGTCTTTGTTTTCAGAGGAACTGACAGGAACATTGAAGGTCACAGATGCCAACAGTCAGTCTGGTGTTGGTTCATGTCCATGGAGTCCCTGATCATTCTTTCCCCATACATTCATCAAGAGAGTCCAACCAGCAGAGATTGTGGGTCAAGGTACAGGAGAAATTCACAGTTCTTTCCAGGTCAGTCCTGGGAAGGTCAGTTTTTTGTCCAGCAGGACATGAGATTCCCAAAGATCCCCTCCAACCTCAGTAATTTCTGTCATTCTCTGAGTCAGTGAAGGGTAAGGCTTCTTTTACTGATGTCTTTACAACCTGGTGTAGGATTGCATTGTTTTTATCAGCTCCTATACTCATTCCGAAAGTAAGTTAGGTTGATTCATATGGAATAAGGAGGATGAATTTTAAAATAAATTTTATCTTATGTATAGAAATATAACAGCCAATAACCCCTATGTTGGGACAAATAGACTCTAATAAAAATGATCAGACCATCAGAATGAATCAGTGACCACTCATTTGGCACAGGAACCTTTTAGGAACCTTGGCCAGTTTCATATCAGTCACTTAAAGGTATAAAAAACGCCTAAAAATACCCTAATTATGATAACCTACAATAACGCCTTTTTCAGTTCCTGTGACAGGTAAATCCATTTGTTTCCAAAAGTTTTCTTATTTACAAATGTAATCAGATACTCTTGTTAACTACAGGAAAGTGAGCTTTTATTCCAAAAATATTGTCTACATCCAGAGTTCTGACGACTGGAATATGACCTTTCATATTTCCTGAATTTTCCTAAGTATTCCTTTAATTTTTACATGCATGAGAATGAGCTTCCTTTCTTTGCCAACTGTTGCCCTTATTCCTCTTTTCCTGCCATTAGTGAACTAAAAGTTTGGAGAATGTAATTGTAAAAATCATGCTTTAATGTAACAGGCTCTAGAGACAAATGTCAGATTTTATTTCCGCTAAAGCCGATAATGGTACTTGATAGAACCATTTATAATTTCTTAAGAGGGAGAAATAATTCTCTTTAACTGATTTATTCATATAAAGCCATTTATGCTTTCCCTGTATGTAGTGGCTCAAACTGAGTTATGTTCCCTAATTGATTATTGATACGTGTGGGGCAATTCTGACCATGCCCACCCACATCCTCTTTTGTATCTGGGGATCATCAGAACAGGCCTGAGACCTTGGATAAACCAGCTGGAGACCTGCTGGTATCTACTCTCATTCCCCAGCCTCTTAAAATAAAGTTGCTCCATACAAAGGAGCTATAAAACACACAGAGGAGTTGAAGGCAGAATTCCCTCTTAATCCTACTGGGATATGTTCTGCTTTGGAGGATTGAGGATTTTCAAAACCCCACTGGGTGCTGACCTCTTGATTGCTGGTTCACCTCACTAATGAAACCGCTGCCTTGAGTGTCCTGACTGGGGAGACCTTTGCCAGGGAAAATAACCCCTGGCTCTAGGTCTGAAAGGAGTGGAGAGGTACACTTTGACATATTCCCTTTATAAATAGGCACAAAGCATGGCAGGGAGGCTTTAAAAATAACATTCCTCTAAGAGAAAGGAAGATGAATGGTGAAAATGAAATTTTGACCCCGCTGAAGTCAATGGAAGTTTTCCCACTGATTTCAGCTGGGCCAAGGTTTCATCCAAAGCACTGATCCATTTAATGGGCTTACAATAGCTGCACAAAGGTGGAGAGGGCCTTTGAAAATTGTATTCGGTGCTCCAATGTGGCTGGGAAATCACTGGGTCTAGAAATCAAGGAAAATGCCACGATAGTGTCAATTATTTCAGTATCTGCAGAATTATTAAGGGAAGTGCCCAAAATACATTCACTAATTCCTGCTTTTGTTCATCACTCTCAGTGACAACACTTTGTATAGGCTTGGGTATACACCTACACCACTATAATTTTATGCTGCTCTTCTTTTTCTACGTACCCTCAGAGTTTTTCTGCTGCATTTTATCAAGAAATCAATGATAAAGTTAATAGAGATTTTTCTTTACCCCAAACTGGTTATAAAACATGTCACCACATGCAAAATTTGTAAATACTGTGTATTTCTTGGAACAGTACACCGCATGGTAAGCAGAATCTTTTCCTCCTGAAAAGGATGATCAGAGTAAATATGAAAACTAACAGTTTTGTTAAAGCAAGGCCTTAACAAAATTCTTACCAATAGTTATCAATTTAGCTTAAATGGGTGTATGCTGATTTATATCAGCTGGGGATATTACTCTCGTAATGCAGCCATGTTTTTATAAATGTTAAAATGTTTTTATTGCTTCCTTTACTGTTTTACTTTGCCCACAAAACTGCCACGAATGTAATACACAATTATTCTCACCTGAGAAGCTATTCCCACACATCCCTGTAATTTGTACACACTTCTACCTTCAAATTACCCTTCTCCCTGTGTTTTATGGGAAGATATTGCCCTTCTCTGACTTCCTGTATAGCCCACTGGTTCTACCTTATTAAACTCAGTGATCCTCAGACAGGGTTTGCACCGGGACAATATTTAACTCTAATGGAAATTCAGCAACAAATTCCCAGAAGCATCTTTGAAAATTTATCCTTTGGCATTATAATTACTTTCTGCTCTTCATTCTACCCCGAGCTCTTCTGTTTAAAGTCGTTTCTGGAGTCCACAAGTAGTCAATCACTGTGTATGCTCCTAGCAAATGCACACAGCTCCTCATTTGCACTTTGATTTGCCAAACATTTTTTCTAACTTTCCTCCAAAAGTCTGTAAATCAGGAAAGGAAAAATATTTTTCTTAGTTTTTGATTTTTTTTTGAATTTGATAGCTTTCTTTTTTTTTTTAATACAGGAATCAAATGAGAGAAAAAGAAAAAAGAAATTTAATTGATTCAAAAGATTTCAATTAAAAATTAAAGTTTTGTTAATATAGAAATTTATCCCTGTGTGGGCAAATCTATATTCCTATACTTATCTTTTCTGCCAAACCCTCTTGATTTAATAACCTACTGTTCACACTACAACTCACATGTGCTCTACATTTCAGACAAAGGGATTGTGCATCTTATTAATGATGCAGACAAGGCTGGATACTTCTACATTTTACATGCCTGGCTTCCATTTGCAAGATTACAATTAATTTTAGCAACTAACTACATATCCTCTATCCATGGCAGTGGAATATTACAGATCTCTTTTGTAGTGTCATTGAATCTGTTGTAAGCAAATTTCAGCCTGGTCATCAGCATGATTTGGAACAGGTTTGCTGTCTGTGGTTTAGTGACAAAAGTTCTACCTGAAATCCAGTTAGCTCCCAAAATGTAGAATAGGAACAAAAATGGTGTTTTTATTTCTTCTGTTGCTCTGTCCTAACTACAGGGATATGAACTTGTAGAAATAGTAGAAGTGGGGAAATGATATATCAGGCATGTTCTCTCTGGAACACTTGAGATTAAATCCATGCCTTCATCTCTGGAAACAGAATCACAGAATGGTTTGGGTTGGAAAGGACATTAAATATCATCCTCCAACCCTCCTGCCATAGGCAGGGACACCTTCCACTAGTTCCACTTACTGCCTGAATGTGGCTTTGGCCAATTCTTTGAGCTATTTGGTGCCTTGACTCTGTTTTACAGATAACGGCCTATGTCTCCCTGGTGCAAAGGGTTGTTTGGATGTTTGTGGGGCTTTTTAACTTGAATAAGAATTCAGATGGCACAACTTCTAATGTGAGGAAACAGTTAGAGCATTGGGGTTGTTCAGCCTGGAGAAGAGAAGGCTCCAGTGAGACTTTAGAGCCCCTTCCAGTGCCTAAAAGAGTTCCGAGAAAGATTGGGAGGGATTCTTTATAAGGGAGCATAATATAGAATGAAGAGTTGTTGTTTTAAACTGAAGGAGGCTAGATTTATTTAAAATATTAGGAAGAAATTCTTCCCTGTAAAGGTGATGAGGCCCTGCAATAGGTTTCCCAGACAAGTTGTGGATGTCCTATTCCTGTAAGTGTTCAAGGCCAGGAAAAGATCAAGACCCACACTGCCTTTCCAGTTACCTAGCAAATCAGATGAGGATGAATCTAGATGTTTTTGAGCTGCACTTAGAATCTGCTGACAAATATGTGTAGACTGGAAATGTGGAGAGTAGAAATAAGACAGTGCAGAATGGTGGCATATAATGAAATTAATCCTATTAAAAATGTAAGGTGGATATGATGAAAGGATGCATATGTAACACACCAAAGACTGTAAATGTTCCTTTTACACAAGGTGGTAGAAGTTCTATGGTTTACCTTGAGAAGCAAAACACTAAAAATCTGATCTTTTAATGACTTATTAGATGTTGCTTTTCAAGGCTATTTACTATGAGCAACTAGAAACTGGCTGCAACTCAAACTGAGTTCTGTGGCTCAGAGAAATCTCTATTGAATAAAAAAAAGAGAGATGAAATGAGAAATAATAGGCCTTTAAACATTGAAACATTTGAGACACTTCTGATAATTTCCCCAGATAAAAAAAAAATCTAATATGTAAGGGATTAGGAGGTTCAAAAGAGGGAATTACTCTGTAAGTAATTTCTGGAGAATGGGGAAGTGTTAAAAAAATGCTAAAGACTTCTGTGTACTACACAGCTGCTGAACTCTGCACAGCCAACCATTTCTTATATGAACTCAGCAGAAACTTTACTGAGTTCCTGGTGAAAACATAAACATCAGCAAATAAATAAGAACAATACTCTGAAATTCATGAATAGGTTATAACTTGTTATTGTGAAATACAAGGTCAAGTCAAGATTGGAAAAGGGCATTTTATTTGTTCTGAACATGAACAGAATTGAAAAGAACCCAGACCATGTATGTTGCTTGAAGAAAGAAAAACCTTAGCCCCATGCCATAAGTATCTTTGTGAATGAAATTTGAGAGCAAGCAATGAAAAGAGTCAGAAGCTTTCACAGTTGGAACTAATAGTTTTCAAGTCTTTTGGCTCTCATGAATTCCATGATAGGATACTTAGGCTAAAAATTGAGGTGACTGCAGATTTCTTCATGGACATTTCTGAGAACTTATGAAATGCAAATTAATTCCTTGATAACTGGCAGAATGAAATCTTAATATTTATCTTCAAAACTCAGAGAGAAGAGAACCTCCAAAAAATTCTAAACCAGTAAGCTTAGCTTCAGTTCCTGGCACAACACAGTAACAAATAACCAAACTATCTGTAAACAAATGATAACAAAAGGATGAGTTAAAACCAAAATAGATTTGTCAATATAAAATTTTGCCAAGCCCTCTAAAATCATACCTTGAGAGTGTAAAAGCCTCACAGATATAAAAAAGCAATAGACATCTTCTGTATTGGATTTAGAAAGTGTTTGGCCCTTCTGGTATTTTTATCGTGAACAGGATCTAAACAGAATGAGTGTGATGTAGATGCAAAACTGGCAGAAATACGTGTTCCTAGTGTGGTTATCAGGAGATCACTGTGACAGGAATCCCCTACTGAACTGGCAGGAACTTATCAGTCTTCAGTCAGAAGAGAAAGCAAAAGATATTCTTATCTGATTTGCAGGTGTCGCTATGATGGCTGAGGTTACCAGGAGGACAGGAAGACAAGATTAGCACTAACTCAACAAAATTATCTTAAGTGGACTGAAGAAAGTATTGCACTGCAATTCAGTAAGGGCAAATGCATATTTTAATCTAAAGGGTTGAATGATCTTTTTTTTTTTTTTTGTAGATACAGATGAGGAATGTAGGCTAGACAGTCACTCTGCAGTGGAGGATTTAGATTATTACTGGTTCACAAGAGGTTCAGAGCCACACAGTTAAACTAAAAGACCCCACCCAGAGTTCTGCATCCACTTCTGGTGTCCCCAGCACAGGAAGGAGATAAATCTGTTGGAGCAAGTCTGGAGGAAGCCAGCAGGATGATTAGAGGGCTGGAGCATCTCTCCTACAAGGAGAGGCCAAGAAAATTGGGGGTTTTCATGCTAGAAAAGAGAAAACTTTGGGGTGACCTAATTGCAGCCTTCCTGAAGGGAGCTGACAAGAAATCTGGAGAGCGACTTTTCACAACTCTAAGGAGTGACAGAAGAGGAAATGGCTTTATACTGACAGAGAGGTAGATATTAGGATATCTATTACATTAGATATTAGGAAGAAAATCTTCCCTGTGAGGTCAGCAAGGCCCTGGCACAGGGTACCCAGAGAAGCTGTGGCTGCCCCATCATTGTAAGTGTTCAAGGCCAGGTTGGACAGGGCTTGGAGCAACCTGGGACAGTGCCCATGGCAGAGGGTTGGAACAAGATTATCTTTAAGATCCTTTCCAATCCAAACCATTCTGTGATTCTGTGATTCCATAAAAAGACAGGAACTATGAAGAAATATTTCAAGGAGCTTAAAGTGCTCTGTTAGACACATGAAACAACGTTTCAGTTTCGGCCACAACTGGTAGGGAAAACTCACTTTCTGCTCTGATATTAAGCTGTTTAGATGCCATGAATAGAGGTTTTCATGTTCCCTTAGTTTCTGTTTCTGTTCTATCCAAAAGACAGCTGAACAACACAGTTCAAATTCCAGGGCTCAGATTCTATGATAGGGGAGATTTCTCCATTAAAGGGAGATTATCAAATTCTATAAGAGAGATTTAGATTAGACATTAGAGTTCCAGTTCAGTGAATTGTATGGCATTTATCACCACTCATACAATCTGACACTTCCTACAGAGTTTTGTCTGGCCTCACCCACTTTCCAGAAGGGTGTGAGTCTTCTGTGGCTTTTCTGTCATATCTGTCAGCCCATGTGGACATTTGGACAGCTCAGGATCTCTCAAACAGTGCTAAATGCCTGTACTCCAGTAACTGAGTTGACATACCCTGACAGCCGAATTTCAGAAAGTGTTAAAGGAAAAAAGAAATTCTCCTGTGGAAGGTGAAGGTGCACGGAAGATTTCACAGAACTGACACATGGATTTCATGGCTGGGTGTTCCTAGAGATGTGGTCAGGCAGACATTTGGTCAGATCCTTTTCTAAGAGAGTTTTTGCTGCCTTGTGGCTGAAAGAAGTGCTCCTTGACAGGGTTTCTTCCAGCCTTGCTCTCAGTGTTGTTGTGGGCAGTGCTAAAGATTGATGTTGCTTCCTCTCTTGCTTTGGGAATGAGTTAGAGAATGTCAGATTGTTCACTTACAGCTGAAATGTAGCGTAAGCTGACTGAGTGCAAAGTCTGTGCCGTGCTATTCATGCTTGTTCTTTTTTGTTTTCCCCTCAGTGGTGTCTCATTGTGCAAGTCTCTGTTTGGGTTGTCTGAGGATGTGTGAACTCTTCTTAACAAAAAGGCAATGAATAGTTACGTGCACTTTGTCATCTGCACTCTTCCCTGAATATCTGCCTGTTACTTGCAGCTCTGTGGTTCCTATTCTGTCTCTCTCCATGCCTGTACAAAATGCTCTCATCTCGCTCCTCTCAGTTTAATCTACTTTTCACTTCTTACAATTATCATCCTTTGTTTTTCATGTTCTTCAAAACAACTTATAAAATCATCACTATTGGCACGCCCTTCCTTTCACAAAAATAAATTCTCAGTGCCCAAGGCCAAGAAAGAAATACCTGGAGACTCTGACCTGTTGGAATAATCCAGAAAAGGTCATCAAGCTGATGACAGGGCTGGAGATCCTCTCCCATGGAAACAGGCTGCGAGAGTTGGGGAAGTTCAGCCTGGAGGAGAGAAGGATCAAGGGAGGATTTAGAGCTCCTTACAACACCTAAAAGAGACCTACAGGAAGAATGGAGAGGGACTTTTAACAAGGGCGTGGCATGACAGGGCAAGGGAGATGGCCTTAACCTGAAGGAGTGTAGAGTTAGATTGGATATTAGGAAATTCTTCCCTGTGAGGGTGGTGAGGCCCTGGCACAGTTTGCCCAGAGAGTTTGTGTATTCCCAACCCTTGGAAGTGTTTAAGGCTGAGCTGGATGGGGCTTGGAAAAACCCAGTCTAGAGGAAGATGTCCCTGCCCATGGCAGGGGATTGGTACTGGATGATCCTTGAAGTCTCTTCCAACCCAAACCATTCTGTGATTCTCAGATGTGCACACAAACACACAAACTCTCTTCTCTCTTTGGTTATAGTCTCACCTTTCACAACTCCTGACACGATCTGCAACCAACTCCAGTTATATGTAAACACATCAATTACTCCAATAAACAAGAAACCTTTCGTTTGTACAATAGTTGCAACTTAGAGGTGTCTAATGAGGTGGTTGCTTTGCTGTGATTGAGGAATTTTTGAGATTTCTGGGTTCAAAAAGATGTCAAAACAACTTTTCACTAGAGGTTTAATTACAAAGCAGGTTGACCATATGCCAAAACCACAATCCTTTAAAATCCTCTTTCTCATTTACATTCCTATCTGAGATTTTTTACACTGATATTGCATTAGAAAGATCCATCAATGAGTGAAAAAATCTGAACAAACTAAAAAGATGAGATAAATAAGCGTTCAATAATGTACGAACGCTTCAATTAGATGAGTGAAATGACCACTGAGTCATCAAAACTTTTAATTCCCTTGTTGCACCATTGAATTTCACCAGTAAGTGAGAACAGAGCTTCAGCTCACAAAAGTCATCTCTGATCTCTCTGTTTCCCTTGCATTAAATGCATCGCTCATGAAAAATTGATACACATTGAAATCAAGGGGTTTCTGTTGTTTTCCCAGGAAATACAGAGGTAGCAGCAGGGTCACCCTTCTCCCACAGTGGCCACCAGTCTGCCCAGTCTGTCAGCCCAACTCCTTTGCCACACTTAGCAGAGAAGCCATGACCATGGTGACAGGAACCCTACCAGGAAAGAAGCCAAGATCCACACAAGGAGTAATAATCACACAAAGGGAGAGGAGATCAAACCTGAACCTTTAAAGATCCAATTCACTTGGTCCTGACCTACTCTGTCCTTTCGCTCTGGCAATCCAGGTTATTTAGAATTGGATCAGGTCCCACTGAAGCTGTAAGTCCGACACGTGCCTGAAAGAATTGGCAAAAAAAGCAGAGAAACCCACAAAATATTAATCAACTCTCAGTCAAACTCTGCATCTCCTACATCTCCCTCAGTTCTTGGCTCAAGAAGCTTTACTGTTGAAATCATAAAATTAATTATTACTAAGGATTTTCAGTGTAATACTACAATCTTAATGTTTCAACAAAAAGCCTTTAGTGTTTTGAATGCGTATTTAAACCAGCAAAGCATAAATTTTTTAAGTAATATCCACAGCAGATGACAAATGTGTCTTGTTGTTGTAATAACTTCAGATCTCTAAATTAAGGATTGTGGTTTGAAAGAATAATAATAATACTTCACATATGGAGAGGCTTTTCATCTGCAAGGAAATAAAGTTGCCTTTCATGGCCCAAGCACACACACACAGGTGTAATTGCAAATACTTAGCTTGATTCAGTGGTCATTCAAGTAAATTGAGGTTACTGGTGCTTCTGCAATACAGACAATTCGGAGTCCCCAGCCAGCAAACTGTGCTTGGAGCTGCTTGAATGAACGAGTGCAAGCAATAATCTGCAAGCAAGCTGGGAAAGGAAAGGGATGGAAGCAAACTGTGCTCCTCTAACACACACTTAGCAGAGGTGTCAAAGTGTTTGATGATCTGGAACCACAGAGGTAATTTCATGTCTACTTTACTAATAGGACTTGGAGAAATTAGCATGAATTTTTAAGACACAAAATAGCAGGTGGGTCCCAAACTCATCTTTCCTTGTTTTCAGGCTGAGGTGTCTGACAGACTAAATTTCACCTGAGACCTGCCTGATGGATTCCTTCCTGTGCAGTGTCAGACTAAACTGTGTTTTGGGACTTCAGTGTTTGGTGTCTTACTCAGCAATTCCACACAAGGTGAACTGCAGCTCAGAGTGAAGGAGCTTTCCCACACTGCCATGTTTCTTTACTATAAAATTTATTTGTGACTTTTTCCATGGCAATAAACCCACCTGGAGAAGGTGAAAATTGACCTGGATGTTTTCCTATATCACCTGTAATAGGTGAACTTCCCCTGGCAGGGCATTGGACCAGATGATCTCCCAAGTTCTCTACCAGCCCTGGTTATTCTGTGATTCTGCAATTGCCTATTGGTTTGATATTTCAAGCACAATATTCAGCTGTTGATCAAAATGTACCTTTCTCCTTTAATATCTTACTTTATTTGAGAAAAATCTGAAATTAAATGTCAAGCAGACACTGTAGGATATTTTTCTTTAATACCACTTACATTTAACTTTTCATCACCTATAATCTCACCTTCTCTGTTCTTCTGCAGTATCAAGCCAGCATTGATGAAGAGATACTGATTCTCTTCTACACTAAAAACAAAACTGTGGAAAGTTTATTTAATGAGCATAATCTGAGATCTCCAATATATGAAAGTTATGTAAAACTGGCTTTTTTGTTGTTCCATTGATTTACCAAAGTGAGACTTGGACATTTAAAGAAGGGACATTTGTGTGGTAAGGTGGATTTTCACCAGGAACACTTTCACACTAGTCCATGATATCACAAGCTAAACAGTGACAAAGTCACAAAACAGTTTTGATGCATTTTCAGAGATACATTTTTGCTGCTTTTCATAGACTGGAGGTAATGCAGACAATTCAAAAATAGCCAAAGAGATCCTACAGTCTTTTGATGTGTGAGAAAAGGAGGCATTGTGGCTCAAGAAGTCATGTGAAAAACCACTCCAAAAGCACAACTGACTGAATGTAACTTCATAAAAAAAATCATCCTTTTAGCTCCATATAGCTACAGTAGATTTTGAGGTGAAGAAACACACAGAAGTCTTGAAACAGAGGCAGGCCTGGTTTGACAGTCACATTCCCTGGAAGTGTTCAAAAGACTTGTGGCAATGGCACCTGGGAACACAATTTAGTGCTGAACAGGGTGGGTTTGCAGCATTGATGGCTGGATTTGATAATCTTACAGGTCCTTTCCAATATAAAAGATTCTATGATTCAATGAATGCAAAAAAAATAAAAGCTGAACTGCCACGGTTCATGTGTAGAACAGCCTTTATTTTCTCTAATAAGAGGTAGTAATTTTTCTTAAGGTTCTTTGCTTTTCCCAAATTTGAGCCAAACCTGCACACAGGAGTGGCATCATGCTGGAATTGTCAGACAAGAGACTTATAACACTGATGAATTCCCCTCACCTAACACCAGATGTATCTACAGTGGGGCATTTGCTTCAGAGACGGTTCTTCAGGCTCTTAAAATAGTCAGTAAAAAGCTGGTCAACAGAATTTATATTGAACTGGATGCAGGTGCCTATTTAAGGAGATGAATCACATCCTGAAGTCATTGACTACACAAATGAGCTCTCTATTACCTTTGACAGGAACCCAGAGCGATTTCCTCAGATGTGCACTGTAGATACCAGCTCCTGAAAATCCTAATTTAGTGCATTTTACAGTCACACTGATTTCTCATTAAAGCTCTTTCTTCCAGTCTAAGCTGTTACAAAACCCATCCAAGCTTCAGCTAGGAGCTCGCAGCTCCCTCATGCACAAGATATGAATGAGTAATTATTATTTCATACACAGAGGAAATTTGGTGTGCAAAATACATATTGGAAAAGTCAATGCAGTTGCATCCATTTATGCCTGCACCAAGTAAAATAACTCCATGTCCAACATTATTATTCAGCAAATGTGTCCTGTAGCCAGTGCAGACATCAGGATTACCTTGTAAAGCAGCTGTGTTAAAAAAGGCCTTTTCCTGACCAGTCATTAAGTCAGTACTAACTCCCCTTCAGTCAATAGGGGCATGACAGTGTAAAATTTATAGGGAGAGAGACGTTACAAGAATAAACTTCTTTCATGTTTTGTAAACTCAGTCTTTTTTTTCTTGCGAAAAGGGAGTATAAACAGACAGACAAGGGAAGGAATAAAAGGAATCTGATTTTATATTGTCCTGCAGTCGATCAAGTCCAGGTAAAAGGGAACAAAATTGTATTTGTATAGAATATTTTGCTGGTATTTCATAACTTGAGCACACATGATCAATCAAACTCACACATATTTGATCTGTACTGCAAATTTACACCAGTTGCAACAGGGTTTTTGGCAGCAACATTTTATGGTGATTTAGTTATTATTTATAGACACAAAATGTTTTTTTGTCATCTTCACCTCTATTTGAAATTAATTTAATGTATTATATTTTCAGTTGAATGTCTATAATCATTAAGGTGCATGTTGAATGTACATTATTAAAATGTGCCTCTGAAGAATGTGAGATGTTAAATGGGAGTAGTAAAGGCAACATGTTCCATTTCAGTCCATGAACCGTACTCCAAAAGTTCTCCTGCCCTTAGTTCCTTTCCAAAAAGGAAATCTTAAATTGCTCTTATGTACACTTGATCCATATTTTGGATTTTCTGTTGAATACATAGAAATTTTCTTTTGGCCTCTCTCTGAATTAATGAAAAAGATATATTATTTTATTTTTTTTCTGACAGTAATTGATGATAAGCACATGTGACTTTACCCACTCCAGTAAGACAGCTGTGAGGCTTTAATGGGTAAATGAATTGTTCTGTGCAATGAGGTGTGAGTGAGTACAGTACCTTTGTTAAGTAGAAATCATTTATAAAGAAATTCTCCACTGTGAAGGTGTGAAAACAATGGAACAAGTTGCTCAGGGAAGCTGTGGCTGCCCCATCTCCGGAAATGTCCAAGTCCAGATGTGACAGGACTTGGAAGAACCTGGTCTCATTTGGTTAGAAAAATCATGGCAGGAGGTGGAACAAGATGATTTTTAAGGTCCCTTCCAACCCAAACCATTCTATGACTCTATGATTCTGTGGTGACTAAACAACAGGTGGAATATTAACTCATAGAAAAGACAGTATTGAAAAGAAGGGAAAAGAAATTGAAAGAATTTAAAGTTGCATCTAAGCTTGAAATGATAGTTGGCTCACATCCTAGAATCCCTCTGAATGTCTTGGCACGAGTTTTCAAGTCTACAATAGGCTTTGGTTGCTAAGAGCAATGAGAAACAGGTAAAAATTGAGAAAATGGCAAACAAGCAAAATCCTGCATAAAGCAAAAAATTGAGGGAAGGAAAGTGATGGATAAATGCAGATATTGTGAAAACAATTGAAATTCTGATGAAAGAATGAAATATAAAAGAGTCAAGTCCCACCATTGGACACAGACAAGATAAACAATGACTGTGTATCAGCACAATAATGTCAGGATGTATGAAAAGCCAGAGCTGGTCAGAACAGGATTCACCTTGCTCAGGATTTCCCTATTCTCACCTGGAATAGAGTCAACTTTCTTTGTAGTAGCTGTGCTTGGGATTCAGGATGGGAATGATGTTGATAACACACTGATGATTTAGTTGTTGTTTAGTGCTAACTTTAAGTCAAGGACTTCTCACCCATACTGCCCTGCCACCAAGGAGACTGGGGGTGGACAAAAACCTGGGAGGGGACACAGCTGGGACATTTGATCCAAAGTGAAATTCCATACCTTATGGCATCATGCTGAACAATAAAACTCAGAGGAGTTGACCAGTGAGTGGCAGTTTCTGCTCAGGAACTGGCTGGGCCTCAGTCAGAAGGTGGAAAGAAATTGTGAATCACTTCTTTGTACATTCTTTTCTTAATATAATTTCCCCTTCTTTTTCTCTCCTGTTAAGCTCTTTTAACTCAACTCGCAAGTTTTAGCTTTTTTCTGATTCTGTCCCCCATCCCACTGGGGAGTTTAGCTGCCTGCCAGGTTGACCATGAGTGTCCTGTCTTCAACAGAACCATCTTCCCAGAGAAAGAGTGTAAAACAAGGTATTTACTAAATGAACTTCATGTGTAACAACTCCACAGGAGTGTCTTGAGCAATTTAACTCACTCAGGAGAGGATTCAGTGAAAGATTTAGATGTAAGTACCCACATGTGAGCATTCCATGGTAACCAAGAAAGATGAACTCCATGTGATACAGAAAAACTAAAAAGAATTTAGCTGGAACAGCCAGTCTGTTTTAGGATGAGCTGTTTCACTTTCTAGACTCCTGTAAGTACATGGACCAGATCTCTTCTGAGCCTCACAGGAGCTCTGATATCTCCTCCACCTGCAGACAGTTATAAGCAAAGTTCTAAATACAGAATCATGGAATGGATAGGGTTGGAAGGGACCTTAGAGGTTTTCTAATTCCACCTGCCCTGCCATGGACCAGACCAGGTTGCTCAATGCCCTGCCCAGCCTGTCTTGACCATCTCCAGGACTGTAGAGTCCACAGCCTCACAGGTGTCTTCACCCATGGCTCACTCACACATTTAATAGTTCATGAACATGGACCATGTATATTCTCATTAATGAGAAATTGAGTTCATGTTTTTCCATTAAGGAGGTTTAATTTTTGTGGTGACCATACCTCTCTAAACCATCTCTGCTTCCCTGATGTCTGGGGTCTAGGTTCATCCTAGGAACAATAGCTGTAGTCTGAAAATAACCTCTTGTGTATTATATTTAGATTACATATTAGGTAAAGTTTCTTCATTCAAAGGGTGGATGGACATTGGAACAGGCTGCCCAGAGCAGTGGTGGAATCACTTCAAAGTTTCAGAACCTGTGTAGTTGTGGTATTTGAGGATATGGTTTAGTGGAGAACATGGAGGTGCTGGGTTTATGGTTGGACTTGAAGATCTGAGATGTTTTTCCCAATCTTAACAATTCCATGATTCTACACAATTTTTGGGGTTTTTTTTTTAGGAGGTAGTAAGCAAAAAGCAATTGCTCATTCATTTTTAATAAGGATCCAGTATTGGGAGGAACACTCCATGGCCTCAGCCATCTTCTTTGGGGATGAGATCATACTTTTTCATGAGACATCAATCTTTTTGCATTTTTCTCCCAGAAAGCTTCCAACTCTCCTGACCAGGAGAATAAACTGCTGCTTGAAAAGCAAGGCAGCTTTCAGTCCATGATGCCAACTCATGCCACTGAATCTGGGCTTTTGAGAATTTGCTGTCTCTAAAATAATTGTTGAGTTCCCTCAAGGGAAGGGGAGAAGTGCCTGCAGTGTGAGATGCATCTCTGCTCTAGAGACCTATTTTAGGATGGGATATAGGAAGCAGGAGCTCACACATGCTTTGCTTTTAACGACTCAGCCTGTCTGTTTATCCTAGGACTATCATTATGGTCTCTGCTTTATTACATTAACTCAGCAAAAGCACACACATGTGTCAAGTGCCTCAGTGAATAGACTTAAGCACATGATTAACTTTAAGAGTGTTCTTAAGTACTTTGCTAAATCAGGACGTGTATGTTTTCCCTTCTCAGTACATCTGGTCGATTTGCATATATTTTCCATATAAAGAAGTTCATTTTCAGAGCAAAATGAAACTATTTCCTTGCTTGCACATTCGGTGGTACTGCTGCTGTAGCTAACTTAGACAAATTTAGTCCCTCTTCCCTTCCCACAAGTTTCCAGATGGTTGTTCCAACAACTGCAGGCATTGTGCTGGAATGACTCAGATCGGCAACTGCTTGGTGAACTGCATTAAGGAAATATTTCAGATGCCAAGTAATCATTCAATAATTCACAGATTTGGATTGGAAAGGACCTTAAAGATCATCACCTTCCACCAGACCAGGTTGCTCCAAGCCTCATCCAAGCTGGGCTTGAACACTTCCAGGGATGAGGCATCCAAAAATTCTCTGGAAAACTTGTGCCAGGGGCTCCCCACCCTCACAGTAAAGAGATTTTTCCTAATGTCTAATCTTAATCCTCCTTCATCTTAGTGTCATTTCCCCTTTTCCTATCACTTCATGCCCTTGTAAAAAGTCCCTCTCCAACTGTGTTTTATCCCCCTTCCAATAAATATACATTCATATATACTGTGAGTATAATTCTGGTGAGTTATTCTGGATTACCTATGCAACCTGTCTGCACAAACAATCGATAAAACAGATATAATAACATGTGATCGGATTTGGAAGAAATTTAAATTGTAATCAACCAAAGAAATGTACAAGAAACTGTTGATCTTCAATATTGAGGGCTATGATAAATTCAGAAGACATTGCACTGTATATTGTTGGCATGACGTTTTTCCTAAAACATCTGCATTAGGATGTTTCAATGAAAATGGAGAAATCAATAGGTTCATTTTAAGCCATGTCACTAAATTATCTGAAAGTAAAATATCATGCAAAACAACTTGTAATTATTGTCATTGTTTGAAATTACCTAGAACAAGAATGAAGCACAGGAAAAGTCCTGCTTAAAGTCAAATTAATTGTAATGTTAAAGATTTATTTTTCCTGGTTTAGATGAGCCAGTTTTCCCATAATAATAATCTTCTTGTACCAAAAAAGACAGAAGAGCAAGAAATGAACATTGTTAAAGGGCAGTTTTGATCTCAGGACACGGGTGACAATACAAAAATCATTAGCCACTGCAGAAAAAGAGGAACACTCAGTACCAGAACAGCTCCTCCTCTGCATTCTGCTGGGTCTGTTTGGGAGAGCTGGATATGTTTAAGGACCTGGCATTCTCTGATGTCTTTGTAGGAGTAAAAGGAAAATATGCAGCTCAGGGTAGTTTTAGTCCCTTGAATTGTAGTTTTGTCCATCCATAAACTGTTAAGAGACAATCTAGCTGACAAATGCTGGTTTTAATAAGATCATTTATCCTTGTGGAATTCTTTCACTGTCAAATAGAGAATTCATAAGATTAAATGTGAGGCTGACAGGAAAAAATTGTTGTCCGGTTCTATTATTGAGTTCTAGTAATTAGTGTGTGGCCTAATAGCCTATTAATGTCTAATGTTTTACTTTTCTACCAATTAAAAACCAAGAGCTTCTTCCTCTGTGGCAGATGAATTTATTCTATGGCCTCATGCAGATGAGACTTGAAACTCAAAATATTTGTATACAACTATTTTATTTCAGTTCTATTGAATTACATATATTTAATTATTAACCTTATTGTTTAATTTAATATATTTTCATTTGGAAGGATGTTATTAAATATGTTTCCCTCAGGAATCTATGTTATGGACTAGGAAATGTGTTTCTTCATTGTTTGTCCCAGATACTTAGCTGAATTTGACTTGTATTCTTACACTGGAAAAGGCACTTAGGCCAAAAATGTAAAACCTTAGTATCTTTTCAGAAACTTGAGTTCCAGAGGCAGCCCTTTAAGTTTTAATTTAAAGCATTCTATGTCTCAGAAATTCTGAGTGACTTTGTCTCCCCCAAAAAGTTGACAGAACATTTAGTAGCTGACTGGGAAAACACAGATTTTCATATAATTAACAGATTATAGTAAGTAAAACCTGGGAGTATTCCCATCTACTTATAATTGCTGTCAGCTGAATGTGATGCAGATTATTTTAGCTGTTATTTTTAATCAATGATCTTAACAATCAGTTATTGTATTGTAATACATGTCAGAGCTTGATATGCAGTTTGAGACTTTTGTACCCAACACTGTGCAATGAAACAAAAAATTCCTGTGCTCATAAATCAGAGTCTAAAATAGAAATTATGCCTGAAAAAGGAGGCAGATTGATTAAACTATATATTCTTTCTGTGTGCTTTCCAAGCAAGTAGAAAATCAGATAAAAGACAAAGTAGTTTAAGCATTAATTACTGTCTACAAACCCATTTTAGACAAAGCTTACCAAAGAGAATTTTGAATGGTTTTCCTGCTCTTTTCATCAAACAAAACTTTGATAGCTCATGATACAGAAAAAAATAAATTGATTTGAACAGAAATAGTCTGGCTTCTTTATTTGAGAGTGTGGTCAAGTGGATTACCCTTTGTTTTAGAATTAACATTTGTGAGCCATTGCCTTCGATAAGCCAAGGTTTAGGTATAAACAACTGCCTTGGTTTATCAGTTACCATAGTTTGATACTTATGGGCAACCATTGTTCACATTTGCAAACTGGAGGAAAATAAATTACAAACAAAGCTGGATGTTATCCCTATTAATGTATCATATGAGATGATTAAGCTCACTGTGCTATTGACTAAATCTCCCTGGACTTTTCATTTTTGTTTGCACAGCATGCAGAATTTATCCCCTTTGCTGGTTTAATTACCTCTGGCTATGTTTACACTGACATTATGAGATGATAGAAGAATAAAAAGCAGTGTCAATTACTTCCAAAGACAATGAAGTTAATCTATGTGAATAATGGAAAAGGTGATTGAAAGATGCATTGTTCAGGAAAACAATTAGCACAGGCACCTTGAGCCCTAAATGGGTTATCTTTTGTAAATCCTTGAGTCATAGGAGGCAAACCAAGTTAACACATCATTGTTTAGTTCAGCTCAATTAGAGTCCAAAGTAATTGGGAAGAATATGCTTTCCATGAAGGAACATGCCATGCAAGCTGATATGAACTTCCAACTCTGCATCTCACCACGAGCAGAGAAAGAATCAGAGGGGCCTAGATATGGAATCATGGAATCACAGAATCATTGAGGCTGGACAAGACCTCTAAATCCAATCATTAATTTAACATTGTCAGGTCCACCACTAAACCGTGCCCCAAAGTGCTGCATCTACACATTTATTGAACACTTGCAAGGGTGGTGACTCCAACACTTGTCTGGGCAGCCTGTTCCAACATTTGACCACCCTTGCAGTCAATAATTTTTTCCTAATATTCAATCTAAACATCCCCTGGGGCAACTTGAGGCCTTTTCCTCTCGTCCTGTTATTTGTTACCTGGAGGAAGATCTGTAGAAAGGGAGACAAAACCCTAACCCTGTGTGAACCACTTGATTGAAAATTGGTTTGTTTTCATTCCTCCCACAAAGCAGAGTTCCTTTGAGTTTCTCTGAGACTTTCTGATGGCAGCAAATTTATGCATCTTTGGGAGCCTCTACTTTTAGAGTGGAAAAAATATCAAAGAGTTCTTAAGTGAGGTATGAAAAACACAAGTGAAAAGAAGAGTTGTCAGCTGAACTATCCCATGCTATCGTGCATCTTGGCAGAGCAGGCTGATCAGGGAGGAAAGGCAGGTGCAAAGGGAAGAGATGGTGACTCCCATTCCTGGTTCAGAAAAATAAATTGACCAAAATTTCAACAGGCATGTTGTGCAGATGTTGCACATTCATTGGAAAAAGAATATTTACCTGATTAATGCTATTTTCATCCTCCTGCCTTGTGGCTTTTCCTGTTATTTTTATGCCTGGTGGCCTGGCAGGAAAATCTTTGGAAATATTTTATTATTCATGTGAAATGTGTAGTTGTCTCAGGCAAAGTGAAAAGGGAATTCCAGGGATGGGCAGCAAATCTGGTGAAGAGTCTTGAGAATAAGTCATAGCAGGAATGACTCAGGGAGCTGGAAGTGTCTACCCTGGAGAAAAGGAGTCTCAAGGAAGACCTTATGATTCCCTAAATCTCCCTGAAAGGTGGTTGGGCCAGGTGGGACTCAGCCTCTTCTATCAGGAAACTTGTGACAGGACAGGAGGAAGTGGCTCAAGCTGTGCCAAGGGAGGTTCACGTTGGAGATCAGGAGGAATTTCTTCCTGAAAAGAGTGGTCAGGTTTTGGAAGGGGCTACCCAGGGAGGTGGTGGAGTCCCCATCCCTGGAGGTGTTCAGGAAACAAGTGGATGTGACATTCAGTGCTCTGGTCTCGTTAACAGAGGTGGTGGTTTGTCAAAAGTTGGATTCTGTGCTCTTGGAGATATTTCCCAACCTAAATGACTCCGTGATTCTGGGGAAATAACAGATCTAAGATCATTTTGTTTCACCATGTTTATGTAGATGACTCCTGCCTTAAAGACTTCTTGGTTCTTAGTTTGCTGCAAAGAATTAAGTTGCCCAGCTTGTCTGGGAAAACACTGTTAATCTGAAGAAATCTAATTTCAGAGAGCATTAGGCTGCTAAACATGCTTATGTCTGCTCTTCAAGTTACTCAGCACTGCTACAGGCTGCTGTTTAAGTCTGAATATTCCTTTCCTTTGTACAGATGACAGAGGAGAGACAAACACAACCTGCCCCCAGAATCCTGTGCTTACAGGTTGTCTTTCTCAGGGGTTGTGTATTGCAGGTTCATAACACAAGTGTAGGAAACTTCAGAGGAGGGACAGTAGTGAAGACAGGAGATCTGAATTACCACAAAAATCAAAGTGTCTTCCTCTTCAGAGAATTGGTATCCACAGGGTCTGGTGGAAACTGATACAACAGAGAAACACAACAGAAATAGAACATTAATAAAATGCAATACAAGCACCTCGGGCTATGGTATGAAGGGAACCTGGGCAGAGTCCAAGAGCTCCAGAAGGGAGATACTCATGTCACCAGGGATAATCATAAATCTTGGGCTAATTATGGAAACTAACACCTCTGCAAAGCACTGTTCATTCAACATGGACATACTATTTTACTTGAACATCTTTGCAACCTACCTCACAACTATCTTGCAGTTTTTTTGAGACTTGCCCTTCATTTTTGGAAACTTTACCTCTTGAAACCTAGACTCAGTATTTCCTTCACAGAGGAAAAAAAATATACACCATCACCTTACACTGTTAAATGAAAACAGCAATTTAAAGTGCTCCTCACCTCATATTTGAAAAGTCACAAATACATATGGTTTTTACAAGAAACATTTTGCACAAGCGTTGCCCCCTCTCATGTTCTTGCAGTTTGTCTGAAAAATGAGATGCCCAAGGAGGGATCAGGCAGGTAAATACTGATGCCAGGATTTGAGCCCCACAGAGTATTTCAGAGGTGGTAAATCTCCAGCCCAAGTACATCCCATAATTAATAAATTTATAATTACCACACACAGCACTGTAACAGTGGAGCTAAAGTTAAGAGGATGCACTTTGATGGACATAAACTTCCAGATTAGCACAGAGCACAGAATTTCAGACAGCCAAGAACAGACATAAATCAGGAGCAGAAGACATAATTATTCCCTGAAATAAAGAAATAAATAAGATCAATGGAAGACTTTTTTGCTAAATTAGAAGTGGAAATACTGACAGAACTGGAACGAGGTAAACATCTCTATGGACCAGTACAAACCCAATCTCTGTGCTTTCTGCATTTTAGCTACAAAATAAAACCAGGACTTAATTACATTAAAAGATTTTGCCATATATTTTATACCATGCATTAAGAAAATTTTTCACTGGAGGCTTTAAACAGCATATTAAGAAGTACTGAAATCACCCATATCAATTGGCTGTGGTATAATTGAGCTCTATAAAGATTATTGAAATACATTTGCAAATATAGGAAGTCGTATAAATAATAAGGTGTAATAAATCTTCTTTTCACTTCCCACTCAAGAAGAAACAAACTTTTGGCGTTTGCTTCTGCATTTTTGCCAGACAAAATCATCAGCGCCAGGAGAAAAAATGTTGTCTTATTCTCTTTATTTCATTCCTTTGCAAAAGAAATGTAACAATGGGTTTTTTGGTGCTTTCAAAATTCTCCATTTCCTACTTGTTCCTTAATGGAATTTGTTCCTTTGCATTTTCTTTTGAGGGGAATGTTCACAGAGTACACTCACTATACAAGGAAGATTCTTTTAGGGTTTTTTAGTTGATTTTGAGCAAGATTCCTTTGGTTTGTTTGCTTGTTTTTGTGGAGGTGGCTTTGATGCTCTTGAAAAACTACATGATCCAGATTCAGACCTGAAGGAAACTTGATGTGTCAAGGTATTCACCAGCAGATATTTTCATTTTGAGGCTGACAAGGCTGTGAAAGGTGTGACCATTGGCTTGGCAGGAGACCCTTGACTCCTCCAAGGGACAGGCTCATCCTTTCCCCTCACTCAAGGCAAGGGCACCCAGAAACCTGATGCATTGTGGTGTCAAAATATTTCCATAAGCGACCCAAGTATCACCTGTAAATTACAATTACACCAGACAAACACACACACACAATAACAGAGGTTCTTACACCCACAAATAAAATGTCACAGTGGCCATGAGAATTCAATACACCACCTAATGTGCTCCTGCAGTCCAGTGTATTTCATTTACCAGGTAATATTTTACCCAATTTATAATGAATCTATCATGCACATGGATCAATACAAATCATGAAAACACACATACATTACACACTTCCCCATAATTGAATTTTGTGCTCCCTGGACTCTCATTACCCTGCCACAAACTGCTTCAAATTAATACCTCTTATTACCTTCAAGGTAAACACATCAGGGACACCAGGCAGGTGCTGCACAGCTTTTATATATGACCTAGCATCAACTTTCAGGAAGACTGAGCAATATGGAAAACCTAACTTCAATTTCCAAACTGTATAAGGGATTTCTCCATGTATCCTGAAATAAGGAGGAAATGAACAAGCAGTTAATTTAAACTGAAATAACCTCCAGTCTTTGTGGTCTAGAAGGACATAAGGAGTTGCATCATTTCACTTGATATCACCTTGAGCCACACCTGACTGTGTCACATCCGTGTGAATGTGATCAGCATCTTTCAGTGCATGTTACACGTAGATTGATGTTATTCCTTTCAGGCTGTCCACGTAGATCTTGGTTGGGAGGGAATTAGGTGTTCCTAAACTGTCTCTGTCACAAGTTGGGAGCATATCCATCAAAAACTGGTATTTTGGACAGATGAAAAGAGCTCAGAGCAACTCCTTAGTATAAATTTTGATATTTTTGCAATTAAGTGAGAATATCATAGTGGAATTTTAGGCATGCATATGGATTTATTGAGAGTAAGAACTATTCAGCTCTCTTTAACAATAATTCAGATTTGAATTAGCTTCCTTAATTCTGACTTCATTTTCATTGGAATTGTAACTCTCTTAAATGTGATGTCTCGTCTCTTTAGCTGCAAGTTAAAGGTGAGAGTACATTTTAGAGTACACTTTTTCCCTCATCTTCTTTCATACACAGAGAACAAGCTTAGATAACTGCAGGAAACTCCCACCCATTTTGAGGATCTCTTGTGCACTCAGATATTCCAGCTAAGAAGGACATCTCATATCAAAAGTGTCGTGGATGTGCTGGCGGTTGAGAATGAAGCTGTTATCTTCTCTTTAGTTCTGGAAGAACTTAGCTACTCTGTATACATGACAGGCATTTCCAGGTATCTGATATATTCATGGTTTTTATCAAGTCTTGCCGAAGCTTTTCTCTTGATTACAGGTTTCTTGCAGTCAGTTCTGTTGTATTTATTTATTTATTGCCTTAAAAATGCAAACTGTGCTTAAAAATCAGAGATATCAAAGCTCCTTCTGACAGGTTTACATGTAACATCTTTCAAAAAAAGGATTACACAGCATTCATGTGTATGTGGTTAGAAGCTGGTGCACAACACGGAATTGACAAGGGTGGAAATTGAATTTTTCTATCTGAAACTAAATAAAGAGCAAGCAGCAACAGCTGAGGCCTGCATGCTCCCCATATGGTGTTGTCTGGGGCTGTAACATGACATTTTTGAGCTCTGTACATATTTTGTCCCCAGCCCTTGCACTTCTTTTGGGTCATTTTTAAGTTCATCCCTTGGTTTTGCAGGTTCCCCTATTCCATAGCAGGATATAGGAAAAAAAGTTCAGACCTATCCACCCTAATTTAATGTGTTCCTTTTAATTTTTCTTTACAAGTGCTCTGCTGGAGAGCTTGAAAAAATAAAATCTTACCTCTTTCTTTTTACTGTAATTGTCCCAAGTGGTCATTTGGCAATCCCATTTTGGCTCTCTTTTCTCTGTATTCTGTGAGAATTAAAGGCAACAGCACCTTATCTGCTGCTTTCAAAGGCTCCCAAAGACTATTCCCAACATTTTTTTTTTCCTTTTTTTTTAATCCTAGAATGAAGTTCCAGTCTCTTTGAACAGTCTGGCAGAAGATAACTCATCTGCTTGGCAGAGTTCTGCATCTTTGGGGAGGGATTCATAAGAGCCTTTCTAAAGCAGCTTCTTTATTTATGCTTAAATCTTATTTTTGTTTAATCTGCCATGACTACCATTCAGGAAGAAAACAAAATTCAGGAATTATCCCTAACTGCATTTTCTTAATGGTCCAGTAATGCTAAGAGCAATAAGACATTAATGTAAAGAGATGAAAACCCTATTTGCTGTAGTTATTTTAGTCATTCACATATTTGCTGTAGAATTATTTACTGGTAATAGTCTAAGATATTTTAGAAGATTTAACAACACTTAGAGGAAAACTTCTTAGTTGTACCCTGCGATCACTTAAACTAAATATGTCTAAAAGGGCCTTCAGTTTAGCAGGCACAATATTGGAATAAAATGGAAAAGGTAACTCATTTTCTTCTACCAAACAGGCTGGGAGATCTAGGAACCACTCTTCTAAATTAATTATTCTGAAAATCAAACCAAATCCAACCTTTGATCAAAAGACATTATTATTAACATCAAGAATTATGACACCCTTCTCAGTATGTTCTTAAAACCCTTGTGCCTGTTTCCTGACCCATTCATCCAAATCCCAAGCCAAATGAATCCCATGACAATGGAAATATTGCTTGGACCTCTAGAGATCTGCAGTCCAGCCTCCTGCACATCACAACAATGTGCCCAACAGTAGATCAGGTCAATTTTCATTTTGTCTCACCAAATCCCAAAATCCTCCATGGCTGAGATCCCACCAATTTCTGGATGATCTGTTCCAGTATTGCAGTAACCTCCTTGTGAAGTGTCTTCACTTTTTCCCTCATATAAAATCTGAATCTGTTGAGCCCACCCTGAACTCCTCATTAAATCAGAATTGTCTTGTGCAAGACTGAATCTCTTGAGGAGGAAATGTAATGCAAACTTTGGCCATAATAACCCAGAACTCACCATGTGTTGAATACTTATTCAAGAAATGGGAGACAGGAATTTTAGGATGTCCTTGGCTTCAGATTTTTAAAACTCTCTCTCTCTGCATCCTAAGAAGATGGTTTGCCCTCCAGGCTAAAGAATGTTCTTGCCCTTCAAAGCATTTCCAAGCAGTTTATTTGGCTGAGCTGGTTATGTGAGATCAGAAATTAAAAAAAAAAAAAAAGGAAACATACCTACAAAAGAGCCAAAGAGTATCCTGCACCCAGAACTTCAGAGTGATTTCAGATTGATTCTATTTTGACGAGGGGTTTTTTGTTTGATTTTTGTTTTTTAATAATAGCAGACCAAGTTTAAATGCAAATGATCTCTGCATTTTTATTATCTACACAAGGAGTCAAGGAATCAAGTCACTGTAGCCATAGCCAAAATGAAAATTTGAATCTCTGATGTGATTTACAGCATAAAACTCATGCTAAAGGTGCTGCAGCCCTTCTAAAATTGATTGTGTGCCTGGGAGAGAAAGTAGCACCTCATTTGTCCTTGTTCATTTCAATAAACTCAGAATTAGTCCCACAATTTGGGCTCAAATTTCAATGTGTTCACCCATCATGCTTATGGCAGGAGTGGTTTGAGGGTATATTGGAACAGATCTGATCAGATTACACTGAAATTTCCATTATAACCCCGTGAAACAGCTACATATTCATTTTGCTGTGCTTCCCAAGCCCCTGGCTCATTGTGCAGGCAGCAGAGAGCAGGGGGACTTTTAATGCAGTCAAGTTGACTGAATGAATTGGAACAAGAGAAAGAATTTTTTAGGATTCAGGAGGTGCTTTCTGTGTGTTGCGACCTTGGCAGGCACAAGGGTGCTTGCGTGGAGCTGTGTTTGGATGAGGAACTTCTTAGGCAGATCCAAAGTAAATGGTAGTTTTACAAATTGTGTTTCATTCTGGAATCCTGGAATGGTTTGGGTTGGAAAGGACCTTAAAGTTCGTCTCATTCCAACCCCCTGCCATGGCCAAAGAGTCCATCCACTGGAGGCAGGTGTCTCACTGGGATTACATTACACCCCTAAGATTGTTCTGCTGAGACACAAGACAATAGGATTTTTATTTTTTTAAAATTTATTTTCTTTCTGCACGCTAAGAAAGATTTCCTGCACTCTTTGCAAATACAGCATCAGCGAATTTGGTCCCCTGGCCAGACACAGGTATTTCCATTTTACCCTGCCTAAATTCTCTTTGAAATGTCAAATGGGTCTTACATTCTTTGGTCTTGGTCTACTGAGAAATATTGCACCACAACAACAAAGAACCAGAAGAAGCCACACATTCAGGTCACAGGTGAAAAGTGAAGATCTGGAGCTGTAATCTTCAGGCTCCCTGCCTTTAATAAAGACTCACAATTAGCTCAGCTATCTGGACACTTTGCAGGATTACTTCCATAGCCCAAGGAAAATCTATGAGTTGCAGAAAAACAAACCAAGCCCAAAGTGGAAAATATCTGTGTAGTTTTAGAACAATCTATGTAGCAATAGCTTAGACACCCACAAAAGGAAAATTCAGTGTTCTGATACCCTAATTGATTTGCTTTCTTAAAGAGTATTTTTTAATTTAAGGCTATTAAGTGGTTATTAAAGTGACCTGCTTCATATATTAATTAAGAATTTTTATATGTATTATGTTACCTTCTTGTGTGAGTATTTCTTACTAGACAATGGGGAACAACAAGCTGTGTTTAAATAAAGTGACTTAAAGAGACACCTTAATCCTAGAACCACAGAATCATTTAGACTAGAAAAATCCTTAAAGATCCAGTCCAATCTTTAATCCAGCACCACCAGATTTTCACCACTAAATCACATCCTCAAGCGTCACATCCACACATTTTTTGAACATCTATGAATGGTGACTCCATTGTCACCTGTCATTGTCACTTGCTCTGTTTCAATGATTTATACTCTTTCTATGAATGTTTTTCTTCACTAATATCCCATCTAAACCTCCACTGGTGAAACTTGAGGTCATTTTTTCTGTTCCTATCACTGGTTTTCTGGGAGAAAAGACTGATCCCCCAGCTGGCTCCACTGAAGTCTTTCCATTATGTTTCTAAAGACTGATCTTTGAAGAGAAACAAACTTAAATTCCAAGAACTAATACATCAGAAAACACCTGGTCTTTGAAGACGATGTGATTTCAAAAGTAGCATTGCTTCTTTGTTCATGTAGACTCAAGAAAGACTGAAGAAGCAGCTATTAATAACCATTTTTCCTTTTCTTTCCCCTAAACATTTCAAATGTCATCAGTATTGTGAAATGTTTCTTCCCAGCATCACCAAAACATGGAATCCTGACCAATCAACCAGCGATTACTTTTTCATATCAAACATTTCCAGTGTTCATTTTATGTCCTGCATGGGACCTGACATTAGGCTGGAGAAATTACACTGTCATCAAATCCAGAACCAATTATTGCAGGCAGCTGCTTCATGGGGCCCTGTTGACAATTCCTCATTTTCTGTCTCAAGGCAGTTAGATCTTTTCCTTCCATGTCCCTGATCAGAGACTATCCTAGAATTAACATGGAATAAATGTCACATGAGCTGAGAACAGCAAGATCCCTCCTAACACACAATCCTGACATGATTTACTATTTACTTCTGGATTTACTATTCCTTGACTTCTTCTTTGCATGAGCAGATCCCTGATCTTTTGAAGATCCCGGGAAATATGTGTCCAGATGTTTCTAAACCCCTTTTTAAGCACTCCATGAACAAACAGGTGCAAAACAAACACCAAGTTCAATGTATCAACCTCAGGGACATGTTGAATAGTGCAACACAAAGCTTTAAAGAAAACTAAGTCCATACTTTCATGAAGGCATCCACTTTTGGTCACTGCTCCATATAGTGAGAGAGGGGGTCTTCAAAGAAAAACATGAATTTGTGATTCCTGCAGGCAAAGCCAGGTACTCCCTTTGTCCTCATTCCTTTTTAAGTGGTATTTAAGTGGTTAAAGAGGGCCCAAATGTTCTACTGATGAGGTTTCTCTCAGTTCAGACCAAAGGAATTTGAGCTATCCATGGTGCTAGTGTTTCATTCAATACCTTGTGCTGGCCTGTAATATAGAAACATGGAAGCCCAAAATGGTTTGGGTGGGGAGAGACCTTAAAGAACATCTCATCTCTAAGGGTCAAGGAGCATCTTCCTCTAGACCAGGTTATTCAGGACCCCATGGTTTATTCAGGGTTTATCACAACAATGATATCTCACATCTGGGGCTGTGAGGTGTGTCTGAATGACAGGAGGTGTGGAAAACATAAATAAAACGAAATTTCATATTGAAGTAACTGCAGTTTGAATTTGGTTAATTGCTTTTAGAAACGAAAAACACCTGTTTTCAGGTCTGCTTTCTCAGTGCTTATGCAGTGATTGAGAGTATAATTGCAAAAATGCAATTTTCTCAAGGAAAAATTACACAGCAATGGCAGTTTTTAATAAAAGGCATGTTAAGGGATTTGTTTCAGTTCTACCTGTTTTACTGCAGGAGGAGGAAATTTAAGTAATAGTTTAGGGGCTGAAGTGTCAAGCGTACACAAAGTATTTCTCAATCCTCATGATATTATGTATGTATACATTTTATTATGTGAAAAACTCCCAGCTTGCTCTAGGGATGCAGCAGGATCAGGTAAAGAGGAAGATGTTTCTGGGATTCACAGCAGCCTTTGAGGGAGGTAGAGTTTATTAGGAAAGGAACCATGGGAAATCTGACAGTGGCTTTTTCTCTAAGATAAATTGTGTTTTACCGCTCAGGGTTTTGGTCTGACAGGTTCAGTTTTGGTCCAGGCAAGGAGTTGGACTCTGCGATCCCTGTGGGTCCCTTGGAACTGAGTTGATTCTGTGATTCTGTGATTCCATGAATTTAGGAGATTCTATGACTCCCTGGTAAGTAACCTCCTCTAAGATACTTATTCCTTGTATGTTCCTCATTTTATTCCTTGTGTGATCTTAATTTTGTTGTTACTGAACTCTGAATTGTGCATAAAGCCCATGGCAGAATGACCCCAAAACTCAGAGTTCTATTGAGTTGTGCTCTAACTCTGATCCATTCTTCTCTCCTGAAGGCTGATGGTCAGGTGAGCCTTAAATTAACCAATTACCCCACAGGTGTGAAACTGGAAATCTCACAAATCCAGAATTCGTTAGTAAAGTATTTACTTTGTGGATAGTGATGGATCAAGACCCTCCCAATGAAGTTTTTTTCTCTGCTCCAGATTACAGTTTTCACGCTCAACCTCCCCATCAGCATTTGGAATCAACACTTATTTGTCTCATTCATTTTAACCAGAAAATTCATCTGGAAGAAGAGGAAAAAAATTACATTATTATAATAACTTCAGGCTTGGAGAAAACATACTTAAAAAAATAGAAATTTTTTAGATGCTCAACAAGAGAAATTTTTTGTAAATAGATTAGAAAAGTACTACAGGGGATTTGACATTATTAACACTACAAATATGTTGAGAGTCCAATCCTGTAAGATGCCAAGTCCATGGGAACATGCAACATTTGGCAGCTCTCAGGAAGCTCTCAATAACTCTTAGATTCAGGCATAAAGTGCTGTGATCCTGAGTAGCCCATTAAAGATGCACTAAAAGTTTCCACTAAGGGAAGTCCCAATTATGTGGTTTTATAAAGAAAAAGGGAAAGTTAATGAATGGAAATGTAACAGCTCTGACACTGCTGAAGCACTGAGCTGTCATCCTCATAACTTTCCCAGGGAGATAAATATTCTCTTTCCAGCTCCTCAGAAGTTATTATCACATCTGATTTACAGGCAGTATAAAGGCAGAGAAGGGGGAAAATCAATGGCAATTTTTGGAGGTTTTTCATAATGAAAATTTTAAAAGCTTTTCCTAAATGAGCAGTAGGGAAATACCACATTTTTAAAGAAAAGAAAAAATCCCCCCATGGATTATTAACTAGTTTGTATCTAATAAAATAATTATGTTGGCTAACATGCCAGCGTATCATATTAGAAACCTCCTGCATTTAAAAGCGTTTTTTCTTAATCTCATACATTTGAGGTTCACAACTACCCTGTAGAACACTCTAAAATCACACAGCTTTTTGGTGCCTTCCATTTGCAAAAGACACCAAGATGCACTAGAGGGGGATCAGATTAGAGGCTGGATTTTAGATAAATTCACTGTAGTATGTGTAATCCTTACAATTTTTATATCTGTATTAAAGTGGAAAGATTCCCCTTCTCAAGGCTCCAGTGTGTTTCACTTGTGTATTGAAGAACTTGTTGAAGTTAGAAACCCAATTTTTATACTTTTGGAGTGTATTAGATTAATGCTAGTTCCACTGTCTGTTGTTCCCATCACCTGTCTCTGCTTATTTCACTCTATTTTTCTATTCCTGGTAGCAGACCCAGAAGAGCTCCCCTGTTCATCTCTACAGCTTTTTGCTGTTCCAATGGCAGCAGCTGGCACTGTCCCCTGTCAGCAGAGCCCTGTTGAGCTACAGGTTGCAGATGCACTTCCTAAAAAGCAAATTCAGCTCTGAATACAGCAAGGAAGGATGGATGAAAACCTGACTATGGGAGGACAGGTGAATTTGACATAATCCTCAGCTTGTCCTCATTGAGAATCAAACCTCAGTTTGTTGCTGTCAAACTCTGCATGCAAACAAATAAATCTACACATCTCTCTGCATTTTCTGGTTTAAGCATCATTTTGAGAGTGTCAGTAGTGATGCAGATGAATGCCATAGCAAGAGACAAGAGGCAATTCATTAAGCCCCAGGCAGATAAAATCTGCACCCACTCAAAGCAGGCAAATCCTCAGTGTTGTGTTTTAAGGTGGGTGCCTGCAGTGTGGGTTTGTCCCAGCCTAAGGCTGTGAGTCAGTCTGGACTTCTGACACACACAATCCATACAGCACCGGGAAAAATAACTTGAAACAAGATGTTCATGTTTATGGGGATGAGTCCCATCTTTGTTTCCATTGACTCTACTGGCTACAGAGTCCACTGCCTGTTAAATATGAGAACGTAAACCCTCAGTTCATATGGAGATGGATGGATTGTGCCCTTCCAAAAGAGAGCAGAAGAGCACATTTTGGTTCTTTTATGAGGGACCAAACTCCACTTTGCAGAAGACATTGGTATTTCCATCCATGTGAGCTTCAGTGACTTAATTCTATGAGTTCAGCTGGTTTGTTTGATCTTCAGGAGAAACTCAGGGATTTCAGCTTCCTCTTTTAGAAATTTCCCTCCCGCCTCAGGTTCTTGGGTCACTTGATAGCTGACAGCTTTGAGCCCTTTGACTTTCTCTGGGGGAATGGCAGGTGGGGAGTGCAGAAGAGAGAAGATATGTAAGAAAGGGAATTTGGTTTGCCCCATATTTTGCAGAGACCCCAAATCACAAAACGGAAGTGTTCAGGATTTTTTGCCATTGATATCTCCCGAAATATTCCAACTGCCTTCAGCAGAGTGACCTGTTTGCAATACTTTGTTTTGCAGACTCAGCAGCAGAAATGGAGCAAAAGTTGAGAAAGAAGATGCACAACTACTCCGTGTTTCCAAATATTTTTTTTAGGCATCAAGCCTTGACACAAAAAGGGAGAAACAATTAACAACACACAAAGAAGTCAAATGTTCAGTATCCCAGTGTTTGGTGAGAAACAAAAGCACAAGCTTGGCAGGGAAATAGGTTTATGGATTAGATCAGGCTCTTGAAGCACATAAAATATCTCCCACACCACCATTGTTTGTGTTTGACAAAGACATCAGAAAGAGTTCAGAAAGGAAATCTCAGTGTAAAAGGATAATCCAGAGTCATTTTCAGTAGGAAAGAAACAACAGGACTGCTTGTTGCTGTATGTTAAAGCCATTACAAATGAAACACCACAGATCAAAAGGGGGGAAAAAGCCCCAAATGAAGAAAAATCAAGAGATGTCAAGGTATGCTTTCAAGTATTTTAACCAATATCTCACAGTACAATGTTCATGAATACAAAATGTTACCTTTTAATGCTAAATAAAACACCCAACAAACAAGCATGACTAATAAAAATTTAATATTCATTTAAAAGCCTTATAAATAAAGCTATAAATTAACAAAATTTATGTCACAGATAAAGAAGAAAAGCATTTTATGTGAAAAAAATTCTGATATCTGTTCTTGGTCTTGTTTCGACTGTGCTTGAGAGAGGCTGAGATAACAACAGCTAAAGTCTTGTTTTCCTTAAGGAACTTACATAGTGATTAATAATTTCATAACCTACCACATTTTACTCTATAAAAATACATTATTTTTGAAAACAGCTTTCAATAATCCATGTGACTATTTAAAAAGATGAAATTACTTCAGAAGTAATTATTTACTAGTGCTATATTTGTCTCTACCAAATATTTGTCACTTCAGAACAATTTTGTGTTGCCCATTATTTGACTATTTAATGACCTTCCTGTATTCATCCTCTATAGTCTGCAGTGAGGTAAAAGAATGGTCTTCCTCTTAAAGAAAGGGGAATTAAGGCAAAGCAAATTCAAGAGCATTTCATGAAAGGAAAGAATTTTTTTAACTCTCCTTAATTCTCACCTTCGGTTTAAATTGCAAATCTAACCTTCAGGTTGGAACTGGATTTAACTGTCTGGTTGAACCACCTTATCTCTATATAATGTTATTTTAATGGGCACAAATCTAATGCATATATTTTAGAAACTACGGAATAGATTGTAGAAACTAGAGCACAGATATCACATTCAGCGCATGTAAAATTCAGTAAATATCACAAGAAAGCTGACTGTTTCAGTTTTTATACTGCATTACTTTACATTTCATGAGGAGCTATCCTTACCCAGATTTCACGCAAGCCACGTGCCTTAACCACATCACTGAATATACAATAGATAAAAACTAGTGTTGTTTTTCTTTTTCTTTTACATTCAAGTGAAATAAATAAATAAAAATGTTTGCCCTGTGTATAAAAATTTATCCTTTGGGATATAGTGTGGTTTTCACATAATTATGGCATTTACCTGAAGGCAAAATGCTGGAATGTGGAAGATTTTGCCTCACAGGAGTTGTTTTACAGCCTGTCAGCCTGACCCCAGTGTTGGGGCACATTGTGGAGGAGATCACCTGGGGCACATCCCGTGGCTTGTGCAGAACCTCCAGGGGACCAGGGGCACAGGAAAGGCAGGGCCTGCTTGGCCAACCTGATCCCATTGTATGACAAGGTGCCTTCAGGAATGAGGGAAAGGCTGGAGGTGTCTGTGTGGATTTTAGTCAAGCTTTTGTCACCATTTGTCCCAACATTGTCATTGTTTGCTCAGGGCTTGGGTGGGTGCTCTGTTATTTGGGTATAAACCAGGCTGTGGCCAGGCTGAGAGAGTGGTGGGGAATGGAGTTAAATCCAGCTGGGGCCAGGCACCAGTGGTGTCCCTCAGGGCTGAGAATTGGGGTCAGCCTTGTTTAGTATCTTTACAAATGACGTGGATGAGGGCACCAGGGAGTGGTGGAGTCACCGTGTTTGGATGGATTTAAAAAACTTTTTAAAAATGTGGCACTTTGGGAGGTATTTTAGTGAGAATGATTGCATACATGATGCTAAAAGTCTTTTCCGACCAAAATAATTCTATGACTCAATGGTTCTGTGAGTTTTTAACCACAATTTTGGAAAGGTCCAGCCAGCCTTGTAGTCAGAGACTTAACTACTGCAACATCCAGGCAGTGCCACCTACTCAGTCAAGGAGGTATTTCCTCTGTCCCAAAGAGAGTTTCTGCCTAAACCCCAAGGGTTCTGCACAGGCACTTCTTGAACAGCAGTGGCTGTGTTTACCTTCCAGGAAAGGGAAGGCACTGTGGGAATACAGAACAAGCAGTAATAGCTCTTAGCAGGGTGGAACTAAGTCATTTATTGTTACCTCAGTGGTGTGTTACACCAGGGAGACCCAGATGAACTAAATTGTGACCTGCAGAACTAAATCATGTGGGAAGACAGGTGTTTTCTCTGATGGATGAGGTCTTCTCCCTAAAAGAAACAAACTGTTTCCTAACATTATGTTGCAGATGCTAATGCATCTTGCAAGGCGATGGGAAGCGATTTGCTTTGGGAAGACTCGCTGCATAATTCCTTGTTCCCTGATGTTGCTATTCAGTTCTTTATTATTGGGGTAATTTATTATTTGTACCTAAAGCCCTTTCTGTTAAAAACCTCCAGCCCCCTCTGTTAGCAAATGCTTCCTAACTGATCGTTTGGGGATTTCCTCCAATTAAAGTAAAATAGACATTATATCACCCCCAAAATTAACATTTGCTTACTTGCCTATGTAATGGTTGACATGTGGGGCTGCAGCTCTTCAGATGGGTCTCCAGGAGTGGAACTGTACTGAAATAGGTCCATATAGACAAAACATGTTATTGAACACAATTTTTCCAGGCAGAATCTCCCAGCAAAAGTGGAGCTGGCTACCAAGGGAAATGACTAGGATTAGACAATTTCTCTTCACAGCCCATTTTGGGATTCACCCGTTATTAGTTCTGACAAACCCTTTTTCTCTCCAGCTCCGGGGAAATTCAAAATTAGAGGCTGCTGCTTTGTTTGGTACATTCAGGGAGTTGTGCCCTTTAAATATGCGTTAGTGTTCATACATAATGTCAAGCCAAAAAATGAGAAAACAAATGAATTGGTCCTGGAGGGAATTCTGCAGATCCTGGTTTTTCCAATCGGTGCTGATAGCAGCAGATACTCAGATGATCAATGCTGGTGGATAACCAGGAGGGCTGCACCAAACAATGAGTACTTCCAGTCACAGATATTCTTTAGACTGTAGGTTCCATAACCCACTAGAAATGCTGTGGACTTTGCATTTTATTAATTTGGAATAGAACTGGAAATCCAGTTTCATTCAATCCAGTCTGCCAAGACTGTTTAAAAGGACATGTAGTGAAAGGACAAGGGGGAATGGGTTCCAAGTGAAAGAGAGTAAATTAAGATTAGATATTTACTGTGAGGATAATGAGACACTGTTACCGGTTACAGCCCAGAGAAGCTGTGGCTGCCCCAGCCCTGGAAAATGTCCAAGGCCAAGTTGGATGGGGCTTGGACCAGCCTGGACTAATGAAATGTGTCCCTGCCCACGACAAGTGGATTGAACTGGGTGATCTTTTAGGTCTCAATAATCCTTGGAAAACCAGAACTGATTTCAATTCCATGCTGGTGCTGTGTACCCTCACACCTTCCAACCCAATGTTTGTTCATTGCAACAGAAAATTTGTCAGATAAGACAAGGAAAGCAAAAATCTGAGTCTATGCTCTGGGTGACCAGACAGTGAGTTTTCCAAGGTCACACAGAAACTTTGGGCAAAGACACTGAACAACAGCCTCAAGCTGCAAACATACCCTTAGACAAACAAGTTGTTAGCCATGGAAATTTTGACATATGGATCTTTGAATCACAGACTGGTTTGAGTAAGAAGAAACCTAAAATTCAGCCAGTTTCAACCCTATGGCCATGCACAGCGACACTTCCCACTAGACCAGGTTGCTCAAAGTGCATTTATGCACATTTAGTGGCAAGTTTGGTGAGTTTTTATTGTGAGACACTAGATGCTTTTTAAATGATTTATCTCATCTGCCTCGAGTGATGTACAAATTAGTCCAAGTAATTTATCTAAGTTTCCAGTCTATGTGATGGAGAGAGATAAATAACTACAGAAATCTCTGTAGAAAAGAGGGGGGCAAAATAGGTTAATAGAATTTCATTAATAATGGCAGAAGTGTTTGGGGAAAGAAATGGTATTTTTCCCTCTTTCTCCTTGAGCTGTGCATGGATTCCTTGACCTGTGCTCACACAGAACACTAGATGTGACTACATATTTATTTAGCCAGTGACTGGATTAAGTAGTTTCTTATTTCCTTCAGGGAAGGTTTAGATTGGATATTATAAAAAAAAAATATATAAAAACACAAAAGCTCTCAGCAACCTGGAGGTGTATAGTGAGATGTAGGAGTAGATTACATCCTGGGACTGCTTCTAAGAGTTCCACTGAAAATTAATAATTTCCATCAGCTGGTTGGAAAGATATGGATTTGAATGCTTATGTGGCACAGGTATCTTTGATGAACTCACCAAGGTGACATCACTAATTATAAATTCCAGTTGAATTAAAGTGAGATTCATTAAGTCATAGAATCACAGAACCATGGAATTGCCTGGGTTGAAAGGAATCTTAAAGATCATCATGTTTCAAGGTCCCTACTATGATGAGGGACACCTTCCACTACACTAGGTTGTTCCAACCACCCTTGAACACTTCCAGGGATGGGGCATCCACAGCTTCTCTGAGAAAAGTGTTGAAGTCAAATAATCTTCCTACCTACTCTTTCTTGGACAATGGCATTGGCTTGCTGAAACCTCCCTCAGTCTCCCAGGAAGAAAGCCTTGCTCAGGATTATTTCTTAAATTGTGAATTTCCTCCTCTATGACATTAAACTGCTAAAAGCAATCCTGGAAACCCCTATAAATATGTGTTTATGTTAAACACAGTTTTCAATTCTGTTTTCTGCTTCTCTGTCTCTTGGTTAAAATCTTTCTGACAAATCTGTCAGTCACAGTCTTCTCAGGGGATCAGTCCTGGAGCCACATTTAACGCAAAAGCTGGAGGGAGAGTGTAGTGGTTTTGGATCGCCAATCTGAAATTTCCCAACAAAGACCAAAGCAGGTTTAAATTTTGAATGGTATAAAGAAGATTTATTAATAGAACTAAAAGAAGAATAATAAAAATCAGAATAAAACCTTCAGAACACTCCTCTTCCCTTCCCCCAGGCCTTTCCTTCCCACCGACAACGTACAGAGATAACACCCAGAATTCTCAGTCAGTTTTACACCTCTAGAATAGTCTTTCTTCAGTTCACTTAGGGAGAGGAGCATCTCTCACAATGGAAAATTCTCCACGAACAACAGTCACTCAGAAAATCTGCATTTGTGAAATTTCCTCCCACTTCCACAGCCTTTTCACAGCTGTGCTTCTGGGCCATGACAACTTACGGGGTTTTTTTAAGAATGGACAGTTCAAAAGCAAAAGTTCTCTTTGCTTTTGCTTAGGGCAAAAGAGGTTTTCATCACTCATTTATCTTTGTTCAGATTTCTCATGGGATCATAGTCACTTCAACATTTGCTCACTTTAACACTGAATTCCTTTACTCAAACCTACAACTTGAACTTTCCATCTCCCCCACATGTCCCTATGGCTTAAAGGGAATATTTTTAATATATTATAGTAAATAACCATAGCTTAAAAGAGAATTTTAGCCTAAAAAATAAGGTATCTCCTCATCTTCCTCTGATGCCTTCTGGACAGTGACCTGGAGCAGAGACTAGATAGAGCAAGAGGAAAAAGCAGATATTTATTATAAGGCCTCAATGGGTACACCTGGGCTGCACAAGAGTCCAGCTGGACCACACCCAAGATGCCCCAAAATGGTCACAAAATGGATGCTCCATTACGAGGTCACACACTTTTATAAGTTCTGGTGCATTAGCGTATGAGAATCAATTAGCTTCACATTATGAAGATCCATCCTCCTGGTTTTTTCTTCTCACTTCAACGTCGTTTTCATTCTTGGGCCTGAAAGTTGTCCTTGGTGTAGAGCTAGAGAAAGAATTGTTTTGTCTATCTGTGAAGAGAACTCAGTAGCATTTAATATCAAAACTAAAACTACCCACTAAAACAGCACAGAATCTAAAAAATATAAAAACTAAAACCTAAGGCATCACTTCCATCTGGGACATTACTCCTTCTTCACCGTCTTTAGCGCGTTCATGTTGTTTCTTTACATGTCTTCACTCTGTCCTTTTCTCTTGCTTGGGAGAGGATGAGGCCTGGAGGTCTCTTCTGTGCGCTGAAAGAGTTTCTATTTCATCCAGGCCCTGCTGATGGTTATGTGATCTCTGCCGGGTGGCAGCTGGAGCAGTCACCGTGCAGTATTTCAGGCCACACTGAGGGCCATGCCAGGATCTCAAGGTGCCCCTGTGGGGTTCAATTCCAGCTGCAGACCACTCTGCATGGTGTAATAGGTATAGTCTATCAAATTTGTTCATATAAATATCTCACATTGGGGTTATGAAATAGATTAGTATATTTTAGCTTACACTTGGGTGAAAATAACAAAAAAGTAAAAGTCTTAAAAAGATTTCACAGGGAAGTAGCCAAAAGCCAACTTTAATTTACAATTAAATCACGTCACATAAGTACCCGATAAACTACCATGACGGAGATGAGCATCACATGAATAATCGGAAGGAGAGAAAAGGACAAAAGGAGCTCTACCCCCAGGCTAGAAAAACAGCATAAAATATGGATTCATGAACCGGACCTTTGTGAATTTCACCGGTCTGCTGCGACAGGGGCACAGACCTGAATTCACCCAACGTTCGAATGTTGTCCGATTCTATTGTGGCTGGCAAAAAGATTGTAATTCGAGTTGTGGAATTAACCCTGTTCACTCTTTTTCTCAATCTGGCTCTTGCAAATTTATTAATTTGGCCTGATTCGATCCCTGTCTATAACAATGGCTGCAGGGCTGCGGACAAAGGGGGGATGGACAGGATCTTATCAGCGCCCTTCTCCCTGCCTGGGAGTTGATGGAGCCCATCCCAGACCACTGGGCTGTGCAGGCCATGGCTGCTCCCAGGGCTCCTGGCTCGGCCTGGCTGGTGGTGCAGGGTTTTACGTTGGCTGGAGGTCACAGTTGTGGACTGGCCGGCCATGGCTGGGGCTCTGTGGCCTCTCCTCCCTCCCCTGCCCGGCCACCGCTGGGAGTGGGGGGTGAGGGAACCCGGCCCGGCCTGGCTGCGTGAAGAAGGTGGGCCATGCTTACCTCTTCCAAACCAGAAACCAGAATGTAAAATTCCCAGAATTCTCATCTTAAAAGGTGCATTCACTCCCTTTCCGTTGGTTTAATCATGTGTCAATATAAAAAATTGGCCAATCATGGCCAAACCAGGACAGAGAGGAAGGAAATACCTTTTCTCACTTACTATGGGATACTGAGAAGCCCAAGGAGTAGTGGTTGGTTTTGGTAAGCGTTGGAGAACTGCAGAGGAAAAGAATAAATTTTACAAGGATCCAGAAGGTCATTTGGTCGGTCCCTGAAATATCTGGGTTTTTATATATTATTTTATATTATATCAATGACAGGTTTTTATCAATATTCCTGAGATCACTCAAGGATAGGGGTTGCCTTTACATTCCTGAGGGGACACCATCTCTTCCCAAGCTTCACTATCCCTTCTATCAAAAAGTTTGATGTAAAACTACATGAACATTCCCTTCTGGGAAGTGTGTGTGTTGCTTTCTACCTATGTTGAATACAGAGAAGTTTATTCCCTTTTTCTCCATGGTATCTTAAGCAAATTTGAATATAGTTTGATTATCTTTGACTAATTACATAGCCCAGATTATTACTGAATTTTGCATCTTAAAAGACCTCTGTTTTTTACCTTGCTAAAATTTTCTGAGAAAAAAAAATTAGGTTATTTTAGTTTTTTGTAAAAGGGGGCCAAGAATCCAAGCAGCAAAAAATAAATATTATCTCTTTATTTATGTCTTTAGAGATAATTTTGAAACCTAGGAATACCGGTGCAATAAGTGACTAACTTTTATCTGGTGATATGTATCAGGCCATTCAGACCTTTTGCTATAAGAAACCCACATCTTTACAATTTTCTTTGTAGAAATCAAATTAAATAAATTATTTAGAGGAATATTTTCAAATGTTTTAAGGATATATGTAGTTTTGCTTTGGTTTGGTTCGTTGGCTGGATTTTTTTCATTGGATTGAATTGCCATTCAGAATTAAACTCAACTGGAGGTTAAGAAAAGGACATGTAGGTGTCCTTTACGATGAATAAAGTTGCAAAAGGTAATAAATAAAACATGGCATCACTAACCACTGGAGACATCTGGGACTTTTATCTGCACTGTAATGAAATACTTAACCAGTGAACATATGTGATACTTGAAAAAATGACCTTTGCCACGCAACAAGATTATTGTTCTTGCTTGTTTAGAAAAAAAACACAAAACGGTATAGAATTTTACATTTTTAGGTTTATTAACTCTTTTTGTTTCTTACAGAATAATGCAAGAGTGATGAAATAGTTTGGGGTGACAGTCCCAGAGGCTCTGTTTAACTACACACCTGTGAAAACATCCCCAAGGCACTGGACAAACCAACGGGCTCCAGATGTGCCCTGCAGGGTCCTCGCCAGATATTTGCTTCATCAGAATAAGAACTTTGCTGTATGTTGAAGAATGGGGGCAGGAGAGGTAAAGCATTAACAATTGACAGAAACCCCTTCGAGCTGGCAGCAGGAGCTGCGTGTTTTGGCTCAACAGTGGTTTAGACTTTTGTCCTGGGTTGAATTGCTGGTGGGGAATCACTCCAGTTGTCCTAGGGAAAGATCCACACAGAATTATATATATATATATATATAATTGTAGGATTATATATATATATATAAAATAAGGGACATTAAAAATCATCCCATTCCAAACCCCTGCCATGGGCAAGAACAACTTCCACTGGACTAGATTGCTCAGAGCTTCATCCAGCCTTGCCTTGTCCACCTCCAGGGATGGAGCAGCCACAGCTTCTCTGGGCACTATCTACACATTTATTAAAGTTGTGATCCGTTGTTTCAGTGTTCATGTCTTTTCCCCCACAGCATATTTTGAAAATACCAATGAATGCTGAGATCAAATCCACCAGACTCTGAGACTCCACACACACCCAGGTTATCTTAGAGCTGTTACCTGAAATACTGTACAGAATCTGTGAGGAATCATGGAATCATTCTGGGGTGTCTCATTTTAGAGCTTCTTTTTTTTTAGAGCTTTTTTTAGAGCTTTTGCATCTCTTGTCACAGCGATCTTGCTGGTTGTTTGTCCTTACCCTGTTCTCCCTGTGCCAGACATTCAGAATTCATAAAAAACATGGCTTCATTCTTTTTTCTTCTTCGATTAGCCACGAAAGAATTCAAAACATCCAAATTACATCAACATATTGATGCATCAATAGTCACTCAACATCTCCTTTATGTGAATGGGGCAGGTTTTGTTCTTCCATGGCAATTTTCCGTGACTCTGCAGACTCAGGTGTTCTCTCCTTGGCCCAGATGATGTAGAAGATGTCAAGTCCAGAGTGACAATCCCACCCTTTTTGATTCAAACAATATTCCAACAGCTAAGAAGTGCACAGGTTTAAAAAATAATCTTGATCTTTATATTTTTTCTTCTTAAAAGGTGCCTTTTTTTTTCTTCATAAACCTCTAGTTTTCTTAAGGGAGGCAAGAGACTGACCTCAGGCAGCAATTATTATTCTTTACCTAAATTTATGTGCCTCTAACCAGCAATAGAAATATGACAAATGAGCATCAGTGGAAACTGTAAATCCCAGACTCCCCAGGGGTTTAGCAACATTCTTAATGAGAAAAACAATAACCATCCTAGTCCTGGGAGAGTTGAAGATAAATGACTGGCTGTTGTTGATATTTTGATCTATGGGACAAATATGGTGTTTCTATTGTGAGAGAGGTTATATAAAGGCATAGGCTGTGTTCTTTGCAGGTAAATCCACTTGATATCACTACCAGAGAAATGCAGAAATATGTTCTAAAATCACTATTTTCCCAGGCTCAAAGAGGAACATTTTTCCTGCTTCTCATTTTTCTTTATTTCTTTTGTTTTCTTACCATTTCTCGAACTAAAATACCACCTAATGGGTGAACAACACCTGGAAGGTCAAGTTATGGAATTCACAGCTCTCTCTTAAACTGTCCTTTGGACAGCCACATACAGAGGCTTTGAAGGCCAAAGATGTTCTTTAACATCAACAAAATATTTTAGCTGAGGCAAAAAAAAGAAGCACATGTAAAGAGACAAATTCTAATGGATCTCAGAGACAGAATTACAGTAATATTTCACAGAATTTCCAGTAATATTGCTATTTTTTCCCTTAGCTTTCAGACTGTATTGTCGCACTCTGTGATGTAATATCATTATATTGTATGAAGACTGTATATCACACTTACTTTAATTAACCCAGACAAGTCATCTTCTGTCTAATGGCAGTGTCTTGGTGTCAAAATAAAAGATGGTTTTTATCTTGAACAGAGCATCATGACTTTACTGATACAATTCTCTTGTGGTTTAACCCCAGATGGGAACTCAGCCCCACAAAACCACTCTCTCACTCCGCTAAAAATGAGAAAACTCACGATTGGAGTTAAAGACATTTTAATAGGCAAAAGGTGCACACACCAACAAATAAAAACAAGGAATTAATTCCCTGCTTCCCATGGGCAGGCAGGTGTTCAGCCACCTCCAGGAAAGCTGGGCTCCATCTTTGGGAAAAGAAGCCTGACAAAAACTATCAACAGATTAAGTAAAATTCTGGTAAGTGGAAGCAGAGAAATTTTCAGTAGTGTTGAGTTTTTTTGTTGTTTTATTTATTTTTTCTCTAAGTGAAGGAACTTAGCATCTGGAACAATTCACCATATAGAATTAGCCACTTTCAAAGAGTTAAAAAATACAGATTAGCATTGGTGGGGACAAAGTCTCCTGTGTAGTAGCACACTTCTTGTCAGGTCCTGAAAAAGCATAAAAAATTGAGCAGCATCTGTCTTAAAGTTTCCAAATTCTCAGGACCTGGAAGCCACAACAAACCCGACACAGTAGAGGGGGTGTGTCATTTTGGGACCCCGCGATGTGATTTTCATCGAATGCATTGACTATGCCAGCAAACAGATTAAAAAGAGAAAGCAAAGGAGAAGAGAAACAAAGGAGAAGAGACACATTTTCACAGTGGCACACATAATATTTTTCTTGTGAACTGTATTTTCAGTGCCCTCCTATTGCATTTCAGTCCTCACTTGCATCATTCCCTCCCCAAACTTCTGATTCTTTCTCTCTTGGGGTCATTTTATCCTGTAGATCTCAGCCTCCACCATCTGTACTTTACATCATCTTTGTTCCAGATTTTCCCTCTCTGTAGCTCAGATGTCAAGGGATTTTAGGCAGCTGGGGCTTTATCAGTTGTGCTCACTTTTGTGGTAGATCTCAGGGATTTTATAACTGTCCATTAAAATCAAGGGGGAAAGATCACTAAGAGAAAAAGAAGTGTTCTTCAAAAAACTTTATTTTATAAAACTGTTGTAGCATAGCTTTGGTTACATATGATGCAAAAACAGTGAGGTGAAAAAAGCAATGGGGTTCATAAGACAAAGTAGATCTTCATTACACACAAGCAGTGGTTGTGTGATCACAGAACAAACACTGAAAGCTTTCACCAACACTGCTGAGGCTTCTGTGGCTTACCCTCCAAATTACCTCTCTTTCTCCTGCTCTCCTGTTCCACTCCAGGGGTTTTACCTCACCTGCAATCATCCTTTCGGACCTTCTCACAAGGCCCAGCCAGTTCCCCTGGCTTATATGTGTTTATATTACACTTATTGGCTGTGATAGAAACCAGCAAGGGGCCGTTCTCCCACTCCCAACCTCCTGCCTCCATGTAACTGATAATTGAGTTGTGGTTGGGGAACATTAACTCTCCAAAGGCGTATGGAAATGTCTGCTCTGACTGGTGATCTGGGAGATTTTATTGTCATGATTACCATCTTGCTTTTCTATTCTTAGCGCCAGTTCCTGCTTTTAGTGCCTGCCATATCTCAAGGGGTTTTGCAGAGACAGAAGTAATTTTCTGGAGAAGAATATGGAAGTTTCCGTGTGGCAAAAATTACGGAAAGGGAGCGTGGTCAAATGAGCCAAAAATCAGGATATGTATCAAAGGCTGCTGAAACTGAGAGGAATAATTATATGAACTGCAGGGCCTTGGGGTCCTATGGGGCAAAATGTAAAAATATCATTTTTTTGGTGAAAAGTTATGTTTAGTAACATGTAGGAGGGACTGCTGAGAGCAGGAGAACAGTGTATTTCTCAGTACTTCTCTATAATATTTTGTCCCTTTAGTTGTAAAGTTTTTACTGGGAGATTAAATACAACCCTTAAATCCTTTGCTATCAACATAGTCTGAGTCCAAACCAAACAGTGCACGTACCAGCAGCAAGCCTTTACTCCTGATCAGGTAGGGAATTAATGAGCTCAGAAAGCAGTGCCAGGATTGCCTCTCTTGGCCACACGTAAAGAGGAAGCTCTGCTCCAAAACGAGCATCTGTGTTCTTGCTTGCACAGATCAAACCCCTATTTACACTGTCATGAGTCTGGGAGAAATCCATGGGAGACTGTGAATAAAGAAAAGGTTTCAGTTCTGTGGACTGAAAGCAATAGAAGAGGGAAAAGTGACTTTTTGAATCTTTCCAAACATCCTCACCACTCCAGACCTCACTGGATTGACTTCCCAACTCATCATCTCCCTTTATTCTCCCTCTGTTTTTTTTAAGCTCTATTTCCCAGAGGCTTAGCATCATGTTCACATTCTCCCCCTGAAGTTCCATGACACTTGTGATGCCTTAAGGGCTGGAAATGAGAGGAAGGATACCAGGGGTGCCAGGCGAGTATTCTCCCTTTTGGGGCCACCTTGCAGCTATTTTTTTGCCACAGCTGATGGAACAATGAAATTTCTGATTCAATTACAAACTTCCATTTCCTCACACCAGGAAAAAGGAAGCAAAAACCCGACTCACACTGTTCATCAGTAAAGCAGACAAAATCAAGCTCATGTAGAGGCAATGATTAACTAGTTGTGAAGAATAATAACATATTAGGATGAAATGTGCAATTTGGCTTCTCAGTGCTTGTCTGTTGTCCTTTAGTCTTTGGAAAATACCACTGCCCTGTAGAAGAGGGCAAACCTCTATGAACTGAGCAGCTGGAGAAAGGCAGAAATATTCACCTCATATAAGAAGCTGACAAAAGTGAAGCGATCCATTCTTTCCTGGTTGTTCTTCAGCTTCTAATACAAGAAAAATATTGATGGTTTTTAGCCCATGGACACTTCATAGATGTTGTTGATCATGGAAGAGGGGTGGCTGACTGCCAGGGTAGCATAATATATCCTGTTTATGTTTTAAAGCAGAGATCATTTGATGCCATTTCTCAGTAAGATCAAAGATCAAAAACTGAATTCCGTTATTATAGCTCCAACATGGAATTGGTCATACCTGGAATCCTCCTGACTTGGAGGAACAAAACACATTAACTGAAGAATTAACAACAATTTCCACTCCTGTCTATCTTGGCTCAAACATGAAAAGCTGTTTAGTCTTTGCTATATATCCATATCATCTGAATTCTCTTCAGCTGATGTTCAGTTTCCTCCCCATGGATGTATCTTCCTTCTATGAGTTATCTCAGTAAATCCTTTCACACTATCCAGTGCCAATTATGTGACCATAATCCATGGATATAATTTCTCAGATGTCATCTACAGTGAAGTTCTACACAACAAAGTTTTCTGATTTTAATATATAAAGCCATTGATCAATCCTCTAATGACTTTAGGAAATAGAGAGCGACTTTTTTTCAGTCTTTGCACTGTGCTTGCATTTTCTTCTTGAAGACCTTAAATATTTCAGGGCATTTATAAAAAGGTTGACTTCTTTTGCCTTGCCTGCCTACCCCTGTGGAGTATTTTATTTGGTCTTATGTCAAATGAAGATGCAGGCTCAGAAGGTTAGTAACACTTAAAAGCACAGGAAAGATCAATATGGGATTTGGAAAAGTGGGAGGAAGCAGCCCTGATGGAACTTTATAGTCCACCAGAGAGTATTTTTATCTTGGAGCTTTGTGAAGGGAAAATCAGTCTAGACTCACCCCACCTAACTGAGGCTCTATATTTTGAACATAGCAGCTCTTGGGAAACATAAGAATCTCCAGAGGGTAGTACAGACTATCCCAAGATCTTTTTCCACTGACTGTAATAGGAGCTGAAAGTGGCTGTGCTCATTTTTAAATGCTTAAAGTAAGATAAGGTAAATCTGGGCTCAGCAGTGAATCCAACTTACCTGTAAAGAAAAAGGACACTAAACCCATCCTGTAGATGGAAGAATTGCTGAGTCTGTGCTTGGAATGTGCAGGACCGGAGGATCCTGGCACACTTGGCGTTGCTGCTGAGCATGTCAGAAACACCCCAGTGGAATCATAAAGCCAGGAAACAAAAGGCAAAAGACATCCCAAATCTGCCTGATGTTTTCCTACCTGCTGCTGTCAGCACTGCCTCTCATCCCAAGATTCTGCCTTTTACTAATTGCCTGCTGGTCATGAATTCCAGGAGCTGTTCTGGTGCATCAACATTCTCCACAGAGTCCTTTTTTGCTTCTTTTTCTTTCTTTATCTAGCGTGACAGTGAGCTGGATACTACAAAGCTAGTGCCGCAATTAGACAGAGGATTGCAGTAATCATTCTCGAGGTCTCTTTCCAATGAGCTCTACTCTGCTCTTGTGACACCCCTCCTGCAGTACCGTGGCCAAATCTCAGACTCTCAATACAAGAAAAATGTGGATCTTTTGGAGTGAGTCCAGAGAAGGACACAAAGTTGATCCCAGATCTGGGAGAGCTGTGGTTGTTCAGCCTCGAGAAGAGAAGACTCTGGGGAGACCCAAGAGCCCCTTTCCAGTACCTGAAGGGGATCCAAGATCTCTGGAGAGGGAAAAAGGGCATGAAGAGCTAGGATGAGGGATGATATTCTTAAGATGAAGAAGATTAGATTTTAGATGTTAGGAGGAAATTCTTTATGGTGAGGGTGTTGAGGCCCTGGCACAGGTTGCCCAGAGAAGCTTTGGCTGCCCCATCCCTGGAAGTGTTCTACACCAGGCTGGATGAGACTCTGAGTAACCTGGGACAGTGGCAGGCGTCCCTGTCCACGGCAGAGGGGTTAGAACTAGATGACCTTTAAGATCTCTTCCAGCCCACACCATTCTGTGATTCTTTGATCCTGCTCTCCTGTTTTGCAGCCAGCACCAGCCAGAGTCCCCTGGGTTCTCTGTTTTTTCTCTACAGGTCCTTCCTTTCTCCTCCAAAGTTCAAGTCCTGCAGGGATGTCACCACACTCAGCATGGAAGCAACTCTGAAGCCACACAAACACATCCAGACCCTGTAGGGTCTCTAAGCTGTGGCACCTCCTGAGACACACAGTGCAGTGGTAGTAGTGACCCATCTAGTGCCTCAGTTTATCCAGTAAATGCCTGCTAAGAAGTCTTTCAGTCATATCTACAAGCTGTGTGAACATAGGATGGAAAAGGATACTCCAGCTATGCCCAACATTAACTTTTTGGCCTTTTCTCCTTGAAATAAAAAGGAGACTCAGCAGGGGGATGATTCACTATATCCTACTGTACTCTTGTGACTCTTGAGCATGGAGAGATCCTGTTAGGCTGTCAAAGGGAGCAAAGCAACCAGGTAAAAGTTGCAATAGAAGATTGAAAATTCAAGCAAAACATTTTGAAAAGTGATTTCAAGATGGGATGTTGAGGAATTTCCCCAGGTGTTTGGTAAGACTCCCTTCACCAGAGGTGAGAATTCATTTTTAATAGTGTTTACTTCTGAATCATCAAATATTCCACTTCAGGGGCAGAAGAATGTCACTTTTAACTTTTAAAAGGAAGGAAGGAAGGAAGGAAGGAGGGAAGGAAAAGGAAGGAAAAGGAAGGAAAAGGAAGGAAAAGGAATTTCTAATGGGACTAATAGAATATGTCTTTTAAATATTGATTTTCCTACACATTTTTCCTGAAACCTCACTACATGATTTTCCTCAATCTGTGTATATCAAACAAAAACATGTTCACCTTGGTGATAGGTTTTAATTTAATTTCTACATATGTCTATTATTTCAAGCTATGATGGTTAGAGATTTTGGCATTGGTCATAACTCCATTACACTGAAACAAAGATTACAAAGCAACAATGATCTATCTTATTTTCTAAATGCTATCTGATACTCTTAAACCTGATATTCCAGTTACTGACAGCATCCAAAGATCAGGTATCCCTGTCTTTTATTGTGAAACTCAGCAATTTCTGCCATTACTGAGCATAACCAACAATCAAATTACTAATCATAATCATATTTTTATTCATATGTTTTCCCAGGCAAGGCAAGATAGAATTGGCCCCATGTCTGAAGCAAACAATAAATTCTAGAACCAGTAAAAAAAATAAGAAGCCCATTAAACTTCCTTATTACATATTACTGAGCTGCCCCAGACCAATTATAACCATATTTCTTTGTGGTCTAATTAGGTTCAGCTCAGTTCCACAGTGTGGAACCTGTAATGAGTGAGCACATGAGAAGCACAGCCCAGACTCCATGTGAGGAATCATTAATATGCTCTGGGCTGCTGCCTTGGAAGAGACTGCACCTCATTATGTGGGTTAACGCACTTAAAACTAAATGGATGAATTGCAGCCACTTTCAGTGCTTCAAGTCCCCTTGGACTGACAGAACTGCAGATTAATAAGTTGTTAGAGAGTGATCTGCTGACCTGCTCCATCGTTCTTCGCTTTCACTCCATCCGCTCTTAGAGGCGCGGAATGCTAAAGTGTAGAAATGTGTCAATCACTGCATTTTCAGTTTTGTGGCTTTTCTCTGCTTTTTGCCTAAGAAATTATCAAAATAGGTGAAAGAGCAAAATAAAATGCTTGACATGTCCAATAAGTTCAGTTGGCTTTGGAACAAAATGCACCATGCAGAGGAGATAACAGGTCCCCTGCTAGCACAAAACAGCTTAGGATAAAGACTGAACTCCTTTCAGCTGGATAGGGCTGTCAAAAAGTCAGTATATCATAGAATCAGAGTGGTTTGGGTTGGAAGTAACCTTAAAGACCATCTTGTTTCAACCCCCTGCCATGGGCAGGGACATCTTCCACCAGAGCAGATTACTCCAACTTCACCTTGGACACTTCCAGGAATGGGGCAGCCACAGCTTTCCTGGGCAGCCTGTGCCATGGTCTCCCCACCTTTATAATAAATAATTTCTTTCTAATATCTAATCTAAATCTTCTTTGGGGTTTATATCCTCTGTTTAACAGGCTACGAAATTATGATAATGTGGAAAGTTTGTATTGAGACAGATTGACAACACATTTTGTCAATGGAAGGAAAAAATGGATATGAAATTATACTTGTAGGAGCCAAATTAAATGAGGAAAAAAAAAAAAAAACAAAACAAAAAAACAAACCCTGGGATTTTGGGGGTTTATTTTTTTTTTCACTGTTGGTAGTAGATCTTTGAAACTTGTTTTCAAGCCACACCATCACCAGGAAATAGACTAAATGGAAAAATTAGGATTGAAGACTGTGAGATTATTAGGGAGAAAAGATCAAAGGTACTTTTTCTGCCTATTTACTTGTTTTTGCCAGTGCTGGAGGCAGAATACCGAGTGATATGTAGCATTGAGCTGAGGCAGTAGAATTGTCCTCATGTCCTACCTTGTGCTGATGAAGGCATAGAGGGCTCCTCAAGGCTTCCTCCTGTTTAGTTCAAGCAGCTGTTTTCCCAGCACAGGAGATTTCCCAGAATCATAGAATATCCTGACTAGGAAGGGACCTACGAGGATCATCAAAGTGTGACTCCTGAAATTGTTTATACAGTAAAATTTTTCACGTGTTGTAAAAGGGGAGAAAAGATCAAGAAATTGTTGAACAGTTGATGGTATGTGCAGCGCCATCAGTTTTGAGATTTATCTCATTTTGTGGACTCAGTTTTGGCAAATAGTCATTTTTAAATGTTTCAGACCCGTGAAATTTCCCTGTCTTCTGCATGGCTTGTCAGCAGCAGCATGAGGCACCCAAACAGGTTTCTTTTCTCATGTTCACATTTGTCCTGAAGGCACCAGAGAAAAAAACTGTTTCCTATTCCACTCCAGACTAAGAGGACCTGACAACTTAATAATTGAACTGGGTACTTAGCTCACTGTGCTTCTCATGTGCCTCTTTTTAATTGATTTTGTCAGGATCTTTTTAACTTCTCTTCCGCTGTTGCCAGCATGCTCTCTCTTCACATAATGCCTTTGCAAAGAGGTTTTATTAGACTTTTTCCTTGTCATATCCTATTCTCACCTATTTGTTACCAATTAACCCTCTACACCATGGTGGTTTGCAGGATCTGCCAAATTGAGCTGCCTGCTGTTGGAAATCTTTGAGCTCTGTGTCTCTGCCAGAGATATTGTAAAGAAGAAAGAACTGTGCCTGTATTTTCTCCCAAAACATCAGTAACAAAACCAGCTGCTTCATGGCATTGTTAGATATATTTTTCATAAAGAAGGCAAAGAAAAATGTCCCCACAAAGTTACTAAAGAAATAGAAAACAAATCTTCACTTGCAGTTGCAACAAAGCTTGCAGTCAATGGCTCATTGTCCAAATGGATATTGGTAATAAGTTGTGCTCATATTGGAGCTAGTATGATTTAATATCTTTATAAATGACCCAAACGGGACTGAGTGCAGCCTTCTGCAGGTTTGTGAAGTTGATACACTAGAAGGAAAGGAGGCTGAGCAGGGGGACTTTGACAGGTTTGGGAAATGTGAACTGTGTGAAGCTAAACAAGGCCAAGAGCAAGGTCCTGCCCACCATCAGGTGAGATCACTCAGCAGTTGTTGTCATGGGCAAAACACTCGACCTGGGGAAATTAGGTCAATCTGTCAGCAATGAAATCAGAGAAAGAGGATGAGAAATAAACCCAAATGTTAAAACACCTTTCCCCCACTCCTCTTTTTTCCCTGAGTTTGACTTCATTCCTCAGTCCTCTGTCTGCTTCACCTCAGTGGGGCAGAGGGACAGGGAATCTGTCACCCCAGTCGCTTCCAGTCACTCCATCACTCATCTTTGCTGGTCCTTCTTCCTCAGGGGGAGGATTCCTCACACTCCTCCCCTGCTCCAGAGTGGGGTCCTTTCCACTTGAGACAGTTCCAGGAACTTTTCCAGTGTGAGTCCTTCCCATGGGCTGCACTTCTTCACAAACTGCTCCAGGGTGGTCCCTTCCATGGGGGGCAATCCTTCAGGAACAGGCTGGAGTACTTGGGACAGTCAAACCTGCTCCAGCGTGGGCTCCTCTTTCCACCTGGTCCTGCCAGGAGCCTGTGGACCCCCAAGAGCTGCAAGGGCTCGGCTGCCTCACCAAGGGCTGCAGGGGAATCTCTGCTCCAGCACCTGGAGCAGCTCCTGCCCCTCCTTCTGCACTGCCCTGGGTGTCTGCAGGGCTGCTCCTCTCACACATTCTCACCCCTCTGACTGCTGCTGGTGTTCCACTGCTCAGCCTGGTGGGGAGAAGGTTCTGCACAGACCTCATTGCACCATTTCAATACATGAAGAGAGCTTATAAGAAAGACACAGATTCTTTTCACCAGGGTGTGTAGTCACAGGACAAGAGGCAATGGTTTTAAACTGAGAGAGGGTAGATTTAGATTAGACATAAGGAATAAATTGTTTATAGTGAGGGTGTGAGGCCCTGGCACAGGTTTTTCAGAGAAGCTGTGGCTGCCCCATCCCTGGAAGTGTTCAAAGCTAGGTTGGGACAGAGCTTGGAGCAACCTGGTTTAGAGGAAGGTCCCTGTGGCAGGGACTTGGACTACACAATCCCTGAAGTTCCCTGCCAAAATAAATTTTCTAATTCTATGATTTAGCATGAATATACTGTTTTATAATGACCTCATGGATTGTTTGTGTTTTTTTAACAACATTTACCATTATAACCAAGTCTATAATACACAACAGCCTGTCTTTGTTGCCACATGATTTCCTCCTTGCTTGAATCCAGGCAACCTCTGTAGTTTCAGCAGAGAAATTCTTTACCTGGGTCATGGGTGCCAAATGATCTGCTGTGTGAGCTGGCTCAGGGAAAGCTCAATCATACTAATGAGGTAATCACTGAGCTGCTAATGAATGGGATTAGTGACTGGGCAAAGATTGTTTGTCCTGGATCTCTTGTTCAAATGCAGCTCGAAGCTCTCAAAATATTTGCTTGCAGTCAGCTACGAGCTGGGTTCATTTCAGCTCTCACTAACTAGATGAAAATTATTTTCATCTCTGCAGGATTTGCCAAATGTGCTGATGGAGGGAGTCTGCAGTTTGAGGTGGAGAGAAGAGGGGAGTTCTATTTCAGAAGTAAATTCTCAGAAGTGAGGTAAAGCCATAGGTGTCATAATTTCCAATTTCATGCCAGCACAAAGCTTGGTTGTCGAAAAATAAAAAGAGTATAACTCTATCCATTAACTTTTCTTAATAGCAATTAATGAATATTTAATGTAACATGTACCAATCCAGTTAGGTAGATTTTATATATCTGAAGAAAAGCCACCAGAAACTGTGGCTTGTGTTTCTTCTCCAAACCTGACTGTGCTGTATTTAAGAAGTTTCACAATTTTGACCCTGAATGAGCTTAAGCACCTGCAAGATTTCTCTGAGCATTTCCTGTGCTCAACCTTTACTGATGAAAGACTGTGTCAGCTCTTTGGAAAGAACATGTAAGTGAAATCAGTGCAGGTGAGAATCCAGTTTAATATTTGTTATTCTTTTTCTAAAACTTCACGGTACCCAAAGCCTGATAACTTATAGAGGTAACTTTATTTTTTTTTTTTTTCTTTTTCTCTGGTAAGAAATACTTTTGTCAAAAGATTTTACTTTTCCCAAAGAGTAAAAATATATATTTTTGTTAAATTCTCTTCAATAATTCCTGTGGCATTTTAATTAAAACCAGTTTTGAAATGTTTTATTTACTGGAATAAAGCTGCATTTATAATACACGACACATTTAAAGATGAATTTAAAGGGCACTTTCAATCATGCTGTCAGGAGAAAACATAGTGGATGAAAATGGAACAAAATCACAAATATTGGTTACATTGAAACCTATTAAATGAAGTCCAAAACAAGATTTGGCATTTTTCATGAGATATCTTGCTTGGTTTTTTTAAAGGCTGCCAAAAAATCATAATAGTATATTTTGTTAATTTGTCCTGCTCTTTCAGTGATGTTTCTCATGAATAAATATGGTGTTCTGTGCATACAGGGGGACCAAATAAGCATCTAATTGATGTGTTGTAAATGGCACATGTAATTGTGGAAGTGCTTAGCTCAGATCCAGCAGAGCAAATTCTAAAGCAGCAGTGCACAGTAGTGGAATCTGAGCTAAATTAATTTTTAAATGTACAAAAACAGTAACAAAAAAAAAAAAAAAAAGAACCAGACAAACATCTTGACTTTCACAGTTTTAAATGAGCAGAATTGGAGAACAGGAGCATGTTAAAATCACAAACAATAGAGATAAATTAACAGCTACTTATCTTACAGCACATCGTATAGCAAATCTGGAGGCAAAGAAATAGAACTCCCCAGATACAGGGATACAATTAAAATCTGTAACATAAGGTAAAACATGCCTACGATGAAGGGGGAGAAAAATAGGCAAAATTATTCACAATGATACCAACACAGAGTATAAAACTTAGCTTTTCTTTCATACAATTAGTGCTTGTTGGTTATAGCAGGTTTAATATGACGTGATGTTAACGCAGACATGGACGTGGGGCCTGAGTGTGCAATGCCTTGAGAATCCATTCCACTTCCCAGGGTGGCCACAGGCTCTGGAAAACCAAGAACAGCTGGTGAGTATCCACGGGATGCCCAGAGAATTCCTGGTGCAGAGTTGTCACCGATGGAAGGGTGGCTGCTCCCAAAAGGCACAGCCAGTAACGAAGCAGCTGGAGCTCAGGAAAGTGTATTTTCACTGATTCCAGCCTAAAGGTAATTGTGGGAGTGGAAGTGATGAGAAGACTGGGACAGATTACCCACAAAGTTTGTGGGCTCCTCATCCCTTCAAAACCAGGTTGGAAGGGGTTGTGAATAACCTGGTCTGGGGAAAGATTCCCTCCCCATGGGAGAGAGGTTGGAACGAGATGATTCTTTAAGGTCTCTTCCAACCTAAACTTTTTAAAATTTTTTTTCTTTTTCTTTTTTATTTCTGTGGTTCTATGACTTAGAATAGAGAAAAAATAAATTCGTTAAGAAAACACAGAATATAACCTGCTGTAACAAGGAAAAGAGTAAATTTTGTGTTTTCTTCAATGCCAGCAGTTCCCATACCTGGAGAAAAGTGCATTTAGTTTTAAAAATATGTTTTTCTGCAAAATGGACAAAGAATAGAAGACAGAACATGACACTGGTGCACTTTGTAGGACAGAATATAGCTGAAAAATTGTATTGTTTCCCATTTTTCCATGCAATGAAAAATTAATACATTAGGCACTTCCTCTGACTAGGAACAACTCATTATGACTTGTAGATGTCTAATCAGAGATCAAAAACATGTAGCTCTAAACCATAAAATGTTTACACTATTAATGTAGATAGTAAATGGAATTAAAAAAAAGGCAATTTTTGATGAAAGAGTCATTTTCTCTCCAATCACTGTATAATAAACTTCTTAAGAAAGACATCATCAGCAGGATAGCAACTCCAAGATCAGCACTTTGCACTTGTGAGGTTACACAGATTGTAGTTTTGCACTCACCACCCATGAAACAGCTCTGTGTGTTTGTAGGAAGCTTCACTATGAAATCCATCAGTAGTTTTTGGAGTGTTTGTGTTTATTCTACCTCTGCTTCCTCAGTGACTATGTTTGTGTACACATGCAGTGTAAGAAAATCTAGTTGAACTTGTTATCCAGAGTGAGGAAAGGAATGAAAAACTGGTTTGTCATTATTATTACTGAAGACATAACTGATAATAACTTCTTTTCTTTTTCTCTAATTATTTTTAATACAGGTGAAAGCCTTAGAAACACTGTTTTAATTATGCTTTACTGCAAACCAACAAGGTGTTAAAATAGACCATAATGAGACACAAAGCAGCCAAATACAGACACAAACATATTTTCATGTATGCTAATTTTTAAACAGCTCATAATAAGATTGTTCAGATAATATTTTGAAACCAGATGTCCATTATGTGCTGTGCTGCAGATACAAAGCAGAGATGAGAGTTCCTGCATTGTATTCACATAAACACCTCAAAGAGGCAATAGAAACACTCTAATGGGAAGGGTACCCTTCTGAAGATGACATTCATCCTAAATTCAGTTAATTTAAGGTCTAAGCACCTCCATCTGAGTATAACTACTCCCAGGCTCCTATTACAGTAATTACAGATCAAATCAATACAGCCAAAGATTTTTAGGGTTTTTTGGGTGGGGATCATTTGAATAAAGTAATCAACTTCATATTGACCTAAATTTCACAGCTGGTATTGACTCACATTAACTGCCGAAGGATCTTCAGGATGACTTTTTCAGGTGCAGAAAAGTTCACCATTGACATCTAAATTTAGCTGCACAAATTCAGCAGCCAAAGTCCTTTTAATGTTGAAAAAGGAGTTGCTCAAGTTACTCATGTAAGTAAAAAAGTTCTGGAAAGGGGATGGACACCACTCACCCTTTAACCTTTCCTTCCACTTGGGAATTATTCTCACTTTTCTGTTTATTTAATATTTCACAGCACTTGTTAAAGAGGAAAGGCTCTAAGGTAAACCTTGGAGGCATCTTCCAACCCAAACCATTTTATGGCTTTATAGAATCCTATAATATTTCTTCAGGTGCCAGTCAACAACATTCACCACCTGTCCAAGTTACAGAATCACAGGATGGTGATTCTGGAGATGAAGCAGGGTGATCAGGGCTGTGTCCAGTCAGATTTTGAATAGCTTCAAAGCTGGAGGCTCCCAACTCTCAGCAACCTATTTCCGAATTTGGTCAATCATTATAATAAAAAAAAAAAAAAAAAAAAAAAAAAAGTGTTTTCATATGCTCAAAAAAATGTTCATATTTTTCAGGTTGTGATCACTGCCTCTTAACCTGTCAGTAGAAACCATTGAGAAGAGGCTGCTTTTACCTTCCTTGTCCCCCTGCTTCAGGTATTTATAGATGGGAAAGGTCCTCCAGAGCCTTCCCTTCCCCACGCTGCAGTCCCAGCTCTCTCAGCCTCTCCTCATGTCAGAGAGCTCCTGTGTGGGCACACACATGCCCGTGTCCAGGGGAAAAAGAACACAGTCAGATCCTCTGGAGATTGGACAGAATTCCTCAAGAACTGGGATGTGGAGCACCATGGGCTGGACATGAAACCAAACCCTATGAGCAGCACAGGCCATTGCTCTTAGCAGGCTCTGCAGCTTCTGGGGATTCTGAATTTTGATTGCAGGCAGGGAAAATATTTAACATTTCAAAAGCCATTTGAATGAGGAATAGGTAATCTACCGGCTTGGAGTGTAACAAGAGAGATTCTCCAGACACGAACTGGCTAAAAGATATTCTGGGCCCAAACCCCAACAGACTTCATATATATTTCAGGTTTGCTTGAGGATAAAAACGAATTAGTTACTGAGAGAGAATTTGAGTTCTGTCATACTCTTAGGTTTTGATTGAAGATTTTTTTTACTTTTTAGGTAGTAATAATTATGCTGAGTTTGGCAGTTGTGCTCACAGACTATACAGTCTTGTTTTAGTTGCTATACAAATAGAGAACTAAACAATCTTTAGAAATAAAGAAATTAAAATTTTGCTGGAATATATCCTAGGATTTTTTTAGTACCTTACTGGTATAAACATGTCTGACTTGAGGCTTTATCTGTCTATATTTCTGTCAGTAGTTTCCATTATTTTTATAATCATTGAAAGGAAACATATATATTTATCTTGTTTTTTTTTCTTCATGAATAAAGAGAGAGGGCAAATTAAACAAGGACACTACTGCTATCAGGGTGCTAAAATTATGCTTCCATGAAAGCTGACAGATCTCTTTACTGAGAATCGTAAAAACAGGCTGTAAAGAGCTGCTCCAGCTGTGTGGTAGCTCTAAGCTGCAGCAGATCCTGGGGTAAGGATCCATCCTCCAGCCCTCCTTGGCTTCAGAGGAGCATCCTTCTGCTCTTTGAGGTGTGCAGTGTAGACTCTGCTCATTTATTTAGTCTGGGCTGTCCTGGCTGTGAATTAAAGAGGTGGTTTCATGGGAAGGTAAATTGTCCAGAGTAATAAACTAATTTTTCCCTACCTGCTGTTGTTTCAAATCAAGTGAGATCTCAGTCTGGGCAAATATGAGCACGCATATCACACCGTGTAAATAAGCTGAGATAATACAACCTTTGACATTTGCAAATTTATATGAATTTAAGACTTTCTCATAGACATGAATCTCAATGAACTTCTCTGTTGGAGAAGGCTCATCCAGTTAAATCACAGTCCATTATTAATAGCAGATGACCATTATATATGCAGAGCTTTTGGGTGGTTGAAGGCTTCTTTAAAAGTGTGAAACAATGACAATCATTAGATGCTGACTGAGATGATTGAAGGTGGCCCATGAAATTATTGAGTGGAATTCTGCATCAGTGAAAGGGGAGAGAGGATCCAAAGCTCCCTAAAGTCCGTGCAAAGACTCTCACTGACTTCATCCAGCCTTGCATCAGGCCCCAGGAAAGCTCTTGCAGCTGCTCTGCAAAGTCATAGAATGAACAGATGGATTTTGGTGGTGAGCACTGAAAACATGGACATGAAAACAACTCTTGAGAGTTATTTAAAGGCTCTTTTTCTTGTCAAACTCAGGCAGGGAGAGAGCCCATGCCAGTGCTGGACCCTCAGCACAGGTATCCTGAGTTGCAGCCCACAGAAAGGAAATGTTAAGCCCTTGAGTTGATTTTGCCATTTTTTGTTTAATTCTGTTTTATTTTCTCTTATTTTGGATTTTTTTTCAGTGTTCTGGTGAACCTGTTTCCAAGGCACTATTGTCTTTTGATATTTTCAAACTGAAACCTTCCTGTCTGCAAAATTTATGCCAATTAAATCCATGTCACAACATACTTTATTAATCTGCTTTCCTCTGAAACTGTTGCATACTTTATAGTTTCAGATGTATATTGCAAAGTAACTTCCAAATATCACAGAGCTGAAATCCTGCGACGTCATCTCATCCATGATGTGAATGCAAAACCTAATTTAATCTGTGAGGCTGATAGTGGAGACAGCATCTTGTAACATGAGGATCTAAATTTTGTATTTCTGAAACCCCTAAGAGAGTATTAAAAGGAAAGCAGGAAATCTCTGGTTGCTTACATTTTTCTGGCTCTAGTTCCTTGTAGCTGCTAATATTCTGATTTTCATTTCCTGACAATATGGTAAATATATTTTGCTTCTGTGTTCAGGATTAAACAGATCACCAGCTTTGGACATCAACATCCAATTTATCCTAAGTCAGATAACCTTTCTCTGCAGTTGGGGTGCAATTCATGCCTTAACTCGTTTGAAATTCATCTCTTCCATCTGTGGTGGTGGGGAATGGCCTCTGAAAGCCCTTTCTGAACACTTTGATGAAGGCTTCAACATGAGCCTGATATAATGGCTTTATTATATACATAAATTTTAATGATTTATTTTCAGGATAGAAAAGAAAAAAAAGACAAGGAAAGGAAGAAAAAGGTCCCAATACTAAGAAAACCTGTGGTGTTTCCTGCCTCTTTGAAACTGAAGTTAATCAGAAAGCAGATTAGTCTGAGAATTACATTACTGACATTGTAAACCTTCCAGGCCTTCAGCTGGGCCTTTTTTCAAGTATAGTACACGATGATGAGAGTTTTGCCTTCAGCAAAGACTGTTGTTTCATCAGTTAAAGTTCATCTCTTTAAAGAATCCTTCCCACTAATTTTCTAGGGAAGCAAATGATGTCCACTGTTCATTACAGAATTTCTTTAGTGCACGACTGCCCACAGCAGGAAAGCTGCAGCTCTTATTCAGCCACACTGGTCATTTCTGCTTATACTGGAGTTCTACCAGCAGCTTCTTAAAATAGGACAGACCTAATAACCCAAGAGTCTTCTGTCAGAGAAAAAATGACATGGCAGGATGATGAGATACCCTGTGCAATATTGCTTAATATTCACTTACACTTTTATTTCTCCTGTGCATTCTCTTAATGGCATCAGTGGTTGCCAGAAGCCACCTTTGATTCAACTTCACTGAAATAATTTCCTTTTCTGTTTAGAAAGATGCCCTAGTAGATATCCAGGTCTTTTGGAAGTCTAGAGTATTTTTGGCCCTGACTTGAAGTTCTTCATATTTGGCAGCTGCAGATCATTGTTAAAATAGGAGTTTTAAATAAAGATATGAATGGAAGTGCATGGTTATCTTACAGGGACCACCACAAGAGTGTGTTTTGTGGAGAGTATGGGTTAACCAAAAAGCAAAATTAAATAAAGGAATTAGATGATACTGGGAACAAAACAAAACCCCAGCAACAAATCCCAAGCCCATAGTCCAGGCACAGTTTGGGTGTCCAAGAAAGGTGCTTTCTATCCAAGTGAGTTCCTTGGGATTCATTGCACTAAAACAAATCCCAAATAATTTCCATCTTCATGTTTGAAGTTAGTTATGTGCCCAATAGGAATTTATCCCTGTGCATTTCTGTCTGACCCCTAAAGATTTGCCTTAGTAGTGCATATTACATCTCAAAGTTTCTAAGAAATGTGCAACTGGTACTCATAGAAACCTGTAAAAAAAAAGGTCTGCAGCAGTTCAGAATTTGCACTTGGGAGGCAAAGCTGCAGAAGATGACATAATAATGACAAGAGATATAATAGGTGATATCATGTTTCAGAAGTGAATATTGCTAGCTGAACTTTGGGAATTGTGAGAAATTTCATTTCACAAAGGTGGAATGCCCAGCGCCTGGGAGGTGACATGTAATGAATTAGAGTAATTTTGCCCAACCTGTTAAAAACAAATATTCTTATTGAAGTAGCAGGACCGTATGCATAAAGGTTTTTAAATTACCTGATGTTGAATATGTGAAACATCGGGTAATGACATTGCAAACTCAGCTCTGATTAAATGGCAAGTGAAGAGCGAATCTCAGCAGCATTGTCTTATCACATTAAAACAAGGGGAAAATCTATTTATGAGTGAGCTGACCTCATTTTTTCTCTCACAGCCCGCTGTGCGTGGCAGAGTTTGATATGATTGAAAAGTCTTTGCATAGTTCTTTAACATGACAATGTTTAATCCAAGAAAATGTTCCTTTTCAACCCCCAGCATTTTTATTTTTTTTTTTTGAGTGATATAGTTGATATAAGCCCTGAATGCATTTTTTGAGGTTGTGTGAGGTATAAAGTTTGGGTTCTAACAAGTTTTCCCAGAAAGTTCTGACAGAAAACCTCAGGAGCTACCTAAAGCACAAACTTCATATCTGTACTACAGTAAGGCAGAAAAGAGAAAGAATCAAACCCTCTTAATAATAAGGCCTTGCTTCTTCTCATGGTCACAAGACACATAGGATGCTTCCTTCAAAGAAATATGCACTCATTTTCTCTTAATATTCCTTTTCTTGCAGAAGCATTGTCAACCCGTCTAGTCTGGAGAGAAAGGAGGCTGAGGGGTGACCTTATTGCTCTCTGCACCTACCTGAAAGGGAATTTAGAGTGAGGTGGGTGTCAGTCTCTTCTCCCAGGTAACAAATGACAGGAGAAGAGGAAATGGTCTCAAGTTGTGCCAGGGGAGATTTAGAATTGATATTAAGAGAATTTCTGCCATGGAAAGGGTTGTGAAAGCAATGGAACAGGCTGCCCATGGAAGTGGTAGAGTCACTAACCCTGGAAGAGTTTGAAAAAATGTGTGGATGCACCTGAGGACTCGGTTCAGTGGTGAACTTGGTGGTGGTGGTAGGAGGACAGCTGAACTCAATAACCTCACAGGCCTTTTGGAACCTCAACAATTCTATAATTCTACTTGAAAAAAAGATCCTTCTCATTTGGGATTTCCTTCATGACATCCCAGTAACAAACTAAAGAAATTTGTCTGGAATCATATTTTTCTGAGGACTGAAACTCAGAAGAGCAAGGCTCAAGGCACAAAGGAGGACTACAATTTCATTTTGTTGCCTTGACATAAACGTTAAACTTTCCAGTAATGTGTGATCTAAATCTGAGTGACTGAGTGACCAAGAAAATACCATTGGTTTTTCTTCATCCATGGGTTCACTCTGCAATTAAAGCTGCAGTAACTTTGCTCAGCTGCAGGATGGTTCTGTGAGAGGTCTGAGTAGCCACTGCCTTTCCCTAGCAGGACAGGGCTCCCTGCCTCACATTTGTAGTGTGGAGGGAGGAAGGAGAGAGAAAAGCAGCTTCATGAATATGTGAAATTATTCTGGGAAGCACTCAGGATAATGTAAAAACAAGAGACATAAAACACTGACCAGCTAAGACACTAAGAGAGATGAGATAGCAGACCTGGCAAGTCATCCATTTGCACCAGTGTGGCAAATCTTGTGGGTTTTTTGGGAATAAGCAGAGTTACTGGCATTTGACTTTCATCTTGGATTAAGTATCAGGAGGAAAAATGCTGACTTATGTTAAAATGTGTCTGGTTGCAGGACAGATTCAAGGAGATGGATGCTTGAGCACTGGAGTACCCAGCCAAGGCTGCCAAGGATGCAAATCTCTCAGTGCCCATCCAGTGCCTCGTTACTATTCCACCATTCCTGAGAACCTGCCATGGGGAAATACCAGGCTTTCACCTTGCAGCTGCTTTTAACTACAGAGCAAGCAAATCACAGCTGTAAAAGGTGACAGAAACCCTTAAATTCTCATTCACGTGTTACTGGAAATAAACCTTAAAAAAGCCCACAGAAGACACACAAAATGGTTGGCATTAAACTATTCCAGCTAAGGGAGCAGGAACTGTGTGCTCCAGTTCTGCTGAAAGGGAGCTGGTGGAAGAATAACGTGGTTTGTGCAGAACTAGAGAAAATGAGAGCTGAAAATGTTCCCTATCAGGAAAGAAAAACACACTTGCATAGCAAGAGCTGTTGTCTCACACACTGATGGGTGTTTTCAGAGCAGCAGCAATGCATATTTAAACACAAGAAGTACCTTTCTCAGATAATTTTTTTAAAGACTATTTAACTATGAAGGAAACAAAACTGGTTTTAGTCAATGAGGACAGAGATGGAATGGATAAAACTCTTAACACTGGAAATAGAAAAGCAACTTAAAACATTTTCATTAAGAACAGCACTGGAAATAAATTGCTGCACAGAGACCTAATTAAAAAAGGACTAATAAATTCTATAGATGTAAATAGGATGCAATTTTTTCATCCATCTGGGTTCTGGATGTTGTTAACTCTGGGTGATGCTGGTTTTACACACATATACTGGTGTTATTCCTACAGATGGTGCCAGGGCTGAGGCACAGGATAGAAGGAAGCTCCACATGTTTGCTTTGCTTACACTCTAGCAGTCAGTATTGGATTAATGCAAACCCTAATCCTATCAGAAAAGAGATATTTTAGCAGACACCAGGGAGACTAATGCAGTTGATCCCTGCTTATGGCAGGAAAATGCACATATGTCAGGGATTTCACTCTGATATTTGTAGATAACCTTGATAAATCTTTTGGACACCTCCTCATTTGGACCTTAGTGGGCTGCTCATAAATAAGGGGAAAAAATAGCTGAGTTGACTTTCCTTTTGATCTATTCCACCATTCTTCCAGTGTAGGTGGGTGAAATATCCTGCCAAGTGGATGTTTATTCCATTTTCCACTGCTCCAGATTAGTCAATATGGAATATTATGGAGGAGATTCTTTTCATTCAAATTCAAGTGCTCCAGATCAACACAAATCACCCTCATTTCTCTTTAGAGAGGAAAGATGACAGTCTGGCTCATCTTTAACAAAACTATTCAATAGCTAAAAACCAAAAAAATCTATGCATTAGTCTGAAAGAGAACATCAGCAGACAATTTCAGGTTTAGTTGTCTAAATGCCAGTGACATTAATCTCATCTTTCACTTTTTTCATATTTTAATCCTGAAGTAAATATTTCTGTACAACCTTATTCTGTTCACAGGTTTTTATGGTTTGCTTTGTATATTTTTTCTATAAATAAATTTTCAGTGACCTGAATAGATGAGTGTTTCAACGACTAGTATCAGAAAGAAGCTTTTATTAATAATGTGCCCTTTAGAACATCCTTCCTTCCTTCCTTCCTTCCTTCCTTCCTTCCTTCCTTCCTTCCTTCCTTCCTTCCTTCCTTCCTTCCTTCCTTTCTTTCTTCCTTCCTTCCCTCCTTCCTTCCTTCCTTCCTTCCTTCCTTTTTTTCATGTACACACAAAGTGTTCCCATTTTCATATGGAATCCAGATTATCTTCATTTTCTTGGGCAGCATTATTGGAAATAAGCATAAGTATTAACTCTCATGTTAAATCCTCCTGGGACCCATCTTATAAATTCTTTAGTTACTGCACGGATACAACTCCCATCTTGTTTTCTCCATATTGTTCTTCATGCACAGAAAAGCAATCCTATCTTCCAATATGTATCTTCTCCTGACATCCTCACCAAAAATGAATAAAATAAAACCCACAGGTTGAAGGGAAGAATAGAAAAATATTTCAAAAGAAAGATCTCTGAGTTACTAAGCAAGAAACAATATCAGAAGTCCCTGAGCAGGAAATAATCCGAAGCTTGGACAGTGCCTGAGGGAATGTTTTATGTACATAATTTGTTACTATTCTTCCTTGAGTGCCTGTTCATGGGTGCTGCTGGAGACAGTGAAGGGGTGAAATATTATTTTCTGCTGGCCAGGCTGGGTGTCCTAACATTCCCAAAATCAGCTGTGTCAGATTTATGGGGGTGTGGCATCCGTTTAACTCCTCCCTGTTTATTATCACTGCTGGGAAGAGCAACACTACAAGGATTATGTAGAGTTCCAGAAGTGTCTATATTTTTTTTTGGAAAGAAACAGGAGTTTCTTGAGGATGGAAGATAATCATGAGTAGCCACTGAAGAGTCAGTTATACATTATATATTCTGCATCTGGTTCCATTTCTGTGAGCAGAAATCATTAAGATTTTACTTACGCCTTAGAATGTAGTGCTATAAGGGATCGAAAGAGAAAAAAGGGGAGATGAAGAATTTAAGGGCTCCAGGAGACACAGAGAAACCTTTTGGGTATCAAAAAAAGACTTTTCACAGCTCAAGTCTATTAAACAAGAGGCAAAGGAAGAAAAAAAAGGGATATCTGTTTAAGTATTTTTAACAGATCTTGGATACTGCAGTGACTGAGGTGTTTGATATGCTCAACATAAAAGTGAAAAACTGGCGTAGACAAAATACAAGATAGGAAATTCCCAAGAGTTACTGTGAATCCATGGAATGGATAGAGATTTTTGAGTTTTCTTTACGCCTCTGTAGTTGTTTGAAAAGCAGAATAATTTTGGTAGTTGATGCACAGCCTTCTCTGTCCAGCACAACCAGGTCTCCAAGACAATGGCATTTAGCAATGAATTTCTGGACTGCCCATGGACTTTTCCAGAGGGCTTTTACTGCACATCATATTTTGCAGGACTGAATAGAAGCCTACACATCCTCACATGCACCAAACAAGTGGAGAGCCTTTCCCCTCAGATACTGAACTTTCCTTTTAACAAGAATGGCAGCAACACTGAAAAACCAAGCAAACAATCAGACTAAAAAATCAAACGCATAATATTTATTGTTCTTCACCTGCAGCTGGCAGCAGCTGGAAAAACCAGAATAAACTCAAAGTACACCTTACCAAGTATTTCTTTAGATATCTTTTGCCTTCACTGCACTGGATTCCTCCTTTGGAATTCCTTCTTTGGAGGGAGCAGATTCTTGCAGCACCACACCCCAGCCCATCACTCAAAGTGACATCTCAAAGCACACAATTCCTCTCTATATTCCCCCCTCAATACAGCTGTAGTGCAAATGTAGCTGGGAATAAAGAACTGTCTCCTCCTCTGCAGCAGGTGGAGCCCAGAGCACACCCTGGACTGCAGCAGCAGCGATGAAGTTGGAAAGATTCCTCCACAGTAGGAGGGATCACACACATTTGGGAGACCACTTTGCCTGTTATCCCTGACTCTGAGGATGCAGGAGAAGTTAATGATTATGAGAAGAACGGGAACACTCATTGACATGTGTCAGGCTGTGATTTAGACCGGCTTCATCTTTGTTCTTTGGTGAGAAATAGCAAATATTTTACGGGGAAAACGCGATGCTACTTAAAAAGCACTTACCTAATTAAACCTCAAGTGCAGGAATCTTTATTCTGCAGAGCTGCACTCTGTGATGCTCAGCACCTCAGGCTGTACCTCAGCCATATGGCACTTTAATAGGCACTAGCAGAGGGAGCCCTTTTTATATTTTAACAGATGGGTGCACGCTACTGGGGTTGGAGCAGAGGGCAGAATGAAAGAAAATGCAAGGAAAGAGAATAAAGAAAAAGACAAAGTTCAAAGGATGAATTCTTACTGAATTCTTCCACTTCTGCTCAAAACAGCTTGAGGTCTTTTTTCTTTCCTAGAAGGAGGTTCTCTTGTTTCCAACCCCTTGGACTCAGACTCACTGATCACAAACCATTTCACAGCAGATTTACTGCGTGAGGCATTGTGCTTGTAGCAGAAATACCACTGCTGATTTCAGAGTCTGCTGGCCCAACAAATACTTGCATGAGTTTAGGAGTAGGATTGAAGCTTTTGCAGTGTTTCTTCTGCTGTACCTGTGCCTCTGTATATTACACAGTCTGGGCTGAATTAAAAAATGACTAGAAAACCTCAGAAGGGAAAGTCAGTGCAGAGCATGTTGTAGAGAAAACAGGGTCAAGAGAATCCAAGAAAAGACTCAGAAATGGGAGGCCTTGAAAATAACTAATTTATGGAAACATTTAGCTTTCAGTTTGGTCTTGAGGAAGACCAATGGGGTCCTGGGATGCATCAGGAAGAACATTGCCAGCAGATTGAGGGAGGTGATCCTGCCCCTCTGCTCAGCCCTGCTGAGGCACATCTGGAGTGCTCTGTCCAGCTCTGGGCTCCTCAGGACAAGGAGGAGCTGCTGGAGCAGGTCCAGGGAAGGGTTATGGAGATGATGAAGGGATTGGAGCATTTCTGATAAGGAAAGGCTGAGGGAGC